>JAFIRS010001565.1:0-332809 GCA_018342105.1 Gonioctena quinquepunctata
GATCCTTTCCGATTTCCAACAAAATTGTACTACAATCGCATACGATTCAATCGTACTGCGGAATTTGATCGTGAGTGGGGCTCTAGAGCTGCAGAAAACCTGGCCGATCGAGTGAGAAAACGAAATATTTTTACAAGCTTTTATTTAATTTAACATGTATGTATGTTTATTTCAAATTTTGACCCACTTCTAGTTGTCCGATAAACGTGAAATGTGGCAGGTGTTCATAATTCCGGTGACAATGCATTATGGAAATTTTCCAAAGAAAAAACAAAATGGCGGCTCCAATATGGTGGGCGAGTTTTGTGATTATAATTCGATTCGATTCAAAATTAGTATGTGGAGGTTTCTTGGGTCGGACATCATGATTTATTTGTCAAAATTAATGAATTCAAGATGGCGGCTGCAATAGCCATGAGTTTTGTTGTTATAGCCCTATTCCAATAAAAATTGGTATGTGGGGGTTTTTGGGGGTCAAAGATCATGATTTTTTTGTAAGAATCCACGATTTTAAGATGGCGACGACTTTTGTGATTATAGTCGTGCAAGAATACCTATTTTACATCCGTGGCAAGCTTTTGAATCTGTTACTCATAGAAACAATTAAATAAATTATTTTTTCTTTTTTTGTATACACCGAGAAAAAACTTGAATAACCACTATTAAAACTTTAGTATTGGCAATCAAAAAAAGCACCCGTATTTGGGACTGGGTCTCACTTTAATTGTCACTAGGGAAAAAAAGACTCTGACAGTGTTTAATTGCCATTATCAAACTGTAATTCAAATATAAAGTAGTGCTAGCCACTATCAAGTCAGGTACTTACAGTAATGACACAAAGTTTTTGCCCTAAATATATATTTTGATTGTTGTTATTGTCGGTTTTATTTGGTATAAGGAAAAAGGTATTTGTCATTATTAAAGTGTACATTTGGTACTATCAAATGATTTCACTTATTTGCTATCTATTTGCTATTATTCAACATTACATTTATGACAAACACATGATGTCATTGTTACAATAAAAAATGAACTTACAGTTAATAACTTTACCACTTACAGCAATAAATTGATTACTTACGTCAATTGATTATTTTGCTTGGAAAATTACAAATACAGAGTTTTCCAAAACTATGGTGTCAAATTGAAACTGGAGATTCCCTTTGAAAAAATGAGTAGGACTCATTATTTTTTCCCAAAGGTGATAAGATGCATGCAGAGCAAAAGTATTCAATTAAGTGAAGTTTTTAAGAAACCTTTTATCAAACACTACAAAATTCAATATTCTTAATGGAGTTTTTTTTTAACTCCAACATGCTGAAAATATCTGCAAAACCATTGAGAATAGCGGTCCCATTCATTCATCAAGAGAAATCTGAATCAGTTTCAAATTGACACAGGGTTGTGAAACATCCTGTAAATATTTCCAAATGGAAATGTTAAATAAAATGTTTCAAATATCAAAATGATATAATATTGCATCCATTCAGCAAGGATATCATTTTTGACTTATATAGTGCCCGCAAAAAACAGGCACCAATGATGGAACAGGTAATGAATTGTAACAAATATTTGATGATAAAACAACCATTTCTGATTGCACTATCACTTTCACTATCTTCGTGGATAATTTCGATAGGATTTATTGCTCAAATGCATTCACTTTGCTTCAACTATTTTCAATGAAAAAATTCCCTGAAGCTTTCAAGATGCAGAGTTTTATTTGGTTGCATCAATAAATCTACAAACTTAAAACTCTTTAACAGAATGTGTTATTAAAATATATAATATAAAACAATATTTGTCAGTCACTTAGTTGCATTTATATTTTCAACAGAAATATACATGGAAAATGTTATTTTCTACAATAGGCCAGATAATAAGATTAAATCAAATGATGATATAAATAATATCAAGTTATTGGAAAAAACAAACTAGAAAGTGTTCAATCAAGTAATTAATACAAGAAACTAAAATGCCAGATGAGTATGATTTTCTTTTGAATATGCTATGTTGATAACTTTTTGAAATGATCATGGGAGCTTCGAATCAAAAACATGTAATTTACTTGTTACCATTTGAATGGGGAATAATTTCACTGAGTCTAGTGAACTCAATTTGAGTAAAAATAATTCAGTGGACAAATTTTTCTCATAATATCAAGAAGTGATGAAAATTTATGTTTGGGTTTCAGAGTTAATGACAGATTTTGATATAAGGAGTGATGTTTACCAATAAGATATGCCAATATGTCACACTTTGTATCAGAAACTTATTCAGACAAAAATAATATAACTAAAATCCCCAAGCTGCCAGGAATTTCATCATACAGTTCACGATATTCACGATATGAACTATAAAAATAGTATAAGGCGCCGCGTTTGTTCGATATTCAATCTACGACGCAATCACATACGTGATACATTTGCACATGCCCGTGATCTTCCTAATGGCCACGTTTATACCGTATGTGAATTTGGTAACCTTACCAAGTGCATGTGACCAAATTCAAACCAAATGTTTCAGTAATCGTTTATTTACATCGTGTTTTGTCAAATGAATAATTCACAAAAAATAACTTCATTTTAATCGTGGATTTTTCAATTAACAGAAAAATATTTCTATCAATATTAAATTGAGAATGTTTCCCTTTTCAACATGAATACCCCACAAGAGGTTATCTTGACGATGGAAGATAGTGACTAAAGTTTATCTTTCAGTCGCAGATGATTCCACATCTGATTTTATGAACATCCTGTTTATATTTTCAACAAATCAATCTATCATACCCCATGACAGGTTTTAATGTCAGAAAACACTAATTTCAAAGTGTCTCTCCAAAAGAAATGATTCTAACTTTTTCCATCTTTGCAAAGTGAGATTGCTTCTTGAAAATGTGTTTCCCATTTCTTCCGGTCTTCCTGATGATCGTGGAAGCGTGAAATAGATTTTCGTCGACAAAAATGTATTGAAGACCTAGTGAATGCGATGTCTCTCCTGCGTCAATGTTACGAATGATTTCTGGTGAGTACTCTCTTTTGGAAAACATTCTTCTTTGCCTCATTCATCTTTATGAGTTCTTAATTGAGACTGGAATAGAAAATTAAATAACTATCTGAATGAAAATGCAAATTTTCAATTTCAGATTTTTTCTTTTGAGTTAGGGCCTTTTCAGAATATCTATCAGATGTAGTTCAATGCCGAGCGTGGCTTTAGCCGGGGAAGTAGTTGTTTTCTGTTAGACATTCACAAAAAATTACTTCATTTTAATCGTGGATTTTTCAATTCACAGAAAAATATTTCTATCAATATTCAATTGAGAATGTTTCCCTTTCCAACATGAATACCCCACAAGAGGTTATCTTGACGATGGAAGATAGTGACTAAAGTTTATCTTTCAGTCGCAGATGATTCCACATCTGATTTTATGAACATCCTGTTTATATTTTCAACAAATTAACCAACTTGGTTCTGGTTTGGTATTTATTTAGTCATGTAACCAAGAGAATGGTTTGAAACTCTGCTATCTAATTCGGATTTGTGTCATCTGTCAATGACAATGTCTGGATGTCAGTGAGCACAGGTTCAGTCATTTTAAATTCCATTTGTTCAGCAGTTTTTGTAAAGCCCCTACTCAACATGTCTTCTTCAAGGCTCTTGTAAATGTCTAGGTGTTAAATTTTTGCCATCCAAAATTATATAATTTTCTTGTCCAAAAATATTTGGAGAAACGCACTGGTTTCTTCATCTGTCCAATTAATACCTTTGGACTTTTTTATAGAAGGTTCTGAACTGCAGCAACTCATTTTATATAAAAAATACTAACAAAAATATATAAATCAATTTTCGAGGTAATGATGGGGAAACTAAGGTTAGGAATCACAAAACATATTTTTCACTAACTCTCTCTCGCTCTATTTTTTATGGCTATTGTTTCCATTCGGTTCATTCAGCCAGTGCGATATCCACAACAGAACGCTTAGCAATATTTCAAACCAAAATTTACAGTCACGGTTGGTAAAATTTATCAAACTGTTTACACCATGTTGAAAAGGGAAACATTCTCAATTGAATATTGACTAGAAAGATTTTTCTGTGAATTTAAAAATCCACGATAAATGAAGTTATTTTTTGTGAACGTCTAACAGAAAACAACTACTTCTCCGGCTAGAGCCACGCTGGACATTGAACTACATCTGATAGATATTCTGAAAACTAACTAAAAGAAAAAATCTGTTCATATTTTTAACAAATCAATGTTTACACCATCTTAGTCAACTTAGTATTATAGTCTGGTACCTAACAAATTTCGGTACCAAACCAAGCTAGTTACTTGACCAAGTGCACAGTTTATACCACACAGACTAACAGAATTTGGTTGGAATATAATCATTAGTCTACATACCAAGACACGGTATAAACGTGGCCAATGACACTGATATTTATGACAAGATCAAAGTAGGCTAATTATAAAATAAAGACTGATAGTAACTAACACTCTGTGGGTTTATGACTATCAATGACACTCCAATTACATATCTTTAATTATGACGCTTAGTGCGGCCGTTGATTGAAGTTTAAAAACTTTGATAATGGTAATTACTTTGTTGTTAGAGTTCTTTTTTATTTACAGCAGATACTGCACTTTAGTGTTCGTAAGTGGAAAGAGTATTAATGTAATAAAAATAGTGTCAAGTGCATTTGGACTGTTTTCTCGGTGTAAAAGCTTGTCTTAATTTTTTTTCAATCGTTTTTATTTAATTCTTTTCAGTCCTTCATGAAATCGGTCATCTTATTGAATTCTGACAAAAATTGATAATCTACGACTCCAAAAATCCCCACACACCAATTTTGAATGGAATCGACTAGAATCACAAAAGTCGTCGACATATTGGAGCCGCCATCTTGAATGCTGACAAAAATCATGATGTGTTTGAAGGTTGTAGACGATGTGGTAACTTGATTACTATCGTTTCGGACGTCCATCGTCTCAATGTATTTGAAAGGTTTTCACGACGTTTCGAATGCTTGTATCTGCAATCGTCTTCAGGTGAATACTGACAAGTTTAGGTGCTACTTACCAATTTATATGACTGTCGGCGCAATGATGCGTGCAATTCCGCCATGTGCAGCGGTGCGTGTAATTTCGCGCGGTGTGGTGGTGCGTGAAGTTTCGCGCCTCTGCAGCCCGCCAGAAAGAGCAATCAGGGGTTTCCATACGTTCTTGATATCAACGCTTGGTTGACTAAAGGCGTTATTGGCTTCGATGTAGGCGGCCTCTTTGAACTTTCGTTTGAACCAATGCTCCTCTCTATGTAGAACACTTGCGTCGTCCCATAGAACTCGATGGAGCTCAGTCCAGGCGTGGTCAGCGATTCCCGATTTTTATGTTTCTCCACGTTGAGTCCATTTGTTGTGCTCATCCAATCTTACCGATAACGTTCTCTTTGTCTCTCCAATGTAGGAATCTCCGCATTCACATGGAACTTCATAAATGCAATTCTTACTGATTTCATTTTTGTTGTCAGGTTTGGTCTTGGTCAGAAAACTCCGTAAAGTACTGCCAGATTGGAAGCAGCTCTTGATGTTGAACTTGTTTCCGATCCTTCTGATCTTCTCGGAGACACCTCTGATGTACGGAAGGCAGATCACTGTGCTTTGTTGTTGCTCTTCAGATGTCTTCGTTCTCCGGAGTTGTTTCAATACGTCTTCTAGGAGTTTCTTGGGATATCCATTCCAGTGGAGGTCCTCTCTGATGTGATTTAATTCGGCATCTAGTGACTCCGCGTCGTTGCATATGTGCGTCGCTCTCTCCACCAATGTTCTCACGATCCCTCTCTTCGTCGAACTCGGATGGTTGGAGCTGTAACTGAGGTACTGCCCTGTATGTGTCTTTTTTCTGTAGACGGAGGTGCGAATTTCATTGCCTATTCTCTCAACGTTCACATCGAGGAAGGGTAAGGCACTGTTGGTTTCCATCTCCATCGTGAACTTGATCGAATCCCTGATTCTGTTAATTCCTGAGAAGAAATCCTGGAGATGTTCGTCTCCGTGATTCCATACAATGGAGGTGTCATTCACGTACCTTTGGTTTGTATTCTGCCTCCCGTATAGCCAATTCCTCGAACCACTCCATGTATATGTTGGCGATGTTTGGAGAAAGGGAAGATCCCATCGGGAGTCCGTCGACTTGAGAGAAGAATCGGTCCTTTTCCTGGAAATATGAGTTCTGTAGGCAGCACTGCAGTAATTCCAATATTGCGTGGGTAGGAAGGTCAGTCCTCTCGTGCAGCTGGTCATCCTCTTCGAGTTTCCTTTTGATGATACTGAGAGATTCCTCTATAGGGACATTGGTGTAAAGGCTCTCCACGTCGAAGCTGATGAAACGATCTTCTGGTCCAAGTTCAACATCTGTGAAGGTGTCAACGAAGTGCTTGGAATTCTTGACGTATGAACTGCTATTTCCTTGTAAGGGTTGTAGTATCGGTAGGAGGTATTTCGATAACTTGTAGGTTGGTGAGTTCCGTAGGCTGGTGATCGGTCTCAGTGGCATGTCTGGTTTGTGGATTTTCGGAAGCCCGTAGAGATGCGGTGGTTTGCTGTAGTGTGGCGTTAGATGTGATCGTTCGTTGTCTGGAATGAAGTGTTTGAATTTCCTCAGAGTGTTGTAGATCTTCCTTTCTATAGTGGGTGTCGGATCCTTCTTCAAGAGTTTATAGTTCCCTGTGTGGAGTAACGACTCTATCTTGTCATCATATGTTGTGGTGTCCATGATATCTGTGGCGTTTCCTTTATCGGCTGGAAGAATCTTTATGGATGAATCCTTTTGTAGAATTTTTAGGGCCCTCTGTTCCCCTGCAGTGATGTTACTCCGGGGATTCTTCTCCTTCTCGAGTGTCTCTCTCACTTTCCATCTGAACTCTTCTGCCTGAATGGGATTCATTCTGCTGCTGGTTAACTCTACTAACCATCATTCCAAGCACTTCGTTGACACCATCACAGTGTTGAACTTGGACCAGAAGATCGTTTCATCAGCTTCGACGTGGAGAGCTTTACACCAATGTCCCTTAGAGGAATCTCTCAGTATCATAAAAGGAAACTCGAAGAGGATGACCAGCTGCACGAGAGGACTGACCTTCCTACCCACGCAATATTGGAATTACTGCAGTGCTGCCTACAAAACTCATATTTCCAGGAAAAGGACCGATTCTTCTCTCAAGTCGACGGACTCCCGATGGGATCTTCCCTTTCTCCAATCATCGCCAACATATACATGGAGTGGTTCGAGGAAATGGCTATACGGGAGGCAGAATACAAACCAAAGGTATGTGAATGACACCTTCATTATATGGAATCACGGAGACGAACATCTCCAGGATTTCTTCTCAGGAATTAACAGAATCAGGGATTCGATCAAGTTCACGATGGAGATGGAAACCAACAGTGCCTTACCCTTCCTCGATGTGAACGTTGAGAGAATAGGCAATGAAATTCGCACCTCCGTCTACAGAAAGAAGACACATACAGGGCAGTACCTCAGTTACAGCTCCAACCATCCGAGTTCGACGAAGAGAGGGATCGTGAGAACATTGGTGGAGAGAGCGACGCACATATGCAACGACGCGGAGTCACTAGATGCCGAATTAAATCACATCAGAGAGGGCCTCCACCGGAATGGATATCCCAAGAAACTCCTAGAAGACGTATTGAAACAACTCCGGAGAACGAAGACATCTGAAGAGCAACAACAAAGCACAGTGATCTGCCTTCCGTACATCAGAGGTGTCTCCGAGAAGATCAGAAGGATCGGAAACAAGTTCAACATCAAGAGCTGCTTCCAATCGGCAGTACTTTACGGAGTTTTCTGACCAAGACCAAACCTGACAACAAAAATGAAATCAGTAAGAATTGCATTTATGAAGTTCCATGTGAATGCGGAGATTCCTACATTGGAGAGACAAAGAGACCGTTATCGGTAAGATTGGATGAGCACAAGAAATGGACTCAACGTGGAGAAACATCAAAATCTGGAATTGCTGACCACGCCTGGACTGAGCACCATCGAGTTCTATGGGACGACGCAAGTGTTCTACATAGAGAGGAGCATTGGTTCAAACGAAAGTTCAAAGAGGCCGCCTACATCGAAGCCAATAACGCCTTTAATCAACCAAGCGTTGATATCAAGAACGTATGGAAACCCCTGATTGCTCTTTCTGGCGGGCTGCAGAGGCGCGAAACTTCACGCACCACCACACCGCGCGAAATTACACGCACCGCTGCACATGGCCGAATTGCACGCATCATTGCGCCGATAGTCATATAAATTGGTAAGTAGCACCTAAACTTGTCAGTATTCACCTGAAGACGATTGCAGATACAAGCATTCGAAACGTCGTGAAAACCTTTTAAATACATTAAGACGATGGACGTCCGAAACGATAGTAATCAAAAATCATGATCTTTGACCCCAAAAACCCCCACAAATTTCTATTGGAATAGGACTATAACCACAAACTCATCGCCATATTGGAACCGCCATCTTGAATTCATGAATTTTGACAAAGAAATCATGATGTCCGACCCCAAAAACCCCCACATACTAATTTTGAATAGAATCAAACTATAATCACAAAACTCGTCCGCCATATTGAATCTGCCATATTGTTTTTTCTTAAGGCATTGTCACCGGAATTGTGAACACCTGTCAAATTTTACGTCAATCGAACAATTAGAAGTGGGTCAAAATTCCCTTGCAAGATTTGAACTAAACATAAATACAAATCTGAAATTGAATAAAATCTTGTAAGAACATTTCATTCTGTTAGTCGATCGGCCAGGTTTTCTGCAGCCAGCTCTTAGACATGAGAAATGATTTGTTTTAGGACGAATATTCGCTCCAGACAAATCATTTTTCAATTTCGAAGGAAAAAAAAAGCTGTCAGAGCTGGGGTTTCAACCCATGTTCACCCACACTTCCTTTCGTGAACCAATCAATCAAATCAACCAAAAAGAGTTTTATTCGTTTAAAAAGTATATACATATCACATATTAGATAATTGTCCTGTGGAAAATCGCTAGCCGCTCTCAGGACAAACCATTCGGATTCCATAGAAAACGAATTATTCAGGGCCGGATTAAAAGGTGTGGAGGCCCTGGGGCAACAAAGGAGTGGAGGCCCCTAATTATTTTTCAAACAATTTTTTATTTTATTTATTGCGGAACAAATCAAATTATTTCGACACGAGCATATGTAGGTATAATAAAATACAAGAAATAAATTAAATTACAGCGTAAACGAATAGATTCTTGCGAGCTTTTTTCGACGAAAAGTCATTGATGATTTCGGTCAAATCCAGCATCCGGAGAAAATCATTCTCAATACTAAGAAGCGATAACTTTGATAGGCGGCTTTGTCTCATCGTAATTCGCCTATTTTTTACATTTTTCATTTTGGAAAATGAGCGCTTTCCAGTGCAATTCGACACCATCAAAACCAGGTACATTCTCAGTTGTAATATCACAAGAGAGTGAAAATAATTCGACAGATTTTCGAAAACTTGTTGCCAGGCAATAGACAAGGGAGTCCAACTGGCTCGAGTGGCTATTGCAAAATGCCAACAAGTTTGAGAAAGAAATCTAGATAATTATTTTCTACTACATCGAACTCTCGTGTGGTATTCTTTAGATTATTTTTTGATGTTACGATCATAAACACATTTCCTCGCAAAATTATATAATGTACTAAACCGGTTTTGATTCATTTCTCACTTTTCATGAAAATTGATGACAGACGTCAAATTAAAAATATAGGTTATCCGACAATAAAAACAAAATACCTCAAACTATTCCCGCGACAATTTTCTAGGTAGAATATTCCCACTATTGATTGGCCAAAACGTATATGAATTATTTCAATTGAACGTTTCTATTGGTTTCAAGCAATGTCAAAAAATAATCACCGTAATTTCAATGTTTGGGAATGTAGCTCTGAAATTTTGGTTTTCAAGAATTTGATAGTAGAACAGCTCAGATTGGTTTTTCTGATAGTCCTTTTTCAGAAGGATTTACATTTGTTGCGGAATGTCATCCTTTCAGTTTTCGGGAATTTCTCTGTTACAAGCGCGCCACTCAGCGGACACTTGTCAACGCCAATAAATAGGAAAAACAGGTATAGAGGGGCAAAGTGTTTGTAGAATCAGCAGAAAAATAGTCAACAGAATTTGCAACTTTTGTTCTATTATGGAATGCGCACAGGGCTCTTATAAATAATTTGATGCAATCATATTCATAAATTGAAATATTATTTTCTTTTGCTTATGATTATTGAATTTCATTGTGTATCTAGATCGCTTGTGTCATTCGAAGAATACATTAGACAAAAAATCTTCCATTTAATAAAAAAAAAAATTTTTTTATTCTATTGTTCTTGTTTTTACAGCTAATTTTGATACGATATAATATTTTGTATAATAGTACGATGTTTTACTTGGTGATTGTTTCTCGCATATACACATGATTCAGCAGATCGAAGATTAATATTAACCATGGATTTTGACAAGAATACGAAACACGCTTTTGAATGTTTAAAACGAAAAATTAGAGGACAAAGTGGGAGAACTGCTCTTTCGTTGTCAGATTTTTTATATATAATTTTGCATATCCTTCGGTATTTGTTGGGAAATTTTACCTAAAAATTTCTATTGTGGGGATACCTCTATTGTGGGGACCCCTCTCTTGTGGAGGCCCCGAGGCTGCAGCCCCGTTTGCCCCCCTCTTAATCCGGCTCTGGAATTATTCAAAGCTTCTGCATTTGCTTATGTTTGAGTTGCTATTTTCATCGTTCCATCAGAACGTTAAAAACTTAAATTCTGCAGTTTTCCGTGAATTGAGTTTTGTTCATTACCGGAAAAATATGTTTGAAAGACCGGCTTTAGAAAGTTGGTGATCTTTCGATATAAAACGTTTCTTACCTACCTGACTTTTAGCGCTTTTGAAGAGTTGTGAAATGGGCATTAGACGGGAGGGGGCGGTTTTTATACAACTAACCCTCCCACCCCATCTTCTGCCCATTTTTGTTATCTTTCATGGTATATTTCTAAACATTGTTATATTATACCATGTCTTCTACGTTCCGGTAATAATCCCGGTAATATCCCGCGTAAACGGGCTTTTCGGGACAAAATATTTGTAAAACTTGTAACTAAGTTTGTTTATATGATCTTGAATGTACTGTAGGTTGCATTGTTCATGCATTTCGTCCACTCGAGCGTATCTGCAACTATCAGTGATGATACGGAGGATCTTATTTTGCAATATCTGTAATCTGCAAAAGCCCGGACATCCATACAACATCGCAGCAGCTGTTTATACAGCAATAATTTTCTGTCGGGAGCCCACTTCCCCTTGCAATTAATGGATATATGCCTTTTAATGCTCAATATTTTTTCATAATTAATCTATTTTATATAATAAATTAAGAATGATTTTATAGCCTAAATTATTTAATATTGTTGATTTAGCATTATAATATTTAATTGGTAATTTTGAATTAATATTAAATAAATCAATTTTATGTAAATATTGATTTTTAATTTTAAAATATATTTAATGTAAATATTAGATAAGTTTTTATTGGGAATTTTAGGATCAATTTTTATTTTTTTTTCAAAATTTTCCTTTTGATTGATCGTTATTGAAATAAATATGTTTGTATTATTGTTTAAAGTATAAAATATATTTAGAGCAAAAAGGAAATTTTCGAAATTAAAAAAATTTTTGGGATTTTGTGATTAATTTTTTTTTATAACATTATTAAATTCTATTGGGATATTTAGTTTAGTATAAAATTATAAATGTTATTGTTATATTTTCAATTATTTTATATTTTAATGGGAATTTTATTTTTTTATTTTAAATTTGGGGAAATTTATTTGAAAATCAGGTTAGATATTCAATTTGGTGAGATGAATTGAATTATTTAAATTTAAGGTTGATTAATTTTTTAAATTAATTTTATTGTTATATTTTCAATTATTTTATATTTTAATGGAAATTTTATTTTTAAATTTTAAATTTGGGGAAATTCATTTAGAAATCAGATTAGATATTTAATTTAGTGGGATGAATTAAATTATTTAAATTTAAGGTTGATTAATTTTTGAAATTAAGGTTTTTGTTATATTTTTTATTTAATGTTAAATGGGAATTTTTTTTTAAAGATTGAAAAATTAAGTTAAATTTAATTTAAGGGGGGTAAATTAAAGCAGTTATATTAAGTGAAATAATTGTATTAAAAGTTTAAATTTAGATATATTCATTTTCTTTTCTTTCATTTTGCTTAAGTAAGACATATTAATTGAATTTTCAAGGGGGGAAGATGTAATAATGGGAATTACATTTATGATTAAGATTCGATTAGTGTAAATAAAATTTTGAATACTTCAATAAGTTAAGCTGTTCTGTCATTAATTTTTAATTTACATAATTAATTTTTAATTGATAAAATTAACAATTTTAATATGGGATTAAGTTGTGGAGGGATTCATTTCGGGCGTGTTTCGAAAAAAATTCAACTTTAGAATTCAAACATTTTGATGATTTATTTTTAATAGTTAATACTATATGGTATGGCGACATATCTAAAATAATTCAAAAAAACTATTACGTTTCTGTTTGGCTGAAAAACTTCAGGGAGGATTAACAATGTTTATTTTCAAGTAACAAAAAATTTATTTTTCCTCAAGAATTGGATTTTATTTAAATTTAAATGTAAGTTTTCGCAAGTTTAAATTATTAAAACAATTATTTTTTGCAATAAATAGTATTAAATATGCATGAAACTCTGCTACTGCGGCCGTGATATGTTTGTGAAAATTTGGTCTGCGGTCTAAGTTAACCCCCAGATATTTCACAGAGGGCGTGTCCGTCACCACTCCATCTCCAACTTTTAATTTCTCAAAGATGCACACATTTGTGAACTTCTTTGTAAAATTTATTATTTCCGTTTTTCTTGAATAAAGTTTCATTTTATTTTCCTCTAAATAGGCATGACCTTCCGCTTCCGCTTCCACCTGTCGCGTTGCCACCTCGCTTGCGAACGAATGTGTCATCTGCGTATATAGCAGTATTCGTCCTGGCATAGGTGGGAAAGTCATGCGTAAATAGCGAATATAAGTACGGTGACAGGCATGACCCCTGTGGAACACCCGCATCAATTGGACGAACTGATGAAATTTTGTTTCTTATTTTCACCCGAAAAGTCCCTTCATTTAGAGAAGAATCTATAATCCCAACCATATATATGGGCATGCGTGCATCACATAGTTTTGCCTTTAATCCCTCTGTTCAAACTTTGTCGAAGGCTTTTTTCATGTCAAGCAGAACCGTATTCTGCTTTCGGTGAAAAGCCTCCCTAACCCCGTGAACAATCCTTGTCACCTGAGATGTGGTGTTATGGCCTTTCCTAAACCCAAATAGATCATCAGGGATAAGTTCTAACTTTCTCTGGAAAACATTAAGTCTTTTTAGCAGGATTTTATCAATAACTTTAGCCACCGTGCTTAAGAGAGAGATCAGCAGGTAGCTATCAACCATTTTTGGATCCTTATTACATTTGGGTACCAGTACCACAAGTGTTTCTTTCAACATTTTTTGATACTTTTGTGTCCTGATGATGTCATTGATTATTTTTTGACATTTCTAGAAACCAATGAAAATTTTCAATTCGAATCATTCATGTACGTTTTGGTCAATCAAAACATCATTATAGTGAGAATAATCTACCTAGAAAATTGCCGCGGAAATAATTTGAGGTATTTTGTTTTTATTCTTTGACAACCTATATTATTAACCGACGAAACCAAAAAGGAGGAGGTTCTCTATTCGACCCGTATATTTTATGTTTTTCCATCATATTTTTTTATGTATGATCACGCATAACTTTTTACTGAGGCGTCCGATTCCGATAATTCTTGTTTCAGTGGATAGGGTGTACTTCGAATTTGGTCCCATTTGAATTAAAAAGATGAAATCCACCCCTAAGGGTAGCGAAATGAAGGATATTGATCACTCACCCTCTGAATTCTGGTCCGTTAACCGATTCTATCAGGCATAACTTTGTACTGGGTTCTTCGATTTGGATGATTCTTTTTTTAATAGATAGGGTATACCTTATATTTTGATTTCAAAAGGAATTAGCCACCCTTACGGGTAGAAAAATAGGGGATAATTGATTTTTTACTAGTGAACATTAGCACACACATACGTAGTTGACAATGACAGATCGTTACTGACATTATTCTTGTTCCGTCAAAATCAGTATATTTTATGAGAGGATGGAATGATATACAAAGTAATGAAATAAACTAACCAGAACAACGAAAATAATTTATATTACAACAAATAGTAAAAGTAGATAATCATATTATTTAACTGGTAATAGTTGAAGTAAGGTGGATAAGTTAAGTATTTTGGAAGTAATCAAAAAACAAGTAGGTAGTAATTGGTAGATTTTAGCCACAAAAAATTGAAAAATAAAATCTTTTTAACAAAAAATTAAACCGACGAAATACGGAACTGAAAAATAAAAAATAAAACTTCTTAACAAAAAATTAAACCGACGAAAAAATCAACTGAAAAGCAAAAAATAAAATAAACCTTTTTAGTCTAAATGATAATTGAGCTCCTAAACTAATGTAAGAAACTGATTTTGAGTCGGCGCCAAACAAACTAGCAATTGAATTAGGTGAAGCGTAAAATGATGGCAGCGAGATGCACGGCTGCGTTTTGATGACTTCTTTCATAGATAATGATCTTCGATAATTGTTTGTTTGGCGCCGACTCAAAATCAGTTACTTACATTAGTTTAGGAGCTCAATTATCATTTGGACTAAGAAGGTTTATTTTATTTTTTGCTTTTCAGTTGATTTTTTCGTCGGTTTAATTTTTTGTTTAACAGTTTTTTTTTAATTTGACGTCTGTCATCAATTCGCATGGAAAGTGAGAAATGAATCAAAACCGGTTTAGTTCATTATATCATTTTACGAGGTGTGCTTGTGATCGTAAATTCAAAAAATAATCTAGAGAATACCACACGAGAGTTCGATAAAGTAGAAAATAATTCTCCAGATAATAAGTACTTTTGCCAAAATTTTCGAATACTGCCTTAAAGAAAAAACGCTTGACTACATTAATAAAAACAGCATATTAACGGAGAGACAATTTGGTTTTAGGAAAAACATTTGTACAGAAAACTCTATATTAGAACTAACCAAAGACATTTTAGGAAATCTAGATTTCTCGAAAAAATGCTTACCGGTCTTTCTCGATTTACCTAAAACATGCGACACCATGTTCCACAGTATCCTGATGGACAAACTATATGATAATGGAATAAGAGGCCCGGCCCTAGAATTATTTACGGATTATATTAAAAACCGCACCCAGAGAGTTAAACTAGAGAATGTCCTGAGCAACCCACAAATAGTCACAGTAGGAGTCCCCCAGGCACCATTTTAGGTCCACTATTATTTTTAATTTATATAAATGTCATTTGCAAAAGAACTTCCAAGGTAGAAACACCCACAAAAAGTCAAAATTTGAAAGATTTAAGACTAGCTGTAGCCGCAGGACTTATTGGTGCTGATCCAGCAATACCTAAAAAACGCAGAAAAAGTTTGAAGAGTGTTCCAAACAACTATAAGAGATCGGTTTCAGCTGAAATAAAGTATGACAAATGTGCACATATGCCTATTCATGGTACAAAAGTCAGATGCGCACATTGTAGTTCATGTTCGGAGCCCCACCGAACAAGATGGCACTGCTCCAGTTGTAATGTCGGGCTTTGTTTGACCGAAAAGTCTAACTGTTTTTTAAATTCCACCAAAAAGATAGTATTAGGAACTTGTGGTCCTAATACGGAACCACATTGCGCGCGTAAACTATGGAAACATGAAGATATCTTTGACACAAGATACAATAACAAAATTTTGGTTATGTATATAAGATGGACCCGTGATTTCGATTTTTTCATTTTTGACGTTGCCAAGTGTACAGTTTCTGAGATATACGAACAATATGTTTATTTTTAAATGGGACAACCGGTATATTTTATAATTTTCAGTTTCAGTTTTTTATTGCCTGTGCAGCATATAAACTGTTAATGGCCAATATTGACCATTAATTTTAAGAAATTAGGAAAAACATTTTTATTTTGTAATTAATATTGCAGTATAAACATAAAACAATCCCTTCGGAAACAGAAATCCATTCTGAATGAAAATTCATCCAGAATTTTTCTAATCGTTTCCGGAGAAATTAGTGCTATCTCCTCTGTGATTCTGTCTTTCAGACCTTGTATAGTCTGTGGCCTATTCACATACTCTTTGCTTTCTGAATAACCCCACAAAAAATAATCTAGAGGTGTCAAATCCAGAGATCTTGCTGGCCATTCGCTATCTCCTCTTCTTCCAATCCAACGATTTGGAAATGTTATGTTGAGAAACTCTCGAACGCTTCGAAGATAATGAGGAGGCGCTCCATCTTGCTGAATGCAAATTGATCTATTCACAATATGAAGATTTATATCATCAGGAAAGAGTCTGGCTAATTCTGGTATTAACTCTAATTCAAAAAATGCCCCGTATTCTTCACCTGTCATGGTTCTATTCCTGCCCACACATTGATCTTTTGTGGATACTGCAATGAGGATATTCATCTGACCAGTACCTGCAGTTTTGTTTATTGACTGTGCCATTTAACTGGAGAGTAGCCTCATCAAAAACAAGATTTGATCAAAGAAATTAGGATTAGAGTCAAATCTATTTACCATTGTTTCACAGAACTCCATTCTGCGATCTGGATCGTCTTCGTTCAGTTCCTGTACCCATTGTACTTTATAGCGATGCCATTTTTCTTTTTTAAAATATTTACGAACAGTTGTTTGACTGATATGATTTTCGGTTGCAGAAACTCTAGTAGCCTTATGAAGGTCTTCAACCATCGACAAAAAAAAACAGTTTTTGTTTGCTCTGGAATAGCAGGGCGGCCACTTTTTGGGAGTTCTCGTACATGTCCACTTTCCTCAAATTTATGAATAATTTGTGATACAGTACCACGTGCTATAGGAGTTCTGTTTCACATACCTCTTCGTGTATTCGTGTCCTATAAATGATGTCGCAAATAAAACATACTCAAATTTCATAATATTATGGTATTACCTGTACCACATCCTTTTAGTATTAAATTTCAATTTTTTTAAATGTACCATTTATTTTACTCTGATTTTTATCGCTGGTAAGCCTATTTTCAAAAAACTATCACGACGTACCTACTGACAGTAAATCACGACGTACCTACTGACAGTAAAACCTACTTGATTTAACGAAATGAAACCGATATTCATATCATGTTTATCAAAAAAAGCAAAACTTTTTTAAACTTTAACGAATACCAAGTGGCCCATTTTATTTTCTCTTTATGTTAATATCAACGGTTGCAATAAAAATATTTTTCCTAATTTCTTAAAATTAATGGTCAATATTGGCCATTAACAGTTTGTATGCTGCATCGGCAATAAAAACTGTAACAGAAAATTGTAAAATATACGGGTTGTCCCATTTAAAAATAAATATATTGTTCGTATATCTCAGAAACTGTACATTTGGCAAAGTCGAAAATATAAAATTTAAAATTGCTGGTCCATCTAATATATATATATTACCAAAATTTTGTTATTGATCTTACGAGGTGTCAAAGATATCTTCATGTTTCCATATTTTACGCGCGCACTGTATGTATAGGTATTACTGAATATAGTGTGCTACCCCACTAGAGTCAAAAAATACTTGAAATATACTCACCAGCCACCGCTGATGCTATAGCTGCCACCAAAAATGACAAACATACAGCTGGACCTGCCACAGTTTTTGCAACGGATCCAGCGAGAACGTATACTCCCAACCCCAAAGTTGCGCCAACTCCAAGAGCTGTCAAGTCGAGTAGAGAGAGCACTCTTGCAAGAGGACTACCCCCCTCATCACTTCTACTTTTTTTTCGATTCAAGGCTATGAATATTTTTGACGCCATCTGAAAATAGAAAACAATATTTCATCAATGGTAATCACACTAATCACACTAATCACACAGATGTAGCATTTGTAGAACATTTTGAAGACATATGCGATAGTATTTTTACTACGAATCAATGTTGTATTTTGTTGGGTGATTTCAATCTGAATTATTTAGATAATGGACTCTATGTCAAGAAAATGAAAGATATTTTAACATCCTATGGTATTAGTCAATATATAACAGAACCAACATGGGTAACAATAAATAGTAAAACTATGTATTGTCGAATCAAAATTACTTTTTTCTCCAACAACAGACCATTCGGTAATCACTGTACAATTGTTTAATAAAAACAACGATAGAAGTCAATCGTTTAAAATGTATAGGAATTTTTCTCAGAATAATCTCGATATTATAAAAAGTAACTTGATCTCATATAACTGGTCAATGGATTGTGACGATGTAAATGTTCTATATCAAGAACTCTCAAATAACTGCGATAAAGTTGTGAATTTTATCTCCCCAATTCAGGTTTGTAATTATATAAAAACTTTTTAACAAAAAATTAAACCGACGAAAGATTCAACTGAAAAGCAAAAAATAAAATAAACCTTCTTATTCTAAATGATAATTGAGCTCCTAAACTGATGTGAGTAACTGATTTTGAGTCGGCGCCAAACAAACAATTATCGAATATCATTATATTACTTTGAAACAAGTAATCAAAACGCAGTCGTGCATCTCGTTGCCATCATTTTACGCTCTACCTAATTCAATTGCTAGTTTGTTTGGCGCCGACTCAAAATCAGTTACTCACATTAGTTTAGGAGCTCAATTATCATTTAGAATAAGGTTTATTTTATTTTTTCATTTTCAGTTGATTTTTTCGTCGGTTTAATTTTTTGGTAAAAAGTTTTTATTTTTCAATTTTTTGTTGCTGAAATCTACTAATTCCTATACCTACTAATTTTATAATATGATTTTCTATTTTAACTATTTATTGTTATATAATATAAATTAATTTTGAAAGTTCTGGTTAGTTGATTTCATCAATTTGTATATAATTATATCCTTTCATAGAATGTAATCATTTTAACCGATGTAGGAGGGTCTGTCAATGTCAACTACATATGTGTGCCAAAGTTCACAAGTGAAAAATCAATCATTCCCTATTTTTCTACCCATAGGGGTGGATCATTTCATTCCAAATTAGAATATGACCAACGATGAGGTATACCCTTCCTAATAAAAAAAAAATCCAAATCGGAAAACCCACTACAAAGTTATGCCTGATAGAATCGATTAACGGACCAAAATTCAGAGGGTGAACGATCAATATCCTTCATTATGCTACCCTTAGGGGGGATTTTGTTTAAATTAAACTTCGAAGTACACCCTATCCAATGAAAAAAGAATCATCGGAATCGAACCGCCTTGTGAAAAGTTGTGCGTGATCATACATAAAAAAAATATATACGCGTCGAATAGAAAACCTCCTCCTTTTTGGTTTCGTCGGTTAAAAAAAATGATGGAAAAAAAATATACGGGTCGACTAGAGAACCTCCTCCTTTTTCGTTTCGTCGGTTGAAAATTAATCTACCTTGGTATGATGATGAAGTTTTTACGAAAATAAAAAAACGCGATGAAGCATACAAAACTTTCAGAAGGTGTTCATCAGAAGAAGATAGATTACGTGAACGGAATACCTTCAAAAAGTATAGAAATGATGTAGTCAGTTCATTCAAAAAGAATAAAGATCAATATTACTTTGAGAAAATAGATAGATACCGAAATAATCAGAAGCTCATGTGGAAAACATTAAAGAAATAGATCAATGTAAATGTTCACGATTTTCCAAGCTTAATTCAGTTCCATCTGAACAATGAACCGAAACTCAGAGATTCGATTGAAACAGCAGAAAATTTTAATTCTTATTTGGTGGAAAGCATTCACCACATTGTGGATAGTATAGATTGTAATGAACCATGAATCAACATAAATCAAAATCTATACCCGGGTTTTTTACAAATTCAAACCACTTTCTCTTGGTGACTTAAGAAAAATTGTTGGATAATAAATGTAGTGTCACTGAAACGGAAAAGTATTGAAACAAATATTTAAAACTATTGGTCATGTAATGTTAAATGTAATCAATACCTCTTTGCAAACAGGCAAAATCCCTGACTCATTGAAGATTAGTACAATTGTTCCTATACCAAAAGTTCCAAATACAACCAAAGCTAATGAGTTCAGACCTATCAATACTTTACCTCCAGTTGAGAAATCGCAGTGTATGACCAATTATTAGAACATATTGACACCAATCATATATTGATGAATAATCAGTCAGGATTCCGTCAAAAACATTCATGCGAATCATCTCTACAACATTCATCAAATAAATTCAGAAAGGAAATGGATAACAATAAATATGCATTTGAAACAATCGACAGGTACATATTACTAGCGAAACTGAGTCAGTATGGGGTTGGTGGAGAAGTATATAACTGGCTGGCCGATTATCTTATTTGCAGAAAACAGAGAGTAAGAGTAGGCAATTCGATGTCGAATTAAATAGAAAACACGCTCGGGGCAATTGATAAAATGAACTCCATAGTATCAGCTGCTCAGGAATATCTAGAATTCAACAAACTCTAATTGAACGTGTCTAAAACTAAAGCTATGGTAATAACCACTAAATTTAAACACACGTTCTTGAACTCTGAAAACATAATCTTAATCATGAGCAATGAGAGAATTGAAGTTATCAAAACAGTGAAGTATTTAGGCTTTCAGCTAGACGATACCTTATCTTTTGAAGATCATTTTGAATACATAAAGAAAAAAATATCTACAAAACTATATTTCTTTTCGAGAATTGCAATCAATATATCAATGTAAACCAAAATCACTGTCTATAAAACCATTATCCAACCACATTTTGACTACTGTGCATCAATTATATGTGTTTAACCTCAACCGACTATCCCAGCTCCAAATACTCGAAAATCGTGGAATGCGTATCATACTGAAGTCAAACCGTTACACCCCAATTGACATTATGCTGAATACATTACAATGGCTCACTGTTTCCCAAAGATTATACTATTTTAGTATGATCTTTATACAGTGCTTCTCAAAAGTCCGCTCCCCCCCTCTTATTTTTGGAACGATTATACATAAACAAGTGAAATTTGGAAATTGAATATTAAAGGTTGTAAACTAGTGATGATAGATGACGAAATCGTCAAAGATGACGTCACAAGGCCATTGTGACCAATAATTTCAAATGGAACCCTACGGCAAGCGACACCTCTTTTAAAAGGTATCGACAAAACCTATTCAATGATACTAATTTTGTTTGTGTTTATGGCAGTTTTAATGGCTCATTAGTAAACATTAAAATTTTAATTCCATTCAGTATGATATTAATTACAGATTTAAGAATCAGTATCTACTTAAAGAAATTGCTCGAAGTGACCTCCATTTACTTCCTGACAGTGAAATATCCTATTTTTAAACTCTTCTCGTACTTTTGCAAATGTGTCTGCGGAAACAGCCTCACATTCTGCAACAATACGTTGTTTTAAAACGTCAATATTGTCAGGTTCAGTGGCGTAAACCTCCGATTTAAGGTACCCCCACAAAAAAAATCCAAAGGTGTGAGTTCCGGTAATCGAGCTGGCCATTCCGTTGAAGCTCGTCGTCCAATCCATCTACCACGATACTCTTCATCCAAATACCGTCTTACTGCACCCTAATAGTGTGGAGGAGCACCATCCTGTTGGAATGTTATTTCCAAATTGCCGAATTCATCTGGATTATCTTCAAAAATTTCAAGGATTAACGGTTCTATTGCGTTTTGCAACAGCTCCAGATTAACCTCACCAGTTAAATGAGCATTTAAAAAAAGAGGCCCAACGATGTGGTTTCCCAGGATACCTGCCCAAACATTAACCTTTTGGGGAAATTGGGTATGTGTTTCACGAAACAGGTGAAGATTTGCGTCACTCCAATACCTCACATTCTGTGTATTTACATTTCCATTTAGATAGAAAGTACTTTCGTCACTGAAACAAATTGTTTTGACATAGTCTGGCTGTTGGTTAATTTTAGTTTCCATATTTTCACAAAATTCCAGTCTTCGGTCTGGGTCGTCGTCCGAGAGTTGATGGACCATTTTTAATTTGTATGGATGAAATTTGTTTTTTTTTTCAACACCCTGTGTACTGTACTCCAACTGACTTCACAGGTAGATGCAACGTGAGTTGTTGAAGAAGTAGGATTAACTATTACTTCTGCCAGTATATCAATTTTTTTCTCATCAGAAATGTGTGGTCTGCCAGATCGTTTCGCATCATTAATACTACCCGTTGTTTCAAACTTACGGAGAAGCTCCCTTAAATAAGTCCTTGAAACGGGGCGATCGGGAAACCTCTCATTGAAAATGCGTTCTGCTGCATGAATATTCTGTCCAGTTTCACCAAGAATTAGGATCGCTGCTACTTTATCACCTAAATCACGTACCATTTCGCTTCTTGAAGCACTTAAACGTTCGGCTCACAACAGTTAAACAAATTATTAAAATGTACAAAAATATTAAAAGTACCAAAAGCTGCTGAAACAGTTAAACGTTCGATCAACAATACACAAATTATTAAATGTACAAAAACTTGGACAATTACAAAAACGTCGAATTAGGGAGACTAACAAAAACGTCAGCTTCTTTGACAACTATCCAGAGGCGGAGCTGGAATTTTGAATTTTAGTATTAACTGATTTAATTCATCACAGCTTTGCGTTTTTTAAAAGCGAGTTGCCAAAACTGCCATAAACACAAACAAAATCAGTATCATTGAATAGGTTTTTTCGATACCTTTTAAAAGAGGTGTCGCTTGGTCACAATGGCCTTGAGACGTCATCTTTGACGATTTCGTCATCTATCATCACTAGTAGGGAAGTTTACAACCTTTAATATTCAGTTTCCAAATTTCACTTGTTTATGTATAATCGTTCCAAAAATAAGAGGGGGGGAGCGGACTTTTGAGAAGCACTGTATACAAAATATTGAATAATCTGGCTCCATCGTATTTCAAGAACAACATAGTTTTCAATGTTGAAGTTCATAATTACCTGACCCGGAATAGGAATAATCTGCATAAAACAAGAACAAATCATAATAATACCATGAATTCATCATTTCTCTAAGGTTTTAATTAATATAACAAACTGCCTTCTCCATTAAAAAATAGTATTTAACTGATTACTTTCAAAAGGGATTTGATAGAACTCATAAAAACAAAATAATTGATTGCCTAAACATTTTTATTTGTTGCCCAGTCAATTGTTGTAATTTCTTGTAATTCTTTTAGTTTTAGTTTTACTATGAACTGTGTTATATAGGTCCCTATATTTTTAATTATATTCCTAATTTTTCATATATTATGTATTTTATAATCTACCATGTAATTTTCCCTTGTTTTTTTATTAATTTTTTATGTTATTTTCACATAATGTTTTATATCTATTCACTATTTTTATTATATATTAGGACATCCTACTTCAAATGAATATATCTATCTAATATTATAAATGCGAAAAGTAACTTTGTCTGTTTGAAAATGAAAAAATGAAAAATGAAAATCTTTATTTAAATAGGAAGGAAATCCTAATATACAAATACGTTACATAATATAATAATAATATACAATTACGTTACATTTTTTACAAAATATATATATACAATCAGCTTACTGATAGATTCATTCTTTATCTTTAATTAATCTTATTTCTAATATATTCAAGTAGCATTGATTTGAAAGAATAAGTGTTGAACATTCTTTTATGTGGTTTGGAAGCTTGTTATATATCAAAAGTCCTTGGTGGAATAAAGAATTCATGGTTTTAGCATAATTAGTTCTCATAACATAAAAATCTCTATTGTTCCTAGTATCACGGTTGTGTATTTGATGACAAAATGTTATATATTCCCCAAAGTAAGCGGGGCATAAATTATGCAATATTTCAAAAATAAATGCCATTGAAAAACAGAACAGACTATCCTTAACAGATAACCAATTCAATACATTCAGCATCAATTGAGTAGGTGTATACCTGTTACATCTAAGCACAATACGTAACCTTCTCACGACTAAACCTCTGAACCGATCGTAATGAAATTTGGCAAAGAGGTATTTGACAAATGTGTTATTGATAAACAATCGCTTGCTAGATTCTTGCACAACTTCCTTACACTACCGTATGGATGGTAATTGAAAATGTATGCACAGCGAGAAACTATGTGTGGCATTTCGGTTATGTTTATTTGGAAAGCTAATACAAAAAATCGTGCGCAGTCGTCAAGTTCTTCGCTTTTTCTTCAACTCCAAATGTAATTCGATATGAAGATTTATCATCACGTAAGGAAAAAGTGTTATGCTCCCATGCGACTTTCTCGCTCACTCTCTCAGTAATCTGTATATTTTTATTTTTTATTATCATTTTCTGAATGCAAATAATGTAAAGTAAAGAATCAAATAAAAAAAAATCATTCAATATTTTATTTCTTGAAAATTAGGTATAAAATAGTGAATTGTAAATAATATCGAGGTAGCAGAATATGTTGCCATCAATCTTATATATCCACCATTTTGTGTTCCTTTTTTCTTAATATTTTTGCCTTTGAAAGTTAACGTTTTCTATTCCATCACATTTAATTGTCATTATACCATGCAATATTATACCTATAAATATATATATATATATATATATATATATATATATATATATATTCCAAACTACTCCGCCACAGTAAAAGATATTTTTTTTTATTGGTGCCCCTTTTTACCCATTTAAAGCACGCCTTAGCGTGTTTAAATCGAACTTTAAAAAACGCGCGTTTTTTAAAGGTAACCATGACAACATCAACAAATCGAGAAACGTGAAGTCTAAATGACAAATTTTTGATTATTGATCTGACAGGAGTACCTTGTAACGTCAGATAAAATATTACTAACAATTCGTTCATTTATATGTGCTCCTCCATCCATTTGATGAACTTTTCATATTCTTTTTTATATATATCACTGGATTTTCGCGGTATTAACCGCGATTCTGTCTCACTATTCAAAAAATCGATATTAGAATCATTCATTTTTGAGCTCTGGTGACAACAAATATTGATCTTTGGTAACAAATTGCAAATGAATGTTTTTCTCATTTCCATGACAACGAAAGGTATACTGATGTCACATCACGAATTCAACCTTCTTGCATTATTAGTTCTTATTTCTATTTTTTGTAGTAATAATACCAGTATATATGATTTCAAAGTGCACCAATAAAAAAAAATAACGTAAAGTATTCGTGGATAACTGGTCTTAAAAACACTTGCTCTATTTCGAGCACTCCGGCTGCGCCGTCGTGCTCGAAAAATCGCGCGTGTTTTAAAGCCCTTTTTATCCACTTATACTTTAATATACTATTATTCCTGATAATATTATTCGGTATATTATATCAAATTGACGTGCCACATATTACTACTATTTGTGATTCAAATGGGATAACAATTCGATTGTCTACATCTAATAAACGAAAATTAAATTTATTTAATTCTGTAGTTGGAAGTATATATGAATCAAATTCAATATTTTTAAAATCTGAATATTCGTAAACCATTGATCCAACTTCGGCATACAAAAAAAAATTATGTTCAAAAGAGGATATAATTATCTAAACACACGTCATATAGAAATATAAAAGAAACAAAAATATCCTCCACGTATTACCACTCGACGATAATATCCGACTTGTATTCGCATAGATATCCCACCGCTCATGTATCATTTTAAATTTCCCGCAAGCAGAACACCAGTTCAGATAATTTCGTACACCTTCGGAATCATATGAGCAAGGGCTAGATGCTTGTCACACATACTCGTATATAATAGAAAGAGACAGAGAGAGAGAGATAAAGTCGCATGGACGGGGCATAACGCTTTTCTCTTACGTGACGACTTCTACCAGTCAATATCTACCGCAAGCCGCGTATAGGAACTTCGTTCCAAAAAGGTGTATGCAACACGTACGCAAATGGCTTTAGCAGACATCATCACATTTCCGGACTCTGCTGGCGCCTCCGATTCGTCCGCTAAAGCCTCACTTTGCGTACTTAATACATAAACTACTATAATATTAACAATATATAAAATGAATGTTTCTTTGTTTGTCCCGTAAGCGTTCATATACCATTCATCCGATTGCGAGGAAACTTTGGAGAGTTGTGCTTACACCCGCGAAGGTTTCTGAATTAGTACAACTATTTTACAATAGGTGGCACACGAGTCGATTTAACAAATGAGTATATTTCATATAGTTTAGTGGCCGTTCGTGTATTTTCGGCGCACGCTTGACAGAATTGAATGTAATCAAATATAAATTAGTACAATCATTGCACTATTTTTATTATTTATAAACGATCTACCACTTCATATGCATAGTTCTCTATGCTGATGATTCAACTTTGGCTGCTGATGCTGACAGTCCCGAGGAACTCCAAGGTAAATTGAATATATTGTCAGAGGAATTCACAACCTGGTGTGAAAAAAATTCTTTAATTGTGAACTCAGACAAAACGGTGTATCGCAGATCAAAAATTGTAACAAATTTTCAAGTAAGAGTGATGTTTGATGTAATTAATCTCTCTGAAAATACTGAATTTCTCGGAGCTTCCGTAGATAGTGATATGAGATGGGAAGCAAATATAAATGATTTTTGTTAAAAGTTAAATAGTGGTTATTATGCCATTCTACAACTGAAAAATATTTTTGATGTAACTCAACTGGTCAATATTTATTATGCCATAATCTACTCCCACATCTCCTGTAATATCAACATCTGGGGCAACTCCAGCAACTCCAACAGAATATTTATTCTACAGAAAAGAGTCATCAGACTCATTTTCAATCTGAAGATTGGAGATTCCTGTAGAGAATATTTCAAAAGATTCAATATCATGTATATATATTTTTAAATGTTCAATGTTATTTCTGAAACACAAACATATGTACGACACTGTTTCCCAACATCATAACTATTCCACTAGAAACGGAGAGCTCATCAGTATCCCGACTCATAACACATCATTCTTTAAGAAACAGTCCGTCATTTACAGGAATTACATTTTTCAACCATCTTCCAACTGACCTAAGGAAAATTCAAAACAAAAATATGTTCAAATCAAAATTGAAGAAATTTCTGCAAGAAAACTGTTTCTACAGCATTTCTGAATTTTTAAACTCGGGATAAAATGTTAGTTATATCTGTGTATATGTGACATTGATATTTTGTTTTTTGGTATTTTGATTATTTGTCTACCTTTTTGTGTTCTTGACGTATCCTATATCATGTATTTGATCTTAAAGGATTCAATAAGTTATTATTATTATAGGTGGCGCGGGAGACGTTTCAACAGATAATTGATATTTTTTCTAACTTTCGCTGTCAAATCCATTATGCTACCCAAACGGTCGATGATCTGAATCTCTTGAAATTCAGGAAGAATATTTGTCGAGGAACTTAATTTCTATAGCAAATATTCCATCGCAGAGACTTCTATAGGAAAGACCATGTCTGGAAATGTTGAATATCTTTTGTAGTAAATGAGTTCGAAAATGGTATTTTACACATAAATGCCAGCCTTTCATTTCTTGGAGTGATCTATATTTATTATATCTTTATTTCAAAGTTTTTCTACATTTTTCGAAGATAACTTCATTAATTATTTCAATTTCTTAATTATATGACATTGGTTGTGATCTATTTACACAATTCTCCCAACCAGAAATTTTGGCCAATCCTCTGGTGTTTTCACTTTTGATGAGCTCAACTTCCATGAGCTCGGACCTGCCGGTTAACGTCCCTTTCGAAAAACGACATATCACTAGCTATATCTCATGTTTCTTGCCATAGCGCCTGCGAGATCGGATATGTTACTACGCTGTATTTGTATGGGCTTCCAACGCGAGTTTTCCTAGCAGGCGAACTACACCTCAAACACGAAAGAAAAAGGCATCAGAAGCTTCAGAAACAGACGAGCAACGGGAACCAAGACTGGAAACCGTTCGAGTACGCACTGCTCGATCCAGACCAAAATTAGGGGATGATTTATTGATTTTACACCTGTGAACCGATTCTGTTGAAACTTGGTACTCATATGTAGTTCTGATGACTCTACAACATAATGGTGGCCTGGAAGGAGTTGATCTGATGATGTAGGCGAAAAACAGTCGAGGGATCTCCACAACGGTTCACAGCAGCTACCTTGTGTTTGGGGTAAATGTACAAACAGTGCTCGTCTAAAGTCTGTTCCCCCTCTACTAATTTTTGAACAACCTGGTATATCGCAAAGAAATTTGGAGGGCTTGGATGGGAGATAAAAACCTACTTTTTCATGAAAAAATCAAAGCTAAAAGTTTCAAAATGGCGGCTGAGCACCATCTTCAATAACAAATTCAGAACACCCCGTATATTATTCCATTTTCGAAATCTGCTCATATTTCTCAACAGTTTTCTCCGATACTCTTCACTCCGAAATTCAATTGTTTTCGAAATATTAACGTTTGAAAAGTGACATTTTGGTCATTTCAAACCCAACCAAAAACACTAATGTTGCTTTCAATCAAGTTTGCATTGGAAAAAATCGTTGTCGCGGTAACATTTTGTTTACTGTCAAACTGAACTGCTAACTGTCAAATAGTCCGTTGAGCGCCTACATCCTTTTATGAAAAGTGTGATCATGGCTCGTAGCTCAGACGATAAATTTGAAGCAGTTTTGATATTTGGAGAAGCTGGAAGAAATTATCATCTAGCAGTCCGTATGTTCAATGATAGATTTCCCGAGAATGCTATTTCGAGGTCCTATTTGCGCAAACTTTCAAATAAGCTCCAAGTAACTGGTACGCTAAAAGATGCTCCAAGATCAGGAGGACCGCCTCTTTCAGATGAAAAACAGGTAGAAATTGTTGCTGAAATGGTAATCAATCCGACTCAGTCGACGTCTGCAGTTGCTGAATCCTGTGGAGTAAGTTCAAAAAGTGTCCAAAGAGTCCCAAAAAATGAAAAATTTCATCCCTAGAAAATGAAAATCCTACATGCTCTCACGGAGGATGATCCAGACCGGAGGATTGAATGGATAACAAGAACAATTGAAGGAGAACGGGACTTCCTAAAACGTGTACGTTTCGCAGACGAATCCACGTTTTTTCCTAATGGAAAAGTCAACAAGCAGAATGTGCGATACTGGAGCGATGCTAAGACGCATATTTTTAGAGAGGGACATACCCAGTTTCCTAATAAGGTGAATGTTTGGGCGGGGATTTTGGGCAATCGCGTTGTTGGACCGATTTTCATCAGAGGCAATCTTACAGGAGTTCTTTACAGAAATCTTTTAGAAACTGAAAGTGAACCTCGAATAAGACAAATTGTATTGAACAATCAGGATGAGTTTGAAAATCGTGAAATCATGCGCAGATATTGAATCCTGCCTTTTGTTAGGTTCTATGTACAGAGTATGTAACCTTTCAATAAAAGCATTTATTATTATTATTATTATTATTATATTTCAGCAGGATGGGGCACCTCCCCATTTCGATCGCATGGCTAGAGAGTTCCTCGATACAAACTTTCCTGGGCGAAGGATAGGTCGCAGGTTAAGTACTGAATGGCCACCAAGATCTCCTGATCTTAAACCTCTGGATTTTTTCCTTTGGACGTATCTGAAGTGAAAAATCTCCGCCACTGAATGCCAAACAATAGAAGAGTTGGAACGCAGAATAATAGATACATGTGAAGAAATAGATAAACAGACTTTCATCAACGTGAGAGAAGCTATTCATAATAGGGCACTTTATTGTCAAGATTTAGGAGGGGGGCACATTGAACACTTGATGAAATAGTTGTTGGGGTTGAATAAAAGTGTTATTCAAAAATAAATTATAATTTTTTAGCTAACTAATTTGTTTTGATTGTGCATTTACAGAACACATTCGTAGGCTTCGAGATTTTCCGGTAAGAGGGTACTGTTTATCCTTAATAAACTCTCTTTACGCCTCTTATTAGTCGAATTCATTAAGAGATTTAACTACAAATTAATAACAACGTTTAGTTAGGAAAATGTTTTACTGGAAGTGACCAAAATCCATACTTCATTTTAACCCTGAATGTCACTTTTCAAACGTTAATATTTCGAAAATTATTGAATTTAGGAGTAAAGTGTATTTGAGAAAATTGTTGAGAATTATGAGCAGATTACAATATGTAGCTGATAAAGCTATAATATAGTTTCATTTTTAATACAATTATTGGAGTTTAATAATCCTATAATCCCACTACCTAATACCGATTTACTTCTGTTAACAAATTCTATTAATACTATCATACTCAGTTTCCACACTAGTTCAATCGGTTATTAAATTCTCCTCAATTATTCTCTTCAATTCGAAAATGGGATAATATACGGGATGTTCTATTTAAAAAAATTATTGAATATGGCGCTCAGCCGCCATTTTAAAACTTTTAGCTGTGATTTTTTTCATGAAAAAGTAGTGTTTCATCTCCTATTTAAGCCCTCCAAATTTCGTTGCGATATACCAGGTGGTTCAAAAATTAGTAGGAACGGACTTTAGACGAGCACTGTAAATTACAGGTCCTGAATAACTGACCCATTGATTAACTGATATACGATAAACGCCCAGACCAAACGGCTGGATCTAAGAGCTAAACTTATGATAGCATATTTTTTGATATTTCATGAAAAGGTGGGTGAGAAGGGGGTGAAAGTGAAAGTACAGTTGGTTTCGAAAAGTTATGGAAATTAGTATTTGGGCTCTACTTCACAAATAAAGATAAATAGGTCTCAGGGTTCTTGAAAATTCATTCCTAAAAGGGTAAAATGGGGGTTAAATTTGGGGGGTCTTCGTTTTCAAATGAAGAATATGTATTTCGGTGTTTTCGGAAATTCAACCCTTAAAGGGGTGAAAGGGGGGTTAAATTGGGATCGGAAGTTTGTATAGAAATTCTGTTAGTTTTCAAATTGGGGTAGTACAAATTGGTATTTGAAGTCAAATAGAAGAAATATGTATTTCAGTGTTTTTAGAAATGCAACCCCTAAAGGGGTGAAATGGGGGGTTCCGTCAGTTTTCAAGTTAGGGTCATAAAATTGGTATTTGAGGTCTTTGTAGGGGATAAAGATATGCATGTTCTGGTGTTTTTATAAATGCAACCCCTAGGGGGTGTAAGTTTGTATGAGGGTTTCGTTAGTTTTTAAGTTAGGGTCATAAACATTGGTATTTGAGGTCTTTGTTACAAATAAAGGAATACGTGTTTCAGTATTATTAGAAATTCCGCCCCAAAAGGGTGAGTGAATTTGTAATAGTCATCACAACAAATACAAAATTCAACGCGGACGAAACCGCTGGTACAAGCTAGTCATAGAATATAACAGTTGATAGTTAAAGTAACGTGGGTGAGTGAGTAAGCTGTCTCGCGGATATTGACTTCAAGAACGCTCTGCCATCATTTTACGCTTTACGTAATTAATTTGCTTATTTGTTTGTTTGGCGCCGACACAAAATTAGTAACTTACATTAGTTTAGGAGCTCAGTTATTAAGACTAAAATAGTATATAATGCAACGATCATGTAATGATAGCTATTAATTCATGAGCACGAGGTGTGCGAGTGTATTGATAGCCATTACATGATCGTTGCATACACTATTTTTTCTACGACCAATAAATAATAAAGTAAAAACAAGAATTTCGGGTGGTGTACAAGATAATTCTTCACTGCTCGACATACTCATAGGTACTTTTGATGCGTTGTGATTGAGTGTCAATTAAAATTAAATGTCAAACAAGTATGTGGAAACATACCACTTGATTATCTCCAAGTACGTGTTCCTATAGGCCAAAAATTCGTTTGATAATTATTTGTACCCAACTACGACATTATGTTAGAGTTTTATGATAACGTTTCATGTATATTCCATACTTTTTAACTTTCATTTATACTTATGTTCAACCCATATGGTCCTAATCAAAAAAATTATATATCCTATGTATTCTTAACGATGTTTCAGCTCTTCTATATATATATATATATATATATATATATATATACCTAGTTTTAATCGTATTATTGTTTGTCAACCCATTTCTAAAAACTTTTTGAGAATTTTTAAGAAATTTTATAATTTTTATCAGCATGTTACCCACATGCTCATGTATACGTCCTTATCACCCACTAAATACTTGATGTATACCTCCAAAACCATCTATTTTATAAAATATGCACACGACTGATTCGACCCATCCTTGTCCATAGTGTAGAAACTGCCCATTGATAAGCTCCTTGAGCTTTTTTGGGACCTTCTGCTTATTTACCATATGACAAAAAATCTGTGTATACTATTTTATATATTTGTACTTATGATGGAGAATAAATTTATTATTATTATTATTATAATGAAAAATACGTGTTTTAATTGGCCAAAATCTGTTTCGAAATGAAAATCAGTGTTGAAATGGACAATATTAATAAATCAGTAGCAGATATTTAATTCGCGTATTATAATACGGGAGTAGAAAAAGGTTCATTTTATTTTTTGCTTTTCAGTTTCTTTTTTCGTCGGTTTGATTTTTTGCTAAAAAGTTTGTATTCTTCAGAAGCAGACCACTGAGAAATTATTTTATGACTTTGCTACAATATGTAGTTGATAAAGCTTGAATATAGTTTCATTTTTAATACAGTTATTGGAGTTTAATAATCCTATAATCCCATTATCTAATACCGATTTACTTCTGTTAACAAATTCTATCAATACTATCATACTCAGTTTCCACACTAGTTCAATCGGTTATTAAATTCTTCTTGATTATTCTCTTCAATTCCAAATCCGACCCTGTCAATTCACATTTAGAGAGAGTTAAATAAGGACATACCTTCGCTAGATTAATATTTCCACGGCACATGCATTATCAAAAACTTTACTCTTAGTGTAATTTGAGGTGGCCCGACAGTTATAGTATTTCTAATCCCAATTGGACCGACATAAAAAGTTTCGAGAAGGAATTCTCTTCCACACGACAGAACTTTTTTATGATTGTACCAGGAACGCTTTGAAAGTAAAAACACTGGTAGTATATAAATTTTCCATTTGCCGGGCAGTGCATATGAACACTCCTCGTAGTGCTCTTATTTTTATTGCCGTTCCAATTGGGATTAGAATAACACCACTCATTTTTATTACCATAAGCAGATAAAGTTGAAATGAAAGAAATATATACATTTCGTCTCACCAATGATTTATTGCCTACTTCGCCATCCGATAACGCCTGCACTTTAGCTATTCGTATAACATTTTCTCCAGTATATTATTCAATAAAATTTAATTAACGTACCGAAATGTTTTGCTACCAATGACATTGAAAACCACCAGCGCATAACTTTTTAAAACTGTAAATCTTTGTTTATAATCCTCTTATCTATCTAGAGTCGTTTGAGAAAAAGTGAGGGGGACGAAGTTAATCTTGCATCAGTGCCGGTTTTAGCACTATCAGCGCCCTGGGCGGGATTTTTACGGCGCCCCCTAACTTTCTACGGCGCCCCCTAACTGCAATTCAAACCAATACGAGAAAACGTAAAGGATATAACGAAATAACCATTTATTAAAAGAAATAACCATATATGTACAGTAACCGGCAGAAAGTACGCATCATATGGGAATTTTTTTTAATATAATATTTTGACAAATGTCGATACTGCATCAAAAGGAACCCCAAAAGATGGTGTACAGTGCCGTTCGTCTTTTCTTGTTTTGCGGGAATTTTAAAAAATTTAAAAATTATGTCTCAAAACACACTTATTTGGGAAAATATTGAAAAATGTTATTTGGAAAAGTTGTTTAGAACGACATTTTATAGCCATGTACAAGTTTGAAGAAAAATCTGAGATGAAAAAATAAAAATCAATTTTTGCCATAAAAAAAATTTCAATTTGGAAAAATTCATTTCTGACAAAGAAACTCATTAGTAAAGCCCAAGAGTGATATTTTGAATAATATTTTGTAAAGATTCACCAGCTACTTCTATTTTATTTGAAGAAAATTTTAAATCTGTGGATTTGCCATGTGTTCAGCTGCTTCATAAGGGTCATAGAAATATCTTCAGGACATTATAATCCCGATACTGTTTATTATTGACAAAGAACCATCTTTATTAATAATGAACAGTATCGGGATTATAATGTCCTGGAGATATTTCAGTGACCTCTTATGAAGCAGCTGAATACATGGCAAATCCATAGATTTAAATTTTTTTCCGAATAAAATAGAAGTAGCTTGCGAATATTTACAAAATATCATTTAAAATATTACTGTTGGCCTCACTAATAAGTTTCTTTGTCTAAAATGTGTTTTCCAAATTGAAATTTTATTATGGCAAAAATTTATTTTATTTTTATCTCAATTTTTCAAAATAGCTATAAAATAACGTTCTGAACAACTTTTCGAATAACATTTTCGATATTTTCCCAACTAAGGTGTTTTGAAACATAATTTTTAATTTTTTTAAATTTCCCTCCAAACACGAAAAGACGAACGGCACTGTACAACGTCTTTTGGGGTTGCTTTTGATGCAGAAGCGATTGCACATATCGATATTCGTCAAAATTTAATAATAAAAGAATTTCCCATATGATGCGTACTTTCTGCCGGTCACTGTATTAAAAAAAAAATTACATTTCTAGCCTTTCTATCGGCGAACTCTTTTATTGGGTTATCAAAGTCGATGTTTTGAACAATTTCATGTTCGATTGACAAAGTTGCCGAGTTTGTCAATCTAGATTGAGATATTGACGATCAGATCAGCTTAAGCTTAGAAATACTCCCCTACCCACTAGCAACCGTTACGGGTATAGTCAATAATATTCGCAATGCTATCCATACATTTGAATATAGTTCTTGTACGTTGCGATCTTTGATAAGATGTAAAACAAAAACAGGAGTAACCACATTTTGATCAGGCAGAAAAGATTTCAGACTTACGAGTTCATCACTCAGCATATAACCATCTATATCTGATTTAGAGTTTAGAGAATGTTGACACCCTGTATCTTGAAAACGAAGCATTACCGGACCTATGTTTAAATGAACTTTTCGTCTTGGAATTACTCGAAGAATCACCCCTTCAAGTTTGGCCACGTAATTACATAACACCCTGTATAAAGATGCGCCTGTGGCGCCCCTTCATATCCGGCGCCCTGGGCGGTCGCCCAACCGCGCCCTACCCTAACGCCGCTACTGTCTTGCATCACTTGATTTATGGGAAGATACGCTCTTAAACATATAGAGGTAGAATATATATTTTCTGTTTTCCCCAATACTCAATATAATAATTGATAAGCAGGGCACAAGGAAATGTATCAATCCTCACCTGCAATATCAATTTCTTCAAAATATATTTATGTAACACTATATTCAAGTTATGAACACGTGGTTTGAAGGATACCCTGTCTGTTGAATAAATATTTAATATTAATTGACTTACTTTATTGGGATCATTCGGTTTGAACTGGATGTGAATTACCTCAAATACCAGACATAAACACAATAACACAATAAAAGTATAAAGATTACTGATTATCACCTCGTCCACGAGGTCGTTGTATATTCGCATTTTTGACAAATGCAAATTCCAAGATTTCAATTATTATTATTGACATTGCAGTGAGTTTCAGCCTCTACGAAGCCGTTTAGTTCATATTGAAATATTTATGATTTTTGTTTTATACAGGGTGTTAGTGAATAAGTGCGACAAACTACAGGGTTTTTCTTAAAAACTGACTATTTATTTATTGCTCTGAAACCAGTGGAGATATGCAAAGGAAATTTGGTGAGTTTCAAGAGGTAGTCATTGCGCATTCTCTGACAAATGAGAATTGTATGTTCTTCATTGGCGTGCATACGGGTAATGATCTTAATTTTTTTAAAGAAGAAAATGGTACGCCACTGATATATTTCAAATTATTCATTATTAAAATTCATTTTTTAATTTCTCTTTTAATTTGTGACAAAAAATCTCTCTTGCCTTTTTTTCGTATAGGACGCCGTTTCTATGCAAAAACGGCGTGCATACGGGTAATGATCTTAATTTTTTTAAAGAAGAAAATGGTACGCCACTGAGATATTTCAAATTATTCATTATTAAAATTCATTTTTTAATTTCTCTTTTAATTTGTGACAAAAAATCTCTCTTGCCTTTTTTTCGTATAGGACGCCGTTTTTATGCAAAAAAATAAAACATCTTGACGCGTATTTTTCATTTCTTTAATACATTATCAAGAACTATCTGATACCATGTTAAATCAGAACAATAACGGAAAATAACACTAATAAATGAATAGGCGCAAAGCTACAACAAATGTTCAAAATGACGTGATACAAGATTCAACTATTCGCCTCATTGATTGTCTCATTCGCGCAAATATTCCTGGTCTATTTCTTATTTCCTCAACATTTTCAACGGGAGTGGAATAAACTAATGATTTAAGAAAACCGCAAATGCAAAAATCTAGAGGATTTAAATCCGGAGATCGAGCAGGCCAATGTTCCGTACCTCCCCTAGCTATCCAACGATTTGGATATACTGTATCTAAGTGATTACGTCAATAATGTTGAAATGGACTGGTGCACCATCAAGCTGTAGAGGAATTTATTCAAGAAGAACAGATAACTCTTCCTGTAGAAAATTAAGGTAAGAATCGCCTGTTAGTCATTGTAGGAGGAAATATGGACCGATTAAATGATCATCAAGTACCCAAAGCCATACATTTATTGAAAACTGATGCTGAAAATGAGCTCCAAAGATTCCATGTGGATTTTCCTCAGCCCAGAGGTGATTGTTATGGAAATTTCGTATACACTGCCGTCCAAAATTAGCCTCGTCAGTAAACAAAACGCCATTTGAAAAATTAGGAATTTGAGCGATTTGATGAAGAATCCAATGGCAAAAAACTAGGCGCGGAAAAAAGGCTCTAGGTAGTAGAGCTTGCACACGTTGAATATGAAACGGATACAATTGCTGTTCTTTAAGAATTTTAAATACAGTGAAGTTGCTTACATTCAGTATGTTGGCAATTTCTCGAGTACTTGTTTCAGGTGACTCCGCAATTAACTCGAGAACAGCTTCTTCTAGTTGCACAGTTCGTACTTCTCGAGGGCGCCCGCAGTCAGCCGTTTGTTTCTTAAATGTACTATTTTCGCTCAAAAGTTGGTGAAGACGAGCAAATATTGTGTGATGGGGTACCCTACGTCCTGGATACAACTCAGCATACAATCGTCGAGCTTGGCGATCATTTCCATTACTTCGACCATAGACAAAATGCATGTCTGACAATTCCGCATTTGTATAATTTTCCATTCTTGTCGATAAAAGAAAAATTAATTACTTATTATCGTTAATGTTATACCAAACTAAAAGCTAAAAAATGAAGAAACGCCAATTTGACATTTCGTTGAAATATTCGTATTTAACAGAATGTTGACAGTAGCCTACTACTAGCATCGCTACTAGATAATGTATTAAAGTAATAACAAATACGCGTTAAGAGGTTTTATTTTTTTGCATGAAAACGTCCCCCCATACGAAAAAAAGGCAAGAGAGATTTTTTGTCACAAATTGAACGATGAATTCTAAAATTGAGATCATTACCCGTATGCGCGCCAATGATAACATAAAATTCTTAATTGTATGTCAAAAAATGCGCAATAACTATCTCTTGAAACTCAGCAAATTTCATCTGCATATCTCGACCGGTTTCAAAGCAATAAATAAATAGTCAGTTTTTAAGAAAAACTTAAACACCCCGTATCTCGGAAAACGAAGCATTTGCGGACAAAAGTTATATGGCAAAGTGTCATTATTTTTTCATGCAGAATCACCCCCTGAAGTTTGTCGCACTTATTCACTAACACCCTGTATTTGGCTCCACGAAAGATTGTCCTGTAATATTCATAATAGCCATATATGTTTTGGAACGAATTGACGGAGTGGTAAGTATATGTTCTGTAATCAAAAAACAAGCAGTTAGTAATTAGTAGATTTCAGCCACAAAAAATTTAAAAATAAAAACTTTTTAACAAAAAATTAAACCGACAAAAGGAACTGAAAAGTAAAAAATAAAATAAACCTTCTTAGTCTCAATAACTATGCTCCTAATCTAATGTAAGTAACTAATTTTGATTCGGTGCCAAACAAACAATCAACGAAGATCATTAAATTACTTCAAAAAAATTACCAGAATGTCATCGCCCAACTCCATGCCATCATTTTACGCCTTACCTAATTCATTTGCTTGTTTGTTTGGCGCCGACTCAAAATTAGTTACTTACATTAGTTTAGGAGCTTAGTTATTGAGACTAAGAAGGTTTATTTTATTTTTTACTTTTCAGTACCGTATTTCGTCGGTTAAATTTTTTGTTAATGTTTGTAATTGTTATTTTTCGAATAATAATAATTTAATAATAATTTATTTACCATGAAATTACAAAATTTTGGATTGTACATTACATTAATTATATAGCACATGGCGAATAAATGTGAGGGAAGCCCACAAAAGTAAAACTGCGTGCGTGGCCGATTTTTTCATCTATATATTTGTGCGCGAGTTGGAGCTTGGTGCAAGTTTTCATAAATATAGTTCATTCAAGTAAATTATATAAATAAAAATTTATAATATAGCTAAAAATTAGTAAAATTTGTGGAGTGGACACACGCATATACATATACATGTGGATACAGGGAATAATAATGTTCGAATTGTTTGCATTCTTCTAGGATTCACTAATTGTTCCTGACCGTGATCATGAATTTACGCTTTGCACGAATATTCGTGATGATCTCGTACATAATATTATTCACCAAACACTTGCTCCATCATAGTCGGTTATGTTGTATTCAGATCAATCCATTATCCATCCATCGTGACAGATATTCCGAATCTAAGTGATGAGTCTTCCAAAAATTAATATGAATGTTTTCCATTATCTCATAAGCAGTTTCAAACGTTGTTTTTAATAATATTAGTAATTTAAGCAACAATCATAGCTAGCGACAGTTGGGGCTACTACACATATTCCACAAATATTTGATTAGTTTTGACCCAAACTTATGTGATTTAGGTTATTCAAGATGGTTCCAGATACAACAAGAATGTATAATGTTTCTTAGTAAGGGTAGAGGAATAAAATGGTACCTATTTTTGTTTTTTTTTTTCAATCTGGTTCAAAATTGGTATATGGGCCTTGTTGGATTTTTTCGATATCTTGTCAATTTGACCCATTTTTGGGCACCACAAACCTCTTTTTTTAATTCCCTCCAAATCTGAGGTCACCTGATATAACTCGCATTTTAGTTGTCAGACATGCAGAAACGAAACGCCATTAGAGTTTTTCAGAAATTTCAATAACAAATGTTTTCCCATATGTAGCCAACTTTATGACGGAAACTGTATCACTTTCAACATAATCTAGGAGATCTTAGCAAAGAACAAGGAGAATCTTAGCAAAGAACAAGGAGAATCGCTTTCCAAGATAAAAAATCAATGGAGAACAGGTATCAAGGCAGATAAAATGTTCATATGATGGCAGACTATTGCTGGGGAATTATACGCCATTACCCAAAACAACTTCACTCTAGAAGAAGACAATTTCTTCATGTATAATGTTAAAATGCATTTTTGTCTCTCATAAACTAGAGCTGATACTAAAAAGCTTTTTAACAAAAAGTTGAACCGACGAAATACGGAACTGAAAAGTAAAAAATAAAATAAACCTTCTTAGTCTCAATAACTAAGCTCATAAACTAATGTAAGTAACTAAATTAGGTGAGGCATCATCGAGTTGCGCGGTGACATTCTGATATTTTTTTTTGAAGTAATTCAATGATCTTCGTTGATTGTTCGTTTGGCGTCGACTCAAAATTAGTTACTTACATTAGTTTATGAGCTAGAAGGTTTATTTTATTTTTTACTTTTCAGTTCCGTATTTCGTCGGTTTAATTTTTTGTTAAAAAGTTTTTATTTTTCAATTTTTTGTGGCTGAAATCTACTAATTACTACCTACTTGTTTTTTGATTACTTCCAAAATACTTACTTACCCACCTTACTTCAACTATTACCAGTTAAATAATATGATTATCTACTTTTACTATTTGTTGTAATATAAATATTTTTGTTGTTCTGGTTAGTTTATTTCATTACTTTGTATATCATTCCATCCTCTCATAGAATATAATGATTGTGACGGGTGTAGGAGCAAAGAGAGTAAACGTTATCTGGATAGGAGGTCCTAATAAGCTCTAGCCAATTAGAATCTTGTAGCATCAACCCATCATAGTGACGTACATGGACATGAGTACAGGTGGCGCCCACGTAACATACAGAGTGGTCCAATATACATTCAAGATCCTGTAACTCTCAGATACCAGAGTGCGGAGAGTGCTAGTCCGCCACTGTCCAGAGAGAATGGTGGCCATGACATGTTCAAATACGTCACTATGTTTCATCTCTTTCTATTAGTGTCACCATTGTCTTATGGGGAATAGACTCTCCTACTCGGATAACGTTTACTCTCTTTGGTGTAGGAGAACAAAAATAATGACACTAGCGATCTGTCATTGTCAACTACATATGTGTGCCAATGTTCACAAGTGAACAATCAATTATCCCCTTTGTTTCTACCCATGGGGATGGACAATTCCATTCGAAATCGAAATATGATCAACTATGAGGTATACCCTATCTAATAAAAAAAAATCATCCAAATCGAAGAACCCAATACAAAGTTATGCCTGATAGAATCGTGTAACGGACCAGAATTCAGAGGGTGAGTGATCAAGTTCCTTCATTTTGCTACCCTTAGGGGTGGATTTCATCTTTCAAATTCAAATGGGACCAACTTCGAAGTACACCCTATCAACTCAAAAAAGAATGATCGGAATCGGACGTCTCAGTAAAAAGTTATGCGTGATCATACATAAAAAAATATGATGGAAAAAAAAAATATATACGCGTCGACTAGAGAACCTCCTCCTTTTTGGTTTCGTCGGTTGAAAACCAGTAACATTTTTGACATGACTTCATTAGACACACTTAAAATTAGGTCTAGAATCCTAGGCAACAAAATGTGTGCAGGCCAGTGTTATCAATTTCAATTTGTTCCAAAAAATAGTCTTTCAAGTTTTAGGTTTGAAAAAAAAACAAAAAACATTAAGATAGTATAATCGTTATGAAAGACCATTATAAAAGTGCACTAACAAGTCGTGAATCATGATACGAGTAGAAACCTAAATAGTGCATTAATACATAACAAATTATTACTTAATTAATAATAAGTGTGTTTCTCCCCTCCCTTTCAACAAAACTTATTGTTCTTTCCGAAAATGTATCCATTACTATTCTCAAGTCTGTTTGGTGTATGTGGTGTCCCCAATATTTTGAAAGGTTCTATAAGAATAAACGGTTTCATACTGCACGTTCAATACTATAGTCATTTTGGCCTCTCTTTCAAACTCAAATTTTCAGTTCATAATCCCATTAATCAGATATATTTCCTAGTGAATCCAGAAGAATGAGATGATATAAATTGACATTGATAATATTTCCCTATTGAACGTAGGGGAACTTAGTTTTCTTTTTTCCTCTGGAGTTTTCGGTAAAGCAGGTTTTTTTACCGAAAACTCCAGAGGAAAAAAGAAAACTAAGTTCCCCTACGTTCAATAGGGAAACCAAACCTAATGTGTGCTCAACATCTTACAAAATAAACAGGGTGAGTGTCTATCATATTAATGTTCGATGTTTAGCTAATAAACTTGAAATATATATATGTATATCTGAACATTAAAATTATCTGAAGAAAATCTTAAGTCCGTAAACATTGACGGTTACTATCTAGCTGCGAATTTCTGCAGACGCGAGAGATGTCATGGTGGAGTGGCTATCTATGTAAAAAACTCTATTTCTTGTAAACCAATTTTCCTTGAACGCTTCTGTTCCGAAATCGATATCGAACTCTGTGCTATTGAACTCTTTCACTTGAAGATAATTTGTTTATAGAGATCATACAATGGTAATGTCCATACATCTCTTAGCCTATTTGAAAGTGCTTTACACTATCTCAATGTTGATAAATCGAAGGTTATAATAGCCGGTGACTTTAATTTGAATTTCGCTGTTGCCGAAACACCGAATTTATCTACCTTCGAAAACCTAATCGAGTCATTCAACTTATGCACTACAATTTTTGACTATACACGTGTGACTCCTACTTCTGCTACTCGGGTGGACAATGTTGTGACTAATCTCGACAAATGCCAATTTAATTCTGGGGTCTCAGAGCCTTGCCTATCCGATCATCGAGGGCAATTTATCACCTTATATGACAGGATTCCGAGGAGAAATGGGACTCACTGGACCCGCCCAATACACAGGCACGGTCTAGATAGGTTGAGATCCCACCTTATGGACTATAATTGGGGTTGCTTTCTAAACAATAACATTACTCCTGAGTTCCATATGCAGAATCTACTTGATCTATTGAACGATCTTGTGATTTCTATTTTTCCGTTGAGGAAAAAAGACGTTGTTTCTAATTCACTACCAGTCACTTGCGTGAATCAGGAACTTACTCAAATGCGTAATACGCTAAATGCGTTGAAAACCATACAAGATGTCGACAGAGATACTTGTTCTCTAAATGCATACAAAACATTGAGTAGGGACTATAAAAATCAAATAATAATTTGCAAAACTGAAGCCTACAACAGCTACCTACTCAACTCCACGAATGTCATGAGGGACAGTTGGAACATAATCAACCATGAAGGTAATAGAAATAGAAAAAAGCAAATTGAGTCTAATATACCGGTGGATCAATTCAATATTTATTTTACTTCTATTGCCGAGCAAATCATAAGCTCTCTACCTCTCATTTCCCATGAACCAACATCTTACCTAAAAACAATAAAAACTCCTGTACACTCGTTTGTTTTGAATCCGGTAACTCCTGCTGATGTTTATATTATTCTAGGCATGAAGAATTCCAACGCTTTTGATGTCTACGAGCTCAACAATAAAATTATCAAATCTGTAGCCGACATCCTTGCCGATCCTTTGGCTATTCTAATAAATAACTGTTTTTCATCTGGAACTTTTCCTAGTACTCTGAAGTACTCTATGGTCCTACCGGTTCTGAAGAAGGGTAGCACAGATGACATTAACAATTTTCGGCCTATTTCGATTATACCAATATTGGGTAAAATTATTGAAATTATTCTCAAACAACAACTATAACTTCTTTGAAAGCAACTCTCTCATGTCCTGGCCAATTTGGTTTTCGGAAAAATCGATCAACAACCCAGGCTCTTCTAAAAGTTGTGTCAGACATAGTCGAGGGCATGGAAAAAGGCAAACATTCACAACTTTCGCTATGTGATCTATCTAAGGCCTTTGACTGTGTCTCACATGTTATCCTACTACAAAAGATGTATTTCTATGGTATCAGAGGCCTGGCACTGGACTTATTCGAATCTTATCTGGGTGGTAGAACCCAATGTGTTAGACTTGGTGGGGATCTCTCTAATCGTAAGAACATTTCCCATGGTGTCCCTCAAGGCTCTGTTCTGGGCCCCCTCCTCTTTTTGATCTATATTAATGACCTCTACTACTGTACCTCACCGATCATGAGCGTTTTTTTCGCGGACGACACAACATTTGTCTCCCAATGTACTAACCTAGAAAACGTTAGTACTTCAGCTGTTGATAAATTAAATGTAGCTCAAGTAAGGTTCACATCAAATAAACTGAAAATCAATATCGAGAAAAATCAGTCTCTCATCGTTTCCTCTAAAACAAATATTCCTCAGGAAAATAGCGTCAAATTAGTTGGCGTGCAACTTGATGATAGACTCAACTGGGCTCCTCATATAGAGTCTTTAACAAAAAAATTATCAAGTATCACCTTTATGATCCGGCATTGCGTTAGTTTGCACGTACTCAAATCATGCTACTTTGGTTTATTCCAAAGTCACATGGCTTATGGTATTCTATTATGGGGTGGCTCGTGCCACGCTCATAAAGCTTTCTTAGTGCAAAAAAGAGTTATTAGAGTCATGGCTGGAGTTCATCATCGCGAACACTGTCGCCCTTTTTTTGCTGATCTTCAAATTATGCCACTTCCTACTCTATTTCTATATTCATCCTTACTTGAAATTCATAAAAACAAAAACAAATACAATCAGAAATACACTCTTACTCCACTCGCAGTGCAAATTCTCTCACGGCACCTAGATGCAGGCTCCTGATGTCACAAAAAAAATCTCTGAATCTGCAACTTTATAACAAATTACCTTCAAAGATTAAGTGTCTCAACCTATATCAGTTTAAAAACAGAATCAAAGCTTTCTTACTAATAAAATGTTTCTATTCGATCAAGGAGTATCTTGATCTGAGCATTACTGAACTCGAACTCTTGTGATAAACTCTCCCCCAGTCTGTCCTCATATCTTATATTTCACTTTATTCTTAGTGTAAAATTTACTTTTTACATGTCTATATACACTTATATGTTATACATTGTACTATTTTGACGACCCACTAATTCTATGTTTGATTAGTTTGGAAATAAATATCTATCTATCTATCTATCTATGGTGAAGTATCGAATGGGATTTATTTTCAAGAACCTTCAAAGTTCAAAGTAGTAATTTCAACAGCTAGTCGAAATTTCATTTACATGCAAGTATTAGATACCGGGCAAAAAAAATAGAATGCAATTCATATCTCAGAGATTGCTATGAATTCAGGATATTGTTTTTCGATTTCAACCGCTTTCTTAGTTGTTTGACCAACCCTCAGAAGTTAATGAAAACTTGTACGAGTTAAGATCACGGGGACCTTGCCTTTTATAGTGGGATCCGAAACCTTTCTATCACACCAATATTCTGATTACTGGAGGATATATCATCAAAAATAATTCAAATAAATAATGAGACAGTGATGCACCAATAGGATGTGAATGAAAAACATAAAAATCTGAATAATTCATTAGTTGCGATGAAATATTCCCGATTTGTTTTTTTTGTATTATGAAAAATACTTCCGGCTTTTCGAAAAAACGTATATTGTTTTCTAAACCAAAAACGTAACATGAGTTTTTCTTGAAACATCAACTTTTATCTAGATTTTTATGGCAGAAATAAAAGCAACCGGAAACTTTTTCATGTCATAAATCTTGCCAAATATTGGTTTCAGCCCTAGGATGATTCGGAAAAAAACTGTTCGTTCAAATATATCATAATCTTAAAATTTCACTCACTTTGTTCACAGGTCCCACACGAACTATAGTGATAAGTTGCTCATTATCTCAACAATGGAAAAAAATGATCTGTTTTGGCATAGTGTGAGGTACTTCAAAGGTTTCGATAAGATAAATTGAAATTGAAATCGAGAGATTGTACGACGATCTGATCCATTCGATCGAACGATTTCGCTCAAGAAATTGTTTCTAAGATAGTTATTATCATTGTTATCAGTGCATTTGTCTTTCAAAGCCCCTGATAATTTTTTGACAATACCATTTATGAATCCTGAACAGTGACATTGTCCTTTTTTATTCAAACAGTGTCATATTTCTATAACCTACATGAAAAACTTTCGTTTTCCTAGGTAAATAAAAACAAATTTTCATTCGTTCATTTAATTTTGATATATCATTAATTTTATGGCGCACTCTCGGATAATTATCCTTCAGGAGTCTTACCTGAGACTTGTATTATTTTCAATTCTCATCAATGGCATAAATTAATGTTTCCTTAACTGAGAATTCTTGCTCTATACTGATTATATTATGTTCCAAGACTCTTAATCATACTCCACTTCGTTTATTATCCTCACAAAATGGGATTGTACCCACCCCTTATCAACATTATTATTGCCTATAGAAAACAGGTTAAATGTAAAAGTTGTGTGATTATGACTGAATTTTTATAAAATGCTATCAAAAATACAGAAGCGTGCAGCCGATCAATTGAGTAGGTAAACGTTTTCACAAAATCCAAAGTACTTTGAAAAAGAACAACTACAAACCATATAAAGTTTTACCCGTACTAGTTTTAACAGAGACTCATAAGAGAAAAAGGCTAGAATTTCGCCCACAGATGATTCAAAATTTGAATGAAGATCCCGATTATTTAACTAAAATATTATGGACTGATGAGTCATCCTTTTCTACGGCATGAGTTTTCAATAGGAAAAATCGAAGGTCGTGGGAAAAAAAGGACAACAGGAAAAGATTGGTAAAACAAATAAAGAAAACAGGAAGAAAAACATTTAGCGTTTGGTGCGGAATTTTTTGAAATAAAATTGTTAGCCCTATATTTTATGATTATATATTAACAGCAGTTACCTATCAAGAAAAGCTCATCCCAGATGTAGAAAATACTCTTTTACAGATTTTTTCGGAAACCGAGCTTGACATTATGATTTGGATGCAAGATGGAACAACCTCGCATATTGTCCCACCCTTTTTACACGCTTTATATTAGCTTCACTTGTATGTTTGTTTGTTTGTTTATTTGTTTGTTTGTTTGTTTGTTTGTTTGTTTGTTTGTAACCGATTCCTTTGGGCGCGATTTTGTCCCACTTCCAGACGTCCGAATGATTTGAAATTTGGCAGATGTACATAATTCCAGGGACAATGCATTAAGAAATTTTCGTGTGAAGAAAAAACAAAATGACGGCTCCAACATGGCATACGAGTTTTGTGATTATGGTCCGATTCGCTTTAAAATTGGTATCCGAGGGTTTTTGTGGTCGGAGATTATGATTCTTTTGTCAAAATTGAAAAATTCAAGATGGCGGCTCCAAAATGGTGGACTAGTTTTGTGATTATGGTCCGATTCTATTCAAAATTGGTATGTGAGGGTTTTTGGGGTCGAATATTATGATTCTTTTGTAAAAATTGGAAAATTCAAGATAGCGGCTTTGAAATGGCGGCCGAGTTTTGTGATTATGGTCTGATTCTATTCAAAATTGGTATGTGGGGGTTTTTGGGGTCGAATATTATGATTCTTTTGTGAAAATTGGAAAATTTAAGATGGCGGCTTCAAAATGGCGGCCGAGTTTTTTTATTATGGTCTGATTCTATTCAAAATTGGTATGTGGGGGTTTCTGGGGTCGGAGATTATGATTACCTAATTTGTTAAGATTATTCCATTTTTTAATTTGCAAAAAAATAATAAAAATGATAGTTTTTATAAATAAACCACACTAAAAAGTAGGAAATAAATAATAGTTTGAAAAAACTAAAAAACACGCTTTTATAGAAAACCAGACTAAAAAAATTGAAAATAAGAAAAAAAATTATTTTATTTTAAAAAAAGTGTGGGGTGCATGGTATCAATAATTATATAGTACATTACACACCGGGGCGATACCATGCACCCCACGCTTTTTTTTTAATAAAATAATTTTTTTTCTTATTTTCTATTTTTTTAGTCTGGTTTTCTATAAAGCGTGTTTTTTAGTTCTTTCAAACTATTATTTATTTCAAGGACTCTTGAATAGTGTATTTTCAATATGGATACGAAATAATGGAAGTATCAAATGACCACCTAACGGTCCAGTCTGACCCCCTACGGATTAATTTTTCTGGTGATTTCTAAAAGACAATTTTAATTTCCTAAATAAATCTTTGTTATCTATTGTTTCTTCCTCACTGTAAATCATTTTGCTTATTCCATTAAAGAAATGTCACTAAACAAACATAATATAATTGTCATTTTCATAGCTTACTTTAAAAATGGTAACTTTCATAGGATAGGTATTTACAGTAACAACAAGTTATTCGATGTTTAATAACTCAAAAACGGTATAAGATGTAATAAAAATACTAAGTAGTTAATTGTTGGAATAGAATGCCCAGACTATTCAGTGAAGAGCGGTGTGGAGTTCTTTGGACCGCTTTGTTAGTTTCAAATTTTTTATGTTTCACGCAAAGTTTTAGAAATTGTAAATTTGAATGGACGCCAGAATTTTTATTTGAACTAGGACAAAAATCCAAAACCTCTATTCAATAATGATTGCACATCAATTGACTTTCCTTCTGTAAATAACTACAACAATAAAACAAATACCAACTTATAACAATCTATTTACAAAATTAACATCTTTTCCAATTTCAGAACATTTGAATGCAGAAAACTAATATTGTTTTGTTTGCTGAACTGTCGGTTTTTTCAATGACGATGTACCTTGATTGTATTTTCCTTGTCTAGCACTTGGCTAAACTTCACGAAGTGGATTGGCTCGCAATCAGGGGGTACTTATAGCTGCTGGGCGACCGATCATGTAGACACAAGCATCAGCTTCTGGTCCATTGAGTGTGTTCTCAGCGATTTAACATGAAAACAATATTGTTTGTGTCAGAGTTTGATATACAAAAATTCTATTTCTTGAAACTTGGAATCTTTTCAATGCACTCCTCAACTCATTGTTGTTACAGTTGAGTGTAATCTCATCAAGAGATTATTACTTAAAATTAATTGAGTATACAAATAAATAATATCCAATACTGAAATTGAAGAACTATTATTAATAATTCTTATGAATCAACAAAAATTGATCTTTGCTTTATATATGGAATAGATGATTTTTTCTCTGATCTTGAACAGCCAAGATATTTCGTTATCAATAATTAAAAATCAGAATTTGAGACAATCAAGTTTGTTGAATTTGATTTACGAAAATGACTTCAATTTCAGCGATATTCAAGAAAGGTATATGAGAATTAATGTTTGACCAGCCGTCAAATACTTCTTCAAAAAGGTTCTGAAAATTCAAATTAAATTCCAAATTCCAAGTGCCAAATTTATACATGAAATATACATATTAGATCACTTCAACCACATCAAAATCACAGCTCGGTGATTATTGTTACCAAATATGGAACCATACCAAAGATATATAAAAACTCATAAAAAATATATACATGTGGGATTCATAATCCTGAAAAATTCTTCAAAAATATATAGTGAACGACACTGCTATTTTTAGTCAGATTGACCTAAATAAATCTAATTACTGTTTTCTTAACCAAAATGCGTAGATAACTTCAGATACTTCCCTTGTGAAAAATTATCTAACGTTCTTTTGAAAATTATTTGAATGTGACATATTTAAAATATCTACGGTCCAAACATAGTTCTCGATACATACCTTCCTTGATATACACTATTCACTGATTTGAATTCATATTCGCGGAGAAAGGAAAATGCTCTGATTTTATATATTATTTCAACATGGCATCTTCTACTCTTTAATGTCGAGCTTCAGAAAACAATATATCTTAATTGCCGAAAGATCAGAAAAAGGGACGAGAATGTCACATGCATCGTCTTAAATATCATCGTACTGTCAGATCATTTGCGACAGCTCTCCTTCTTTTAGCCGTAATGATTGTTCCATTACCGACGGTTAGATGTCGCTGAGATTTTCAATAGGTAATGTAACAGATTTTCAATAGGGAAGTGAATGAATCACGCATAGAGCATATAAATAAGAAATGTAACAGATATATCGTTACAAAGATGGGGGTAACCTATAGTATATAATTGAAATCAGAAAAAAAGATCATTCCGAAAATTCGATAAGATAGTCTCCCATTTAAAAAAAATTATCAAATGTATTTCCTGAAATATGCACGCGACTGTATTTTTGATAGCACTTTATCAAAATTCAGACATAACACACAATTTTTACATTTTACTTTTTTTTCTAGAGGCAATAATAACGATGATAAGAGTTGGGTAATTTATAGTGAATAACCCGATACATGTATCGGACTTATATAGGTCCATCATCAGCCAAAGACGAGACTAGCATTTTGCTGCATAAAAGTTGAAAAGCTGTAAGAAATGGAAATCGTTAAGAGCTTTTCATGTTTTTTATGCCGACTGTATTGAGGATCACGTTATAAAAACATGTAGAAAACAAAAACAGAACACAAAGACTTGTCAGATATTGTGTAATCGATACGAAATTCAAGTGACAGGCAAAATCTGATTTGCTGGAGGAGACTAAAATATTTTTCACAAAAGTTTCGGGAGTTTATGAGAACTACATTTTGATATATTTCCAAATAGACAGGATATTTCATGTAGGTGCTACAGACCAAAACATTTTTTTTGCAATTGAACACCTGTATATAATAATAATAAGACGTTTATTTCGAAGGTGAAGTACATTACACTGCAAGAGTATATATAAATGCATTACACTGCAGGAGTGATATATAATTATAAAAATAAAAAATAAACGTAGTTAGGTCACGAAAGCATAGCTTGTGTGTGACAGTAGTACTAAGGTACTTGTGATGTTGATAAAAAGATTGATAAAAATATTATTAAAGACATATGTATAAAGAACAATAATAATTTACAAAAAGTTATATGAATAAAAAAACAATAAAAACATATAATGTGACATAAAATCTAAAAGTTATAAACTAAAGTATGTATATCAGTGCGAGGCTTGGATAAGATATATTTTTTCAGATCTCTCTTGAATCTATTTGTATTCTGCTTGTTTTTTAGTTGGTCTGGTAGTTGGTTATGAAGTTTTTGGCTGATATATCTGTGGCTTTGTTGGCCGATTGCTTTATTCATAAAAGGTATCTTGTATTTATTTTCCTTATTTCTAGTATTATATTTGTGGTTAATTTTTTGTAGCTCATGTTGTGTTTTGTGGATCTTTATGTTGCTGATATGAGAAGAGTTGTACTGGGTGGAATATTTCCGTTTGTTGGTGGAGTTCATCTGAAGAGTGAGTTCGTTTTTTATTGTAAATTATTTTCAGTAGACGTTTTTGGGTTATTGATACTTTATTCATTATTGTCTTATTTGTTGATCCCCATGCTAATATACCATATGAATATGTGATTGAACGAGGGAAAAGTATAAAGTTCTTAAAGATTTTTCATCGAGTATGTCTCTTAGTATTTTGAAGCGGTATATCAGGAATTGCATTTTTTTGATTAGGTAGTTTATATGGATATCCCATTTCAAGTTGGAGTCTATAAAAATTCCTAGGTATTTTATATGAGAGACTGGTTTAATTTCAAATGCATTATCAATATTCAGGTTTTCCGACGGAGGGGAGTTTCTTATATTTGTGTAGATAGGTACGTAATAAGTTTTATTGAAATTTATTGCTAAGAGTTTATGTGTAAACCAGTTTTTAATGCTCAGAAGATCTTGTTCCACCTTTGTTTTCAGGGCAGCCCAAGAGTGGTGCTCGTAAAAGACAGCGGTGTCGTCGGCATATGTAAAGATTTTTCCAGAAGTTGGTATTAGAAACAAGTCATTTAGATATATATTGAACAAAATTAAATCACTTTTGAAATCGCCAATTTTTACACACTGATGTCGACCGTCCAGGTAGCTACTGAATATTTTCAATGCGATTCCTCTTATACCGATATTTTCAAGTGACTGCAGGAGTAGTGGATGACTGACTGTGTCGAAAGCCTTAGACAGGTCTATGAACACACAAAGACCTGCCTCGTTGGTGTCTAGTGCATTATACATTTCTGTTGTTAAGTCTAGTATGGCATCCTGCGTTGATATTCCTTCACGGAATTCGTATTGTCTGTCTGAGAGAATATTGTATTTTTTATGTAAGCTGATAGTCTTGATTTCATAACTTTTTCCACCAATTTAGATAGGTAGATATCATCACATATTCTGATTCTACGTTGAATTTTGATATCAAGTCATGTAAAGTTTTTAAAATTTGGTTACGGCTTTGTTGAGTTTTTTCACTAGAAATGTATGGTTTCTCAAGAACATTTTTTTGATAACTTATACACGATTCCTGTCTGTATCATCAAAAAAATTGAGAGAAAATCCTGCTGAATGAAAATCACTTGTTTTCACCTCTACGATATTGGGCGATTTCTCCATCGATATCAGTTAAATATGATATTGAAGTCGGTTCTTAAGAATGAGGCTAACTTGTGCGTGAATTACATTGCACATTTTCATCAAGTAGCTTAGGCTTACTGATGCCTTTTTTTAAGATGCAGAAAATCCTTCATTGACACCTCACGGTAGTGTTGCAGTCCCTGAGTTCTGGGGTCTGTGTACCCTCTGTACACTGCCGGATTTATACTCACTTACGCCGCCGCCAATTAGAATTAATTTTCAGTTTCAACACAGAAAAAACAAATTGTTGAATCAAATAATATTCATTCAAACAAGTAATTATGTCGAATTGATAAATTCAATAAAATGTCAATTCAACAGAATAGCTGATCTCTTCACTAAAAATGTAATCTTTTGTTAGTCCAGACGTCGCAACGATGATAAGTTGGCTTTGCTATTCGGTAACATCATCTAAGTGAGGGCCATCGAACGCATATAATTCAACCTATATAATAATCTTCTATTTTAATTAATGTTTTTCCGTTGTTTGATTCAAATAAATATCATATTTGTGTTGAAACAATCAATATGAGTTGGAGATTGTTTCAATAGATGAACATATATTCAAATCAAAGAAATGTTAGCATTGCATTGAGAAATCCATTTTGTCACCGCAATATAATGATTTCATCAATCGAATACACCTCTCTTTTGGGATGAATTTTATTTAGTCGGGTCAAGCCAATATGAGTGACCAAATAAATTTGGTTGAATTAACAAATCCTTATTTTCCATAAAAGTACCCATTTATTTTTATTTTTTTTCATAACATGACTGTAACAAAATTATAACATATAAAGAAACAAATTGTATTTACTTCACAAACTTAAAACTCAATTTTTTTTTCTATATATAAATACTTTTCTGGATTTTTTTATGTGAACTCATCAATGGCATCATCAAAATTCATCTCTAATAACAAGTCACCGTTGATATCCAAAATCGATAAGCTATTCAGAGTATCATCTACCATCGAATTCATAAGGTAATTTTTTACTCTTTTTAAAGTTGATAATGACCTTTCACCACTGGCATTACTAATCATCAGGGATAGGAACATTCTCAGTACGTTGCAAAAAGTATTTTTATTTTATATTTGTACGGGAGCGCCATTAATGAATGTGGTTTTCGGCTTTTATTTTCTTCTTCTTCCAAGAAAAAAATATAACGCAGCCGACAGCCACCTGTGCTGATGCGTCCAAGGCACCGCTGCCGCTCGAGATCAAAGTGAATATAATTTTCACAAAACAGTGTCCGCGGTCGCGACTTGCCCGTTTGCTTGATAATGGCTGCTTGCTTTTTCTTTGCCGCCTCTAAAAGTTTACCGCCGGGGGCTGATGTCCCATAGTTTCTCCCTAAATCCGGCACTGCCTCTGTACCTCCGATTTCCCCACTAAAAACTCCACCCAGTTGCCTCGTCTGGTCATGACCTCCGATGACACTTGGGCTTGATGGCCCATTGTATCTTGCCTGTTGTTCACATTTACAGCACCCATTCCAGAGATTTTGTGCCTTGCACAAGTTTGTACAAGTCCTTTGTCTGCTGTACAGTTTCGGTTCACCAATTGGTTGCTCGAAAATTTAATGTCGTTTGCGATCCAAGGCCCACAGTTGCACAGTATGTGTTATACTGTTTCTGGTTCCTTACCGCATAATTTGCATTTTAGGTTGCCATTTAGATACCCTGTATGATTTGTCAAAGGAAAATCGTTTCGCAATGTGATCTGATCTCGAGTCTAGTACCTCCCTGGTTACAATGCTTACGATGCTCATGTGTCCTATCTCAACATTTATGTTGCCAGTGTGTTTCTCAGTCTGAAGCCCCTAGCCTTATCACCAAGTGAAGACGCGACAATCCCAACAGTGTCTCAATTGCTGCAGTGGGCGTTGATTTCATTGTCCCTGTAATGCCTGAGCAGGCAAGTCTTTGCACCTTGCCTTTGGCCACCACACCAGGAAGGCATTACGTTTTGGCTGGTTTTACCACCATATTTTACAGACAGTGTACTATATGTGATTTAAGCCCCCATTTCTTATCAAAAAAGCATCTTGCCAGTTAGTGTGGTTTCCGTTTTTCTGGTCACTTTCATCAGATGTTGGTTCCAGGTCAGTTTCGAGTCCAGTATCACCCCGAGATAGTTGACCTCTCCCTTGCTCTGTATAGTTTCTCCTCGAACTTTCATGGGTCCTAGTTTACGTCTTCGAGAGAATGTTACTATGGTGGCTTTCTGAGGGTTGATGTTCAATCCCTCCAAGTCTGTCCATCTGGTTACCAAGTTTAGGGCCTCTTGCATGCGATCCCTAACCGTGCGTGTTGAATTCCTTTTGTTCTAGGACAACTATATCGTCAGCGTATCCAAGGATTTTATGATCTTTTTCTTTCAGAGACCGCAGTAGTTCGTTCATGACCAGATTCCACAGGACTGGAGAAGGAAGACCCCCTGCGGGCATCCTCTGGCCGCCCGGGCCACTACAGTCTCCACCATTTGGGAATGTGTGTACCATCCTGTTTTTTAGCATTGAGTCTATCCAAGCCACTGAAAGTTCCTCGATTCCTCTCGTTCTAAGGGATTTGATGATTGAGTCTATAGAGGTGTTATTAAAAGCTCCTTCTACGTCTAGAAAGGCCGCGATTAATATCTCTTTCTTTTTCAATGTGTTATCCACTCTCTCTACCAGTTTGTGCAGTGCTGCTCCTGTTGAGCAGCCGGTCCTGTATGCATATTGTTATCGATGCAGTAGTCTTTCTACCAGTGCAACGTCCCGTATATGCCTATCCACCAGCTTCTCCAGAATCTTCAGCCCGAAGGACATGGGATTTATAGGTCTTAGGGGCCGTTTCCTGTCCAGATTGGTTTTGCTACGAAGATTATCCTTATATTCGTCCATATTGTTATGATATGGTATATATGTCAAATAAAAAAGTAAAAATAGGCACAATGATATTTAAAAACTTCATAAATACCTGCTATGATTGTTTTTATAATATATAATTTTTTTGTTCTGCATCTTGACAACCTTTGGCCAGTTTCTAGTCGACGCAGATAATCCAAGAGGGTGGCAGTAAAGTTCTTCTATGATCATCATTATGTTTGATTAGTTCATTCAATTGGCACAACCTATAAAAATATGCAAATCCAAATTTAGAAATAAATATTCAGAATTCAACTGAACATTATAATTATATACGAGAAACATCCTGTACACAAAATTAGAACCAAAAGGGAACATACCAGGCAAATGTCAAATTATTGAAATTTAAGAACAGAAAAATGCTACATGTGAATTTTGAAGGAAACTCAGTAAATAGAACTATGTATAGAAGTCAAATTTGAAAATAAAATATGTATAATACGTAGGAAGTAGAATAATGTATTTAAAAATAAAGTGCTAATGGTAAAAAGCGATATAAGATAACAAAAATTGATCGTTACCAAGGGGAAAAAAGTTGGGGGAGGAAAAATGAAATTGAAATTGGAAGCAGCTTAGAAAATTTTATCATCGATTTTATGGGAAAATTGCCAATAACTACAGAATATGAGAAACGTTAATACATGCAATCAGGTCAGAATCAAATTGGAACCAAAGATTATCAAGAAACTACTCACTAGGAATTGGAGGTTAAATTTCCATACTTGAACTTTTGCAAGATATCCACAAGAACTATTCACAGAACATCCCAGGATTTGTGTGAGTGCGAAGCATAATTCATAACAGGTACTTTATCATCATTAACTTAAAAGTGGTAATATTCATCGAACACCCACATTGTTTTTGGGTTTATTGACTATAATACATAAGTGGCAATTTTCTTTTTCTATTCACCACCTATGAATATTTATCTTAGAATATTTGCGCATGATCAAGTTTTAGAATATTTACAATTTTGAATGGTTAAAAAATATTTTTTTCTGGACTCATTATTTATTATTTGACTATATTACTATCGATATTTCAAACATAAACAGTATAGTGACATCAAGCAAAGCAATCCCTCTGAGTTTGGGAGAATCATGTCTCCATAGGCGTACCGACTGAGCTACAAAAAGGTAAAACGATAAATAAAAAGAAAAAGAGGTAAGGTGTACAGAGAAGAAGGGTAGAAACATCACAGCCAGGGTTTTCTTTTGTTATGATTAGTATATGTCACAAAAATTTAAATAACTTACTAACAAATAAAATATGCAACATAACATATTTTTTTTTTTTATGTTTTATATCCAAGAGCTAGGCTGCCTCTGAGTATTTCATAGAGCCTACTATGTAGTAGTTCCGTTCCCATCTGCAATAAAACTGGGTAAATCCCGTCCGGTCCCGGCGATTTGAATGGTTCAAATGAGCTTATTGCCCATTGTACTTTGTCATAGTTTACACCTTTTTCGCTGAGGTCCAACTTCCCCCCCTTTTCAGAGTGTCCATACTATTTGAACCACAGGAAAGTGAACCCTAAATAGTTCATTTATAGTTTCTTCTCCTGTAGTGGTATTCTCTCGTTGTTTATTTTATAAGGGTGTGTATTAGTTGATGTTTGTCCTTAGAGAGCATTCTTTGGAGTCTGGCACACTCTTGAGTACTTTCTATCTCCTCACAGTACCTCCTCCGAGAGTCTCTTTTGGCTTAGTTCAGTGCCTTTTTGTAGCTGGTCAAGGCGTTCTTCTAGTCATCCCCGCTTCCTTCTTGGCACTGTTGAATTTTCTTCTTGTTTTCCTCCTTAGTCTTATCAGTGATGAAGAAAAGATTAATAACTTATTACAAGCAGAAAGGTGTACAAAGTCATTTGTGGCCTCTTTTTAACCGACGAAACCAAAAAGGATGAGGTTCTCTAGTGACGCGTATTTTTTTTCATGTATGACCACACATAACTTTTTACCAAGAAGCCCGATTCCGATTCCCATAAAAATTTAAAAGATAAAATCCACCCCTAAAGGTAGCAAAATGAAAAATATTGATCACTCACCCTCTGAATTCTGGTCCGTTAACCGATTCTATCAGGCATAACTTTGTACTGGGTTCTTCGATTTGGATGATTCTTTGATTATTAGATAGTTGATTATATTTGTATTTCGAATGGAATTATCCATCCTTACGAGTAGAAAAATAGGGGACAATTGATTTTTCACTTGTGAACATTGGCACACATATAGTTGACAATGACAGATCGCTATTGTCATTATTTTTGTTCTCCTACATCCATCACAATCATTATATTCTATGAGAGGACGGAATGATATACAAAGTAATGAAATGAACTAACCAGAACAACAAAAATAATTTAGATTACAACTAATAGTAAATCATATTATTTAACTGGTAATAGTTGAAGTAAGGTGGGTAAGTAAGTATTTTGGAAGTAATAAAAAAACAAGTAGGTAGTAATTAAGTAATTAGTAGAATTCAGCCACAAAAAATTGAGAAATAAAAACTTTTTAACAAAAAATTAATCCGACAAAATACTTTTGAGTCGAACGAACAATCAACGAAGATCATTAAATTACTAAAAAAATTATCAGAATGTCACCGCGCAACTCGATGCCATCATTTTACGCCTTACCTAATTCATTTGCTTGTTTGTTTGGCACCGACTCAAAATTAGTTACTTATATTAGTTTAGGGGCTTAGTTATTGAGACTAAGAAGTTTTATTTTATTTTTTACTTTTCAGTTATAGTTTTCAAAATATATTAAACCCCATTTTCAACCCCTTTGAAAAAGACGAAAGGTGTATAAAGCCATTCGTGGCCTCTGTGAATTTTCGAAATATATCAACCCCCATTTTCAATACCCTTGACGGCCTGGCAAATTCTGGCGAAAAGACCAATGATAAAACATATTTAAAAAAACCTTGGGTCTGTCAAATTCTGGTGCAAAAAGGCCAATTACAATAACATATTATAAGCAGGAAGGTGTACAAAGCCATTTGTGGCATCTGTGAATTTTCAAAATATGTAAACCTCCATTTTCAACCCTTTGATGTCCTAGCAAATTCTGGCGTCTTAGCTGTGATGAAGAAAATTCCAATAACAGAAAGGTGTACAAAGCCATTTGGACCTCTGTAATTTTTTAAATATATCACTCCCTTTCACCCCTTTTGACGCCCGGCAAATTCTGGCGTTTTATCAGTGGTCAATAAAAGACCAATAACATATTATAAGCAAAGCCATTTGTGGCATCTGTGAATTGTCTAAATATATCAACTCCCTATTTTCAACCCCTCTGACGCCCTGGCAAATTCTGGCATCTCATCGGTAATGAAGAAGACCAATAACAATGACATATTATAAGCAGAAAGGTGTATAAGGTCGTAGGCCCTGCAAATTGTGAAATGTGAAAATAAAAGAAAATAATCGAGATTTTATTTTTCTCAGTGTACTTGTGGATGTGGCTACACAGCCACAGCCACAGATTTATTAGCAGCTGAAATTCTCAAAACAATGGAGTAATCTGATTATTTTGTTTATGGCTTTAAATTCATTTCAGTCCCAATAATAGAATCGAATTGTACTTGATGAAAAATGGTACGCCTCCAGTATTTTCTGCCATATTTTTATGTGGCTTACCCAACAATGCACATGTTTGCCAAACTGACATTCAGGTATGTTGGAAGCATTTATCAATATAAAACCATGAGTATTATTGGTGTAAAACTTGAATATAATTTCCAACTCGTTCATAAACTAGGTTAATGAGATATGGAACTCAATTGACATTCGCAACAAGAACTCGCGGCATTTCGAAATTCAAGTACTGATAAAATACCTATGTAATGATTCTAATTTCTTTTTACATTTTACGCTTGCGATATGAATATTTATATAATTATTAATTAATGTACCTACTCCATTACCGTTTTCAATAAAAAACAAATCGACTGGAAAATTGATATTAAAAATAATCCATTCAAAATTTTTATAGTCTCTAAAATCAACATTAGCATATTTTTGTGTGTTTATGTACAGGGTTAGTCAGAAGAATGTAAGTACACGATTCAACCAGAAAGCTACTGATGATTTCAGTAGCAGTCAACAAGAACCTGACCAGCTCCTACAAAACCGAGAGCAGAGCGATTTCTCTAGCTTTTTGTATCTAGATTCTAAAAAAATAATTTTCAATTTCAGTACTTAACGTTCATCTTATAATGAAACGACATCAGTTCATTACGATATCGTTAGTAATTCAATCTCGTATAAACTTTATATAGTTCCCAATTTCATTATCAGATTTGATACACCATAACTTTCTCCTGGACTTTTTTAAATTCCACTGTATCGAGTAGCGACTTTCTCTATTTGTATTAAAACCGTTTAACGTTCATATGTTCCCATGACATTGAAATTTTGCTAATAGCTCGACTGTATATTATTATTTTTCAGTTGTCATATATATCCATCGAACACTAGAATGCGGCTAAAGTAGGTCAACTTCTCAGAGGGAATTTTCTACGAGGTAACATTTGTATTGGAATGCAGACAAATTGTTCCAAATAATGATAAATATATTTCACAATGAAACATGCAAATCATTGAAAAAAACTTTCTAACAAAAAATTTAACCGACGATAAAAGAAACTGAAAAGCAAAAAATAAAATGAACCTTTTTAGTCTTAATAACTAAGCTTCTAAACTAATGTAACTTATTTTGAGTCGGCGCCAAACAAACAAGCAAATCATAAAATTATGGCAGAGGGGTGCGCGGCGGCGGCGGCGCGTCGTGCGGAGAGCGCATTTTTTGGAATGTTATTGTTTATCGCTGGAGATTTCACGTTGCATTTTTATGTCATTTTGTTTCGATCATTTCTTTAAAGTAATTCAATGATTTTTGTTGGTTGTTTGTTTGGTGCCGACTCAAAATTAGTTACTTCAATCAGTTTAGGAGCTTAGTTATTAATACTAAAAAGGTTTTTTTTTGCTTTTCAGTTTCTTTTTTCGTCGGTTTAGTTTTTTGTTCAAAAGTTTTTATTTTTTAATTTTGTGTGGCTAAAATCTACTAATTGCTCCCTTACTTAATTTGGAGTAGTTTTAAAATACTTACCCCCCTTACTTCAACTATTAACTATTAACTATAAATAGCTGGTACCAGCGACTTCGTCCGCGTTGAATTTTGTATTTTTTGTGGCGACTATTACAAATTCACTCACTCCTTTAGGGACGGAATTTCTAAAAATACCTAAACACGTATCTCTTCATTTGTAACAAAGATCTCAAATACCAATTTTTATGACCCTAACTTCACAACTAACGGAACCCTCACACAAATTTTCACCCCCTAGAGGTTGCATTTATGAAAACACTGAAACATGTATTTCTTTATCCCTCACAAATACCTCGAATACTAATTTATACGACCCTAACTTGAAAACTAACGGAACCCTCATAAAAACTCACTCCCAATTTGACCCCATTAGGGGTTGAATTTCTAAAAACACGGAAATACATATTTTTTCTATTCGTAACAAAGACTTCAAATACCAATTTGTATGACCCCAACTTGAAAACTAACTGAGTTCTTATACAAACTTCCATTCCCAATTTAACCACTATTTTACCCCTTTGGGGGTTAATTTTAAAACCTTTTTATGATCCTAACTTCAAAACTGACTACATAGACTTTCAACCCCCATTTTACCCCTTTAGCGTTGAATTTTCGAAAACCCTGAAACATATTCCGAAAACCCTGAAACATATTTGTGAAGAATTTCCATGACTTTAATTTCAAAACCAACTATTTTTCCCTGTTCACCCCCCTTTTCACCCCTTTAGGGCCGGAATATCAAAAAAATATGCTGTCAAAATTTTTGATCTTAGAACCAGTGGTTTGGTCTGGGCGTTGATCGTATATGAGTCAGTTAGTCAGGACATGTACTTTTATATGTACATATTACCCCAAACACGAGGTAGCTGCTGTGAACCGTTGAGGAGATCCCTGGACTGTCTTACGTCTCAATCATCAAATTAACTCCGGGTCTCAATTATGTTATAGTGTCATCAGAACTACATATGTGTGCCAAGTTTCAACAAGATCGGTTCACAGGTGTAAAATCAATAAATCATGCCTATTTTTCTACCCTCAGGGGTATAATTTTCTTTTCAAATTCAAATGGGACCAACTTCGAAGCATACCCTATACAATAAAAGAAGAATAATCCAAATCGGATAACCCAGAACAAAGTTATACGTGGAAGAATCGGTTAAGAAGTAAAAATTCAGTGGGTGAACCAACAATCATCCCACATTTCCCCACCCTTAAGAGTGGATTTCTTTCATTAAATTCAAATGGGAGTAACTACGAGTTATACCCTATCCATTAAAGAAAGAATCATCGAAATCGGACTATTCTGTAAAAAGTTATGCTGGTCATAAATAAATAAAAAATGGTCGACTAGAGAACCTCCTCCTTTTTAATTTCGTCGGTTAAAAATAGCATTCGTTTTGCAATTACGTATAATAAATTTCATTATGAAATGTAATCACAAGCTAGATGAGTTTACGATGTCAATTTCTCTTAGGCGCCGCCCCGCTCTGTAGAATCCTTTAGTATTGAGGAAACACCAATGGTAGGTAGAGACGGAGAAAACACGAGTGGACACGATTGTCATCATATGCAGCAGTGTCGTTACTGTTACTTTCCCAAATGCCCAGGAATAAGTACTTTTCAGTAGCAAAAAAAGAAATTATGGCGAATGTTATTGAATTCATGATACGTCTTGTGTATCGCCTTCACTAAATCGTTTGGTACGCCTATGAAATTTCTCGTAATAGCTTCGCTTCGAGCACCTTCGAGAAGAACTGTACATTAAGAGGGGAAAGGTCAAATATGTTGTCATAAGGCCTCTCTTCACGTTGGCCAATATATGTGCCAATGGTGTGGCACACATATTGGCCCAGAAATTTGTGAAGTTGTCCACACGTTGGAAGGTCGTTCAGATTGCATCGGTTCAGGCCAATGAGCGGTGAACTTAAATCGCGTGCGATCACTCTGTTGCAACTAAACCTGTGGGCGCGGAGGCCATCATTCCACCAACACAACGCCAATACCCTTCGATCTGTGTTGAAAAACAGACACCACTCGGATCTCTCGCCAACGTGTAGGCCCACGCTCCAATACCTACCAAGGTGACACAAATCCCCCATCTGCATGTTGGCCATACGTATTGGCAACAACCATTGGCACATACAGTGCTCGTCTAAAGTCTGTTCCCCCCCTACTAATTTTTGAACCAACTGGTATATCGCAACGAAATTTGGAGGGCTTAAATAGGAGATAAAAACCTACTTTTTCATGAGAAAGTCACAGCCAAAAGTTTTTAAATGGCGGCTGAGCGCCATGTTCAATATTTTTTTTAAATAGAACACCCAGTATATTATTCCATTTTTGAAATATGTTCATAATTCTCAACAGATTTCTCCAATACACTTTACTTCTGAATTCAATTGTTTTCGAAATATTAACGTTTGAAAAGTGACATTCCGGTTTAAAATGAAGTATGGATTTTGGTCACTTCCGGTAAAACATTTTGATAACTAAACGTTGTTATCAATTTGTAGTTAAATCTCCTAATTAATTCGACTAATAAGAGGCGTAAACAGAGTTTATTAAGGATAAACAGTACCGCTCACCGGAAAATCTCGAAGCCTACGAATGTGTTCTGTAAATTCACAATCAAAACAAATTAGTTAGCTAAAAAAATTAAAATTTATTTTTGAATAACACTTTTATTTAACCCCAACAATTATTTCATCAAGTGTTCAATGTGGCCCCCTCCTGAATCTTGACAATAAAGTGCCCTATTATAAATAGCTTCTCTCATGTTGATGAAAGTCTGTTCATCTATTTCTTCACATGTATCTATTATTCTGCGTTCTGACTCTTCTATTGTTTGGAATTCAGTGGCATGGATTTATGACTTCAGATTCCCACAAAGCAAAAAATCTAGAGGTGTAAGATCCGGAGATCTTGGTGGCCATTCTATACTTCCCCTGCGACCTTTCCATCGCCCAGGAAAGTTTGTATCGAGGAACTCTCTAGCCATGCGATAGAAATGGGGAGGTGCCCCATCCTATTGAAATATGATTTCACGATTTTCAAACTCTTCCTGATTGTTTAATACAATTTGTCTTATTCAAAGTTCAATTAACTGAAAGATTTCTGTAAAGAACTCCTGTAAGATTGCCTTTGATGAAAATCAGTCCGACAACGCGATTGCCCAAAATCCCCGAACAAAACATTAAACTTTTTAGGAAACTGGGTATGCCCCTCTCTGAAAATATGCGGATCAGTATCGCTCCAGTATCGTACATTATGTTTGTTGACTTTTCCATTAAGAAAAAACTTGCATTTGTCTGCGAAACATACACATTTTAGGAAGCCCCGTTCTACGTCAATTGTTCTTGTTGCACTGACAAAATTCAACCCTCCGGTCTGAATCATCCTCCGTGAGAGCATGCAGGATTTTCATTTTATAAGGATGAAACTTTTATTTTTTTAGGACTCTTTGGACACTTTTTGAACTTACTCCACAGGATTCAGCAACTGCAGATTACCATTTCAGCAACAATTTCTACCTTTTTTTCTTCTGAAAGAGGCGGTCTTCCTGATCCTGGAGCATCTTTCAGCGTACCAGTTGCTTGGAGTTTATTTAAAAGTTTGCGCAGATATGCTTCTCCAAATATCAAAACTGCTTCAAATTTATAGTCTAAACTACGAGCCATGATCACACTTTTCATAAAAGGATTTTGGCGCTCAACGGACTATTTGAGAGTTAGCAGTTCAGTTTGACAGTAAAAAAGATGTTACCGCGACAACGATTTTTTCCAATGCAAACTTGATTGAAAGCAACATTAGTGTTTTTGGTTGGGTTTGAAATGGCCAAAATGTCACTTTTCAAACGTTAATATTTCGAAAACAATTGAATTTAGGAGTAAAGTGTATTAGAGAAAATTGTTGAGAATTATGAGCAGATTTCGAAAATGGAATAATATACGGGGTATTTTATTTAATTTGTTTATTGAAGATGGCGCTCAGCCGCCATTTTAAAACTTTTAACTGTGATTTTTTCATGAAAAAGTAGGTATTTATCTCCAAATTTCGTTGCGATATACCAGGTGGTTCAAAAATTAGTAGGGGGGAACGGACGAGCACTGTTGGCTCAATCTTTTTTTTTCTTTGAGATTTTAAATAGTTGTAAGTTTTTATAAATAAAGAAATCTATTTGGTGCTCATCTCCGTACTATCCATACGAATTCTATTTCCGACCATAGTGTTCCAGAAATTTTATTCACACCAACAAATCCGTCATTTGATAAACCATGTGGATTTTCAGTGAAATAATCGATCTATTGGAAAACAATTTCGTCTGACCCATTGAAAAGGTAGATTTTTATTTGCTTTTATTTGCTATTATTTTAATTAATGGTTTATGTCACTTCTCGTATCTTGTTATATTTTATTATATATGTGGTGACCATTTGGTGATAGTTGTTTGTTGTTTTTTACCATATTTCTGTTCCCTTGTGTGTTAACTGTTAACAATAATGTTTTTATTAACATGAGATATTAAACATTTCATGTATTTTCAGCCTTGATAAAGACGCCAAATAAACGTCGAAACGTCGGCAATTTGATATTCAGACTACTCATTGTGTCCTATTCCCGCTACCTCGAAACCTATTGATTAAAATGTACTCAGAGGACCTGACACGAAACTTGAAGAGTCAAATTATTCATTTAAAGAAATGACAGGTCCTTTGGTATTATTGACAGAGATTTACCAGTTGCAATTAGAGAACATTTTTCTAGAAGTGAGCATTGCGCATTTTCTTCCAATAATAATAATAAATGACTTTATTTCCACATTATGAAAATACATAAAAAAATACGGAGAAGAAAAAAAGATTCACATGTTTAATGCCTTAGACCGCTTGGCCAACTGGACGATATTGATGGTCAAACGCATTACCAGACTTCAACGTAAGTAAGAAAGTTTTTTTATGTACTTTTATAGATAGATAGATAGATCGATCTTTATTCAACTACGTTATGTTATAAAACATTTGTAGCAAGTCAGGTAGCAAGAAAATAAATACAGAAAATAATAATGTACAATTTCAAATTCATTTCCTAAGCATTCTTGTGAAAAATGCAAAATAATGGTAATAACTTCAACACGCATCGATTATCAAATAATCGACTTAAAATTTTCAAGTCCAAATATCTAGAAAACGGTTGCTTATAGCGACTTGTAACAAGGGTAGCTTTTTTACGTAGATATGATAAAGGAATTGATTTTTTCACCAAAAAATGTGCTAGAAGTACGCTCAAAATAGTTATGAATCTTCAAAAAAGAAAAAGACGTGTAGGTGGCGCCCCCTACGAGTAAGAGCAATAATAACATCAGGTTCGAATTCGACACCTCAAAAACCTCTCAATACCAATTTTCGTTTAATTAAGGTCAGCATTTCGAAAGTTATTTGAAAAAAACGAAAATAAAAATTAAACTTTAACACCAAGTATCTTGGAAACAAAGCGTTTCCGGACATATATTTATTTGCACAATTCATATTAGAATATTGTGTGGAATCACCTCCTGAAGTTTGTCGAAGAACTTTTGAATCACCCTCTACACATATTCGATACTTTGTGGCAAAAATAGCAAAGCTCAAGTCGATATTCAACAGAACAAAAGCATATTAATGGTGGTTTAAATTATTTTGGTCGTTGGCGCATGTACAATATTTAAACGAATTACCGTGAGTAATGGACTTGATTGTTGTTCATTGATTGTGTCATTGTTGAATTGTCATAATAATCATGCATTGTCGTAATAGGTATTCCTGCAATTTGAGGTGGGCAATAAATATTTCATATACATATAACTCACTGCAGGGACGCACAGTGTGTCGTTTTCAAGTTTAAAGGGTCCTCTAACCATCGGCCATGATGGACAAATACAGGCGATCACGATGATAAATGCCATGATCGATCGAGCATAATCGCCGCTGTGTCGGTTGTTCGGACAAATATAGGATGCACTATCGTGTGGACAGCTGCGCAATGATCGTGGCAACCATGTCCCATTCTGTAGTCGTCCATCATGGCCGATGGTGTAGAGGAGCCTTTAGGTGAACAAATGTCATCATGGCGTTTGTAGGGACTAGTATCCCTTATTTCGTAAACAATGTTTCCTCATGCACAAAAACATTGAAAGCATCACTCATGAAAAGCTCATCAGTGATGAAAATCAGATAAAGAAGAAGGTAAGTAGAGCTCGTCCAGTATTGAAACGACCGTTTGGTAGGTAGAGAGGGGGAAAACACGAGTGGATACGATTTGCTGTGCTACGGCGAATCTTCACCAGTGTCTTGGCATGCAGCGTTCGAAAGGCTAGGTTTGTTTGATTAATAAATAGGTAGTGCAGTTATTTATTCAACTTTGCAATAGTTTACTCGTTACCTTGCCAAAATGCCCAGTGGTAAGTACTATTCAGTAGCGGAAAAAGAAATAGGAGTGTTAGGAAAGTTATAGGAGTGTAAGTTATCTATGTCTCGTGAATCGCCTATACCAAATAATTTGGTACGCCTATGGAATTTCTATTAATTGCCCCAGTTAGACAATGGTTCGGGCATCTTCGAGAAAAATTGGTTGTTAGGTAGGGGAAGGCCAAAGTGGTCGTTTCAATACTGGACGAGCTCTATAATTTGATATGCTTGAAATTATTCTGTCTGTGCAATGGAGGCTGTACATTGCGGTTTAAAACAAAATTATAATAAGAAACAATACATGAATATTTGCAATTCAGAAACTTGTATGTATCCAGATGTATCCAAGCTGAATTTAATACAAATATTAGCAACTTTTTCATACTTCATTTTGATATAAAGTTCAGTTGCAACATTGGACTACAACTATTGAATCAATTGTTTCAGATTATATATTTACTAGATAGGTTCGTTTTTATTCGACGAGTAGAGAATCAAAAAGAAACATTAAAGTCGAGTTTACTAGATTGTGGAAAGTGAATAAAACCAAGAATGTTCTCCGAGTATTTGCTCAGTGCTTGGAGCACTTTCTGAAAACGAAGTGAATAAAAATGAGTCTGACCTGCAGAGTAAATTCTCCAACTGCGGGAAAACTTAAGAATTTTCTCGCAAGAGAAACGTGAGAATTTGCTCGCGGGAGAATATTTTGAAACGATGTTACAATTTCATTCATAAATATTCCGAGTGATTTCTTTTTTTTACCGCCTACTCTTTGGTAAAATGTTTTGTTTTATTGAAAAAGTAAAACTGTTGGTCGTTAAAGCCGATGAATTCCGATGACGGTTCGTCGCTTTAACCAATATGTCGCTTTATCCGATGTCGTTATAAGCGATGGTTACATAGGTACTTATATCGGGATTTAGTCGTTATAACGATCCGTCGTTATATCCGGTTTTGACTGTATAGATATATAGACAGATAGATAGAATTTATTTAACTACGTTACATACATCTTAAATTTGTAGCAGGTCAAGGGTACAAGTGTTAAAATGATTATATGTGAAAGAAAAAAAAATCGTTAAAAACAGATATTACAGAATAAAACCTAAGATTAAAATGACAAACTATACAGTATTTATCTACAAAGGTAATATTAAAGTTTGATGACTCAAGGAGATGTGAGATTTTTGTTGATGCAGTAATGCGATCTGAAGTCATCGACGGAGTAGAAGCAGTGTCTCAACAAGTATTTTTTAAATTTTTTCTTGAAAGAATTCAAACCGAGCATTTTTAGTTCTTGTGGTAGGATATTATATAGAGAATAATCAAGGGAATTATTTTTGGATAATTGGAGACGATATCGATTAAGTCCGATCTGTAGACAGTTTCTTGTATTATGAGATTGTTTTTCCATGTAAGAGTGTTTCTTGTGCATCTCTTCTATTGGGAATTCAAAATAAGGGATACTCCCTCTGGTGTCGATTTTGGAAACTATACATACTTACATTGTTTACTTTTCCAAACTTTAATGTTTATAATATGATTTTAGCCATTGCGTATACCTAAAACTTGTCGAATCTCTTGTGATTGTTGACATTTAATGAAATTCTTGTTTACCTGTTGACTATTGTTTGACCTCGAGTAAAAAAATGAGTAATTCAAGTTCAAATCATTATTGTTGTGTACCTCAATTTGACTCTTGGGCAAAACGATCCGTTGTACTGGAATAATTTTTCAACATTTTCCATGAGAAAATGAACGTAACGTTCTGGTGCAGACTAATCTAGGATTGAGCGAGTTCATAGACAGACGATGAGCTCTTGAAGAAGAATCCAGTCCCTTCCCAAAATCCTACTTGTCGTCTGTGGCCAAAATAAAAGTGAAAAAGATAACCTTCAAAGAGAGTTGTGAGTAAAGAAAAGAGAGTTAAGAGAAAAAAGAGATATTCCAGCAAACATGTTACGCGTGGGCCTCTAGAGGCACTTTAAAAACAGCGGACAGACAACATAAGCGGGCCATAATCATGATACGTCGTCGGCCCGGCTAGCCCGTTTCGCGACGGCCATCAGTAGGCCTCCAGACTACCACCCGCTTTATTACATAGCGGGACTTCAGCGGATAGACAGAGTTAAGATGAACTGATATTGCATGGTACAGATTACGGTGCGATTGCGGGTATCCTACTAATCAACGGCGTCATTCCACTGTTGGGATTTCATCAATGATCTATGCAAATATACATGGGCGTCCAATTCAAAATGCAGTACATGGAAGTATAGGGTATCTTGGAAGGCAATGACCATAAAAACGGTTTCAATGAAAACAAAATGGCCCATATAAGCGCCTAAGAACAATCTTTTTTTTTTTTTATGTTCTGGTTCCCACGAAAAGGGATATCCTGTAATGTTCAGAGAACATCGTGGGAACCAAGGGAAAGAAGGTAGGAGTTGGTGTTCTTCTTAAATTTCTGGAGGTTGTATGCCTCGGGGAACACCTCCCTAGGCAATGAGTTCCAAAGCCTCGCTGTTCGTTGGATGAACGAGTCTTTGGAAAGTGATGTTCTGCAGGTCTCCAAAGTGACCACGAAGGGGTGTGATGACTGAACTTGACGGGTTAGTCTCGAAGAGACTGCCAAAGCAGGAACGATTGTTGATATTTCAGAAGAGCATCGCCCATGAAAATATCTATAAAATAGAGACAAATCGCCAACTTTTCTACGGTGTTCCAGACAAGTGAGCGAGTTTGTAAGCGAGGCATCACCGACGAGACGAATTGCCCTTTTTTGGACAGAATCCAATAGCCTCAGGATATGTTTAGGTGCCGCGCTCCAAATATGGGAACAGTATTCCAGGACAGGTCGGATCTGTGCCTTATAGATCATAAGCAGCTGAGTGGGGTGAAATAGCTCTTGGCACGAAACAAAAACCAAGTTTTGGGATGCACTTTTGGCAATGGACCTCACGTGATTTTCCCAGGAAAGGTTATTGCTGATAGTAATACCAAGCATCGATATGGATGACTTCAGTGGTATGGTTACTCCTGACAAAGTTATGTTAGGCACAGTGAGATCGGCTTTTCTAGAGAAAAGACATGCTTGTGTTTTGTTTGCATTGAATTCTACCAAGTTATTAGATCCCCACTCGAGAATTGTTGCTAAGTCCATATTTATATTATTAACATTTCTTCCTCGTTCATTTCTGGTTTCACGGGCTGATATAGAGGCCCTGGAAGAGAAAGCGGTATGGAGGGTACTATCATCGGCGAAGCTGTGTACTGGACATGAAGTTGCTTTCAATAGGTCGTTGATGTGAAGTAGAAATAGTGTTGGTGCGAGAATAGATCCTTGCGGAACACCAGCATTTATGAGTAGAGTGTCAGATGAAACTCCATCGACCACTACATGGAGAGACCTGTTTGAGAGAAACTAGCAAGCAGAGAACACAGCTGAGGGGCAACTCATAAGACGGAAGCTTGGCGAGGAGTCCCTGGTGCCAAACTCGATCGAACGCCTTGGAGATATCTAATGCCACAGCTAAAGTTTCTCCATACTATTCAATAGATAGCTGCCATATATGTGAGACGTAAGCGAGCAGGTCACCAGTTGATCTCTGATGGCGGAAGCCATATTGCCAATCGTTGACAATTCCTGAGTCTTCCAGATATTTCATGAGCTCGATGTTGATGGCTTTTTCCATGACCTTTGAAATAATAGATAGCAGTGCGATAGGTCTGTAGTTGCCAGGTAGGGCCTTTTTGCCTTTTTTAGGGACTGGCTGTACTCTTGCAATTTTCAATTGGACGGAAATACCCCCAAATTGTAAGAGTGGTTGAACAACTTGCAAAGAACAGGTGTTAGTTCGGGGGCACATTTCTTGAGAACAATCGGCGGGATTCCGTCAGATCCACAGGCTTTGTTGGTGTTGAGACCCAACAAAATCTTTCTGATAGTACGTTGGCGAAAGGTGATCTCGGGCATGTGACTGTCAATAGGTGTAATGTTCGGGGGTTGTTTTCCCGATGAATCCAGAGTGGAATTTCCAGCAAATAGGTGCGCAAAGATATTGGCTTTTTCCTGGGCAGTCGTTGCTAGTGTTCCATCTTCTTTGGTTAGAGGAGGAAATGAGCTGGAAGTGAAGTTTCTTCCCACAGCTTTGGCGAAAGACCAAAATGAACGGGATCCGTTAGGACATTCAGCATTATATCTTCGAAAACAGTGAAACTTCAATGAAGATAGGTCATTATTATACACAATAAATCCACCAAACATTCAGAATCGTCTGATTCATGGACTAGATATATACAATTCACTGTTTTCGCTCTCTGAAGCCACTAATTGTAGAGGATTTCTGAAACTGTAGAGCCAGATTGTTCCTATTTACCTAAACAGACAACTTTTTCTCCATTTCAACCATTTTTATTGTATCTCCAATGGTTTCCAAGATACTCATCCATATTTCCCAGATATTGCATTTTAAACTGGCCTGGAAAAATATTTTACCGAATAGATAGAAGGACAACACATAAATCTGAAAAAATTCTTGCCACTGTGATTATTTTTCATGACCATATACTACAATGACCCATAGACATATATGATGTCTATGCAATGACCAGACAAAAGAAAATACCCGATTTGACATCCTACACGAAATCAGCATTAGGGCCAACTGCCAACGTGATATTCAGTAATGCCAATGTTGCATTTTCATTACAGAGGTCACAGCGGTGCGGCGCGTAATGCCACATACTGTGTCAAAACGACATCGGCGCGATTATCGCAAATCTTTAACGGGTAATTTCTGGCTAAATTCAAAACATCCATAATAAATATGCGTATGTTCAGCCAGAGCGGCAAAACTGATATCATTCCAATTATTTACCGACATCGGTGTGCCGCTGCCGACATTTTACCGCAGTTAACAGCAACCGCTCATTCACGTTTGCTGGGATTATTCAACATACCGAAAATTATTCATACAGTATGGAAAAAGAGTGACTATATATGTATATCTAGGTGATAAGGACACATTGTTTACTTTTCGAAACATTAATGTTTATATGATTTTCGCCATTGTACACTTAAAACTTATTGTTGTTGTACGTCCTCGAGTGAAAAAATGAGTGATTCTAGTTCAAATCATTATTGTTGTGTACCTCAATGTGACTCTTGGACAAAACGATCCCGTTGTACTGGAATTAGTTTTTACCGTTTTCCGTGAGAAAATGAATGTAACCTACTGGTGCAGACTAATCTAGGATTGAGTGCGTCTTGGAATCTTGAAGAATACAGTTCCTTCCCAAAATGTTCTTGTATCGTGTGTGGCCAAGAAAAAAGTCAGAAAGAGAACCTTAAAAGAGATATTATTCGACATACCGAAGATTATTCATACAGTATGGAAAAAGAGTGACTATATATGTGTATCTAGGTGATAAGGACACATTTTCACGCCATCTTGTTTGTTTTAAATAAAATAAAAATAAACTGTTTTTGTCAGTTTCATTTCCAATTCGAACATTCACAAATAATAATGTGTAACATTTCTTCGAAATAATTCTCGATGACTTCACTAAGCTGTCCAGAAACTTAGATTTTTTTTTGCAAGCAATTTAGAGCATATTTTGTCTCCTTCAAAGAGAGTTTTCGCAAATGATATTGTCTTAAGATTTAAATACACCACTTCACTAGAGTCTTGAAATGAATAACACTACACAAAAAAAGTGGAAAATTATACCAAATGGAAATATTTTCAGAAAAGCTCCGAACACAAGTGTATAACCTCTGAGAAAACAGAAAAACAATGTAAGTATGTCTGGTTTGAATTTTTGCCACTCTGGCGCTGGCATCTAATTTTGAATTCCCAATAGCACAGTATAGATATAGAGTTGGCAGTGGCATGATTCCAAGTTTTTTGAAAAAATCTTGACAGTGATCCCTATGGCCAATATTTGCTAGTATTCTCAATGCCTTTTTCTGCATCCTAAATATTTGAATGGCGTGACATGAATTCCCCCAAAGTTGTACCCCGTAGCTCATATGAGAGTGGAAAAGCGAGAAGTATATAGTTTTTAGTGTATGCGTGTTAGTGGTAGTTTTTAATTGTCGAAGAACAAATAGAGAATTGGAAAGTTTTCTCTTTAATAGTATAATGTGTGCAGACCAGTTAGGTCTACTATCTAGTATAATTCCAAGCAATTCAACTTGATTAGTCCCAGAGTTGAAGACAGTTTGGTTATAGGCAGAAATTTGGATGCATTGAGACTTTTCACTATTCAGTTTGAGCTGATAAGATAAAAACCACTGATCAGCACTGTTTGTAGCCTCTTCGACACGAAGTTGTTAGTTCTCTTTATTATTATCAGTAAGAATAAAAGTGGTGTCGTCTGCAAAGAGGACCTATTTGAGTGGTATCATATTATTATACAAGTCATTTACATAGATTACAAATAAGAGAGGGTCCAAAACAGACCCTTGTGGGACGCCATGTTTGACAGGGTACCGTTTGTCATTACTGCCTGTTGACGGTTAGTGAGATAGGTTCTTATTAAATTAAGTGGAATACCCCTACACCCGTAATTTTTTAATTTTTCCAGCAGAATTTGGTGTGATACGCAATCGAACGCTTTGGTCAAGTCACAAAGCATCAGCGCAGTTTGATTACCTTGTTCAAGTTCCTCGACCACTCCTGTCACGACATCGAATACAGCTTGTATTGTTGAGCGCGATATTCTGAAACCATATTGGGAATCGCTGAAGAAATTGTTATTCTCAAAGTAAGAGTAGAGTTGTTTCTTAATTATTTTTTCCACCAATTTGCTGAATACTGAAACTATACTTATTGGAAGGTAATTATCCGTGACAGATGGATCGCCTTTTTTATATGCGGGTATTACTTTCGAAAACTTTAGGATATCTGGAAAGATGCCAGTGCATAGAATTAAATTAATCAGTGTAGTAAAAGGTTGAATTATGATGTGTGCGGTTTCTTTCAATATTTGGCTATTGAGTTCATGGGTATCAAAGGTCTTTGAGTTCTTCAGTGAATTGATCACTTCTTGAACTTCTACTCCATGAACAGGTAGAAAGAAAAAAGAACTACATGGTGCAGGAATTTTTTAAAAAGTTAAAAGATCCTCGTTTGCAACATACGTATATTGAATTTGCAAACAAATATTATATAATCGGAAAGGGGAATGGAAAACTATTAACATACAGAGGTTCAAAAGTCACGCACAGAAGTAATTTGAAAAAATCATGACAAGAATAAATATAATGTTTACATCAATGTACAAGTCATAATTATTGGGACTTCTCCATTCAGTCAATCAGATACTATTTGAGTTTTCCTTCCACTAGCAAACAGAACATCATAGCATTTTAACATTTCTCGATTTCAAAGTTAAACTGAATAACATATTAGTTATGTTAAAGAGGGAAACATTCTCAATTGAATATTGAATAGAAAGATTTTTCTATGAATTGAAAAATCCACGATAAAAATGAAGTTATTTTTTGTGAATGTCTAACAGAAAACAACTACTTCCCCGTGCTAAAGCACGCTGGACATTGAACTACATCTGATAGATATTCTGAAAAGACCCTAATTTAAAAAAAAAATCCTAAATTGAAAATTTGCATTTTAATTCAGATAGTTACTTGATGTTCTATTCCAGTCTCAATTAAGAACTCATAAAGATGAATGAGGCAAACCGGAATGTTTTCCAAAAAAGAGTACTCACCAGAAATCATTCGTAACATTGACGCAAGAGAGGTATCGCATTCACTAGGTCTTCAATACATTTTTATCGACGAAAATCTATTTCACTCTTCCACGATCATCAGGAAGACCGGAAGAAATGGGAAACACATTTTCAAGAAAATGTGTTTCCCATTTCTTCCGGTCTTCCTGATGATCGTGGAAGCGTGAAATATATTTTCGTCGACAAAAATGTCTGGTGACGATACCTCTCTTGCGTCAATGTTACGAATGATTTCTGGTAAGTACTCTTTTGGAAAACTTTCTTCTTTTCCTCATTCATCTTTATGAGTTCTCATGAACTGGAATGAAAATCAAATAACTATCTGAATTAAATCAAATTTTCAATTCAATTTTCTTTTGAGTTAGGATCTTTTCAGAATATCTATAGATATAGTTCAATGTCCAACGTTGCTACCGGGAATACTGTTTTCTGTTAGACATTCACAAAAAATATCTTCAGTTTTATCGTGGATTTTTCAATTCACAGAAAAATCTTTCTATTCAATATTCAATTGTGAATGATCCCCTTTTCAACATGAATACCCCACAAGAGGTTATCTTGACGATGGAAGATAGTGACTAAAGTTTATCTTTCAGTCGCAGATGATTCCATATCTGATTTTATGAACATCCTGTTCATATTTTCAACAAATCATATTAGTTATATTCGTTAGCTTAATTGATGGCAATTTCAGAAACAATAAATAAATTCTGAAATCCACCTTTCCGACTGCGGGTTTTTTGTAACTAAAGGGTGCCTTTGACAAATAGTTTATGTTTGATGCATTTGATTTAATAAACCAGTTTGTGAAAATGGTTCCAGTATTGTCGTGCATTATGGTTGTGCTAAGAAAGTTATTTCAATGAGGCATCAATATGAAATCACTTCCTTTCCTTCTTAAGTGACCATACCAAGTAGGCAGATTGAGACTTGTGTCAAAATCACTCACTTTCTTTATTGACAATTTTCATTTTTTCAGCTTTCTTGAAAATTGTTCCAAAATGTGAGCCGAATTATCAACGAGGTTAGAATTCAACCAGAACAGCGATATACATAATTTTTTTAAATATTTAAAATGTAGGGGATATATTGCACCCCTACCATGACTGGAAGATCAAAACAAAAAACAGTGAGACATTGACAAAAAATCTGCAACTGCAGATTTTGGTAAATATAAATTTAACGTACATGCACTCTGAATATAGGGAAAAAACATTTCCGGAAGAAAAATGCGGCGGTATCATACCGTTCCCGAGTTAGAGCACTTTTAATTTTTTTTAACCTCATTTCAAGCACCGTTTCTCGCACAAAAATCACTCAAAATGCCTCCTTCTTTTTACCAGCATAAACAATACACCCTAAATCACTTATTTTCGCACAACTTTGCACAAAATATCGTCGTTTTTATCGAAAAAATCCTTCTTCTTACACAGTTCCAAATAAACAAACTTCACACATTTGACAGATGAAATTTAGTAACTTTGCCTTATTTTTCATGTTGGTAATAAATGAATCACCGCCAACTTTTCGAATTCAAATATGAGCAATAGTTTCCCTTCATTTATGTTTGCAATTGTTGTTGGGCACCATTTTGCATAAAAATATGGATTTAAAAATAGGCTAAAAAAGCATATGAAGCAGATTTTAAACCACGTGAGATATTCGAAATTGAAAATAAATTATTTTTTTATTAATAAAATATAATTTTTTCAGATGATTTTTTTATGGTTAATCCAAGATATTGTTGGTAAAGGGAGGAGAAAATATTGCTCATATTTGAATTCGAAAAGTTGGCGGTGATTCATTCATTACCATAATGAAAAATAAGGCAAAATCACTAAATTTCATCTGTCAAATGTGTGAAGTTTGTTTATTTGGAACTGTGTAAGAAGGAGGATTTTTTCGATAAAAACGACGATATTTTATGCAAAGTTGTTCCGAAAATAAGTGATTTAGGGTATATTGTTTATGATGGTAAAAAAAGGAGGCATTTTAAGTGATTTTTGTGCGAGAAAACGGTGCTTGAAAACGAGTTTAAAGAAAATTAAAAGTGCTCTAACTCGGGAACGGTATGAGACCGCCGCATTTTTCTTCCAAAAACACGTAAGAAAAGTGGTAAATACCTAGTTACATCACACATGCACTCTGAATATGGGGAAAATACTTTTCTTACGTGTTTTTGCCTCCTGAACACGAATCCGGAAGAAAAATGCGGCGGTCTCATACCGTTCCCGAGTTACAGCAAAAAAACTAACCTCATTTTCAAGCACCGTTTTCTCGCACAAAAATCACTCAAAATGCCTCCTTCTTTTTACCAGCATAAACAATACACCCTAAATCACTTATTTTCGGCACAACTTTGCACAAAATATCGTCGTTTTTATCGAAAAAATCCTCCTTCTTACACAGTTGCAAATGAACAATCTTCGTTTCTTTGACAGAAGTCATTCTGGTAAATATCTAGTTACATCACACATGCCCTCTGAATATGGGAAAATACTTTTCTTGCGTGTTTTGCCTATTGAACACGAATCCGGAAAGAAATGCGGCGGTCTCATACCGTTCCCGAGTTACAGCAAAAAAACTAACCTCATTTTCAAGCACCGTTTTCTCGCACAAAAATCACTCAAAATGCCTCCTTCTTTTTACCAGCATAAACAATACACCCTAAATCACTTATTTTCGGCACAACTTTGCACAAAATATCGTCGTTTTTATCGAAAAAATTCTCCTTCTTACACAGTTGCAAATGAACAATCTTCATTCCTTTGACAGAAGTCATTCTAAATGTCTTCTGTCAAAGGAACGAAAATTGTTCATTTGCAACTGTATAAGAAGGAGGATTTTTCAATAAAACGACGATATTTTGTGCAAATGTCAAAATAAGTGATTAGGTGTATTGTTTATGCTGGAAAAGAAGGAGGCATTTGAGTGATTTTGTGCAGAACGTGCTTAAAATGAGGTTAGTTTTTTTTTAAAGTGCTGTAACTCGGAAACGGTATGAGACCGCCGCATTCGTGTTCAAGAGGCAAAAACAGGTAAGAAAAGTATTTTCCCCATATTCAGAGTGCATGTGTGATGTAACTAGATATTTACCTGTGCGAAACCCAACTCACACTTGACCACTTTTTGTACTAAATTAGTAAACACTAAAACTTGACATTATTTGCTTACCTTGAAAGCAGTTTATTCACAATAACATTCGTTTTTTTGGGGCACAACACATTAAAAATCGCAACACCGTATCACGTAAAATTACCGGTTTCACCTTTCACGGTCCGCGCAAATCCTTTCGAAACCGAATCAGACAGACTAACCAAACTGAGTCCGAACTAACGATGAAGGTGCTTCAATCACATGGACTGGTAAAACCCCACTTTGTTGCAGCCAGTTTTTGTCACATGAATTGTTGTGTCTCTGGGTTTTCTGTTTTTGTGCATAGTGGTTGGAACGCGAATACGGTTATGTAAATGTTATTCATTACTGAAAAAATTTACCAAGACTGGAGAGGACGCAGAGCCGCGCCAAGCTATCAAATCAAATCAAAATATGCTTTATTGTCTGAGGAATTAATTCTTAATGACAAAGCATTAACAAAATGGTACATGTAAATGTGTATAGATAAAAACTCAAATCGTCAAAAAAATACAAATTAAAACAAATTGGACATCGAATCACATCAAAATCAGGTCATAATTGGTAAAAATATAAATATAATAGAATACAGTCAATCAATCAATCAATCAGAGTATACTTTATGTCTGAGGAAAAAAAATCATTGACAAAAGTCATTATAGAAAATAGATAAAAAAATAATAATATAATAGCGTATACAGGGTGATTCACGACGAATTGTACATAGTCCAACCATAAGTACTATGGACCGAGGCCATTTCATATCTGGTATTAAAAAATGCCTTGTAGCGTTTTTGACGGATATACAGGGTGATATTTGAAAATATGTGAATTATTCTACGTTAAATATCTCTAAAAGTAAAAAACTCAGACATATGAAATTTGGCACACTGAGTATGCTCCCTGAGCTCAATAAAATAGGTTTAAAAAAATTCAGGTCCGGACTTAGTTTTTTTAGATTTTTATTGGTTTTTGAAAAACAACACCCTGTAAGCCAGATCAGACAATTTTTATTTTTCTCACTTTAAAGCTTAAGGACGACACTAAGCAACAGTTAAAAAAATTGAACGCGGAAGTTTTGTTTTCTGCAGAAAAAATAAAACTTTTAAAAATAGTATAATTTTAATAGATTCACATTCTGCTTATGACTGATGCGGCACTATATCGATAGCACATAATCATTTTTTAACAAAAATCATATGGAAAGTTCATATTACTGGATATAAAATATTATTCAATCAACGTTGAAATTCCAGGGCCGTAATTATTTATTTTTTAACGTTTTTATTGATCCTGTAAAAACAACACCCTGCAAAGCGAGTTGAACAAATTTTCTTTCTGTCACGTCAAAGCGGATGGTACTAACCGAAATAAAATAAAAACTTTTTAACAAAAAATTAAACCGACGAAATACGGAACTGAAAAGTAAAAAATAAAATAAACCTTCCTAGTCTCAGTAACTAAGCTCCTAAACTAATGTAAGTAACTAATTTTGAGTCGGCGCCAAACAAACAAGCAAATGAATTAGGTAAGGCGTAAAATGATGGCATCGAGTTGCGCGGTGACATTCTGATAATTTTTTTGAAGTAATTTAATGATGTTCGTTGATTGTTTGGCGTCGACTCAAAATTAGTTACCTACATTTGTTTAGGAGCTTAGTTACTGACACTAGGAAGGTTTATTTTATTTTTTACTTTTCAGTTCCGTATTTCGTCGGTTTAATTTTTTGTTAAAAAGTTTTTATTTTTCAATTTTTTATGGCTAAAATATACTGATTACTACCTACTTGTTTTTTGATTACTTCCAAAATACTTACTTACCCACCTTACTTCAACTATTACCAGTTAAATAATATGATTATCTACATTTACTAAATTATTTTTGTTGTTCTGGTTAGTTTATTTCATTACTTTGTATATCATTCTATCCTCTCATAGAATATAATGGTTTTGACGGATGTGGAACAGAAATAATGTCAGTAGCGATCTGTCATTGTCAACTACGTATGTGTGTGCCAATGTTCATAAGTGAAAAATCAATTATCCCCTATTTTTCTACCCGTAAGGGTATATAATTCCATTCGAAATCTAAATATAAGGTATACCCTATCTATTAAAAAAAGAATAATCCAAATCGAAGAACCCAGTACAAAGTTATGCCTGATAGAATCGGTTAACGGACCAGAATTCAGAGGGTGAGTGATCAATATCCTTCATTTTGCTACCCTTAGGGGTGGATTTCATCTTTTAAATTCAAATGGGACCACCTTCGAAGTACACCATATCCACTGAAAAAAGAATTATCGGAATCGGACGCCTCAGTAAAAAGTTATGCGTGATCATACATAAAAAAATATTATGGAAAAACATAAAATATACGGGTCGAATAGAGAACCTCCTCCTTTTCGGTTTCGTCGGTTAAAAAACGCTGTTTGGCATACATAGAAAAAAACTATTACTTTTGAAAAAAGTGCAAATGCATGTTTTTCTACTATGGCTAATACAGCACTACATCGGAAAAAATCATTTATTTAAAATAAAATTGTTAGGAAAGTATTACTTACTCGATTAAAAGAATGATATTACAGGTTCTAACTTAGTTTTTTTAACGTTTTAATTGGTTCTGTAAAAACGATACCCTGTCAAGTTGGAGGATGGCTAATACTAAGTAGGTACCTACTTGAACAAAATTAATTAAAGAAGATCAACGTAAAATATTTAAAATTTAATTGATTTCTATCCTGCAAGTAAAACGAAACCTTGAATGTCGTATCCAATAAAGATGGCAGCCGACCAAATATAAAAGAACTAAACTAAATTCCGTTTTATTTTTCTACGGGATAATTTTTGAAGTTTGCTGCTGACCGTCACCATAAGAAATACATGAAAATGTTTTACAGCCAACTTTCAAAACTGTTTTTTTTTCAATGGAACGGAGAGTAGGTGCAATTACAGACATACAAATACTAAATTCAGTTTTCTAGAAAATTTTATTCGGTTGACTCAACGATAACAATAACATATTAAATAAACACCACTTAAAAAAGACTCAATCTGATTTAAGTTTATTTTCAAAATGCCATCCATTCGCCTCCCGGCACTTCCTTTCTCTTTTCAAGATATTCCTGATCTGGATGCCTTTTTATGAAGCGAAATGCTTCAATTATTCTCTTGTTGTGATCTCTACCTCATAGACTATGCATTTTAAAATGCCTCACAAATAATATTCTAGTGGGGTAGGGTCAGGTGATCTCACCGGCCAGGGAATCAGTCCACCACTCCCATCCATCTATTATAATTTTGATTAAGAAACTGATTAACTGCCCTAGTGTAATGGGGTCCTGCTCCATCGTGTTGAAATCTCATATCTCTCACATCGACTTCCTCATCTTCCAGAAGAACAGGGAAAACATTCTCCAGAAAATCAAGGTATTCCTGTCCATTCAATCTATCGATGAAAAAATAAGGACTTACTAATTTATTACCGAGGATACCTTCCCAAATGTTGACAGAGAATCTAACTAGAGATCTAGTTTGCTTTATTACATGTGGATTTTCATGTCTCCAGTTGTGATTATTTCTGGAATTGTTTATGTCGTCTTTCGTGAACTGGGCTTCATCGCAAAACAATGTCTGATGAATGTATCTTATATTTGCAGAAATCCAACTGCATAATCGCAAACGTGGAATATTATCTCCCGGATGCAGTCTCTGCACCAGTTGGGGGTGATAGGGATGGAGGAGATATTTTTTCAACGCCCTGAAAACTGTGGACTGAGAAATGTGCAAAATGCTGGATATTCGCCGGGTACTTATCTTATCATTTGGATTAACCATTTCTAAAATATCCTCTTTTTGGGCTTCAGTCAGTCGCTCACCACGTTCTGCAGTACCAGAAGGAAATTTTCCCGTTTCTCGCAGTGCGTAAAAACGTTGTTAAACGTTTGGTGGTTCGGGACTCTTCTACGTGGGAATCTTCTCCGGTACTCCCTGACTGCTGCTCTGGCATTTCCATTACAATATCCGTATACAAAAATGATATCTGCGTATTCTGCGTAAGTAAACTGACGAGGCATCGTGCTAAAGAACCAACTCAAACTGTCAAAATGAATGCCCCAGCTTCAGTCACCCGTTTTTCATTTGTTTTTCAAAGCGAATTCAAAGCCTACTTGCATTTGCACTGTTTTCAAAAGTAATAGTTTTTTTCTATGTATGCCAAAGAGCGTTTTTTTATTTCGGTTAGTATCACCCGCTTTGACGTGACAGAAAGAAAATTTGTTCAACTCGCTTTACAAGGTGTTGTTTTTACAGGATCAATAAAAACGTGAAAAAATAAATAAATTCGTCCCTGGAATTTCAACGGTTAATTGAATTATACTTTATATCGAGTAATATGAACTTTCCTTTTGATTTTTGTTGAAACATGATAATGAGCTATCGGTGTAGTGCCGCATCAGTCATAAGCAAAATGTGAATCTATTAAAATTATACTATTTTCAAAAGTTTAATTTTTTTCTGCAGAAAACAAAAACTTCCGCGTTCAATTTTTTTTAACTGATGTTTAGTATCGTCCTGAAGCTTTCAAGTGAGAACATTCAAAGTTGTCCGATCTGGCTTACAGGGCAAACAGGGTGTTGTTTTTCAAAAGCCAATAAAAATTTTAAAAAAACTAAGTCCGGACCTGAAATTATTTTTTGCAAAAAACTTTTTTTATTGAGCTCAGGGAGCATACTCAGTGTGTCAAATTTCATATGTCTGAGGTTTTTACTTTTAGAGATATTTAACGTAGAATAATTCACATATTTTCAAATATCACCCTGTATATTCGTCAAAAACGCTTCAAGGCATTTTTCAATACCAGATATGAAATGGCCTGTGGTAGATTGCATTTGACCGATAAGAGGCTGGTTTTATTTATATTGAACGAAAGCAAATTCGAGTCACACCACCCCTTCTCAACGGAAATATCATTGACAATTTCAGTGTGCAGGTTCTACATTTCAATATCATGCCACAGGATGGTTGTGTCGTCTGCAAAATAGTGAATTTCCCATTAATCTTGAGATTAGCCAAATCATTGAAATACAATAAAAACAGGATAGGCCCCAATACAGAGCCCTGTGGCACACCATGACTAACCGAACCAGTCTCAGACATCATATCTGTTTTTACTATTTGGGTTCGCTTCCTAAGGTAAGATTCAATCTAACTAAGGCTCTGATTTCTGAAACCATAGTGTTGGAGTTTGCGCAACAGAATTTCATGATTTACACAATCAAAAGCTTTCGAAAGGTCACAAAATACTGCTGCGCAAATTTCCTTCTGATTCAATTTGCGTGGTTGAAAGCCAAATTGCTGAGGCTTCAGAATGTTATGTACATTTATGAAATTCATCAGCCTGATTTCGATCAGCTTCTCTATTATTTTTCCAAGGTCGGAATAAGATAAATTGGTCGAAAATTTGAAGGTTCCCTTGTATTTCCACCTTTATGAAGGGGAATCACAAGACTTGCTTTTAAAAAATTCGGGTAGATTTCCTCTGCGAAAGAGTCATTAATGAGCTGAACCAGCAATTCGAGAGCAAAAATGGACAGGTTTTCAAGAATATTTATTGAAATGTTCAATTCCGCAAAGGTTTTAGTTTTCACTTGTTTTATTGTATCCATTAGCTCAAACAGATTCGTTGGATACAAAACAAATGAGTCTGTGATATAGATTTGATGAGGTTTCTTGTCCTTAGATTATAATCTCAAAAAAAAATCGTGTTTCGTCTATATATTCAGACTTTTCCAGGGCTACAAAGAAAAGGCTTACTGAGTTATGTTTACACATTTTACATAATTTCAACAAGCAACACTAATAAAAATAGACTTTTCTCAAACAATAACGCTTGCACTAGTATTCTCAGGTTCATCATTTGGACAGTAATAAATATTTTTATAGATATCCTCGAACTTTTCAAAGGCTTTTCTTTCTAAACTTTTTCCCCAATTAGTAGTTGAGAAAGTTTCAACTTTGTGTCGAGGATCTAATATTAAGATTACGCAATACATCCAGTTTGTCTTATCGTAACGTTTTAATATTTTATCATGTGATGCTTGAAGCGACAATATCAACGTTTCGTCAACATTGTTTCTTCCAATTTTGTTGTCCATGTCACTTGCCCATTTTTCTAATTTATCTAATAATAAATTGATTCATATTACCACAATTGGTAAAGTACTTTTTTCTGCTTCCAAAGTTTTTAAATTGACCGTATTATCGAATAGAACGTTAATAGCATTTTTTCAATTTAGATCCCAAGACAGCCTCTCAAAAGAAGAGTTTCATGTTGAAAGGCGAAACATTCTCTATTGAATAGAAATATTTTTCTGTGAATTGAAAAATCCACGATAAAAATGAAGTAATTTTTTGTAATATCTAACAGAAAACAACTACTTCTTGAACGATGGAAGATGATAATGATAATGATTTTTTTATTTTTACCAATGGTGTATACAATATACATAAAAAATTGATAAATGAGTTGTAAGGTAAAATAAAGGTGGTAATCCCAAAAAAGCTCTCGAGGAGCTTGTCGAAGGGAATTTCCTACTCTATAAATAACAATTACAAATGATGCTAAGGATTACATGACAATAAATAAGTATATTAGGATAATTTAATGAGGTATAATATAATGTAGATAAAAGTATGAGGTTACAATATAAAAATTTTTTTCAAGAATTTTTTAAACTGCAAAAAATATAATATTTTTACAGAAATAGTGAATATGTTGTGCAGAATAGATACATTAAAAGTAGCACAATATAAATAAACAAATAAATAAATAAACCAGAAGTCAGGGATCGATGAGGTTGTGGAAAACGTATCTGTTCATTGACAAAATCCAAGCTTTCACCTTTTTTTTATATAGGGTTTTGGAGTTGATAGTTTTTAATGAGATAGGTAGGTTTCTCAGCCTTGGAGCAATATAAACGAAGTATCTTTGGCCAATCGACTTATGTGCTCGTGGTAGTATTTCATTTGCAACTGTTTTCATCCTAGTTTGATATCGATGTACAATTAAAGTAGTTACAGGTCTGTTATATGTAAAAAATAATATGGTTTTGCAATAAAGTTGTCTTAGGTCCATTATTTGAGCTCCGCTGAATATAGAGCTCGGAAGGATATTACTGGGATTTTTTTGAAAATGATTTTAAGAATGCGTTTTTGAATCATTTCTAAGGGTTTTAGTTTTGTTATCCTCATTCCTCCCCAACCTATCATACCATATTGTATAATGGATTCCGCTAACGAATAGTATAAAATCTTCATATGTTTCAAGTGTAAAAAGCTCAATTGTTTGAACTTGAAGATAAGTTTGCGAAGTTTATTGACAACTGATTGTACATGGGTATCCCATTTTAGAAATGAGTCTATTCTATATATACCGAGATATTTAGCTGAATTTGTGGGAGGTATTTGTGTATTATTTATTTCTATTGTATCGTATGCAGGTAAGTACTTTTCATAGGAGGTAAACGGTAATACTTTAGTTTTTGAATGATTTATTGACAAACTATTTTCGTGGAACCAATTTGAAATGGCTCTCAGGTCATTTGTGGCAGTTTCTCTAACCGCATTCCAGGTTTTTCCCTCGTAGACCAAGACGGTGTCATCAGCGAATGAAATGATGGTGCCACTAGAATTTGATGTTAGCAGGTCGTTCAAATATATGATAAAGAGTATAGGACCCAGAACTGTTCCTTGTGGCACACCACAAGTAACTGTACTTTCACCGCTCATTTTATCAACTATTAAAACTTGCTGATAGTAACTAAAGTTTATCTTTCAGTCGCAGATGATTCCACATCTGATTTTATGAACATCCTGTTCATATTTTCAAACAAATCAAAGAGTCACATCTTGTAACAACATCTAATTTTGGCATTTTCATTATCAAATTTGAGGTATCACAAAAATTTACAAAATTAATTTTATATTGCTTATACTTTTGTAAGACCCCCGCAACAAGTTTTGCAAGGATTTATTTTGTCATAGCTGGATTCTACACAAAAAAAGGAACACATTAAATCAGTTTTTGTAAAAAAAAAAATTGCGCAACAATGATCTATGATTTTTTTTGGAAAATTCAGTTTTTTCAGTATAACACCCCCGCAACAAGTTTTGCAAGGATTTATTTTGTTATAGTTGGATTCCTCACAATTTTCAACATCGAAATAACTAATTCCATCACTTATTATGCATTAGTTATTTTATTTCACCAATTCCAAAAGAACTTGTATAATTACGGTACCCTGAAAGGGGAAGAGCACGCCACTGACCGTTCGTGTATGTTCGGAATATTTAGCAGCTAGCTTTGGCAGCCAACTTCACATTGGTAAAATTTTTAATTATTCATTGAAAATATTTTTTATCCAATTGATAGAATGGAATAAAAGTGGTAATAAACTTCAACAAGACACCATCAACTAGCCAGTGATTGAAAATATACATAAAACAAAATATCTACCACACCGCCTTATTTTCCTTTTTCCTTATTTCATGGGTGTATTAGGCAAGTACCAAAAAATATTTTTACCAGGTAAAAACTCCGCCAATTTTAGTTGTCCAAAAAATGTTTTTCTTCGCGCAATAACAACAATTATCGCTGAAGAAAGGCAACGTTTTGTGAAGTCAAAAAGTGCTGATCCCCCTATTTTTGAGATTTCATTATTTATTAACATAAAAAATAATGTACCAAGAAAACGGTACAGAAAAATACATTATGTACCTACAGCAGCTTTGAATTTTTCCCTATCTTCCAAATAGTCTTCCAAATGTTTTTCATTTTTTCAACCGAATCAATGGGGAAATGTTCAAAATCCACAAATAATGATAGTACATCCCTGATGCTTCCTGTAGAGTGCCGATTATTAGTGTTGATTTCTGTTTTCACTTTTTTTATTTCTTCCAGAACTTCATTACGTATATGCCTTGTCAGGACTAGTTGTTTGATTAATTGTTTGAGGGAATCACCTGGGAATTCAATTCAATGTAAAAATTAATGAATAATAAAAACATTAATGGTATTTTATCAACAAATACCAATATTCTTCCAATTCATGTCATAGTTAAAAATAAAGCAATTTTCAACTTGGTGATTAATTTTTATATCCTTATTTGCATTGTTCTTTCTAAATGCAAGGATAAATTACATTTTTTACTAGTTCAGTTTGTAGTTTGGTATTCCAGAGTATTATGACATCGACTTTTACAAGAAAATGTTTACATGGTTTATGTTCAGGACAGCAACAGCAAGAATGGATATCTGAACATTTCCAATATATTATTAAAAAGAAATCAGAATTACAATTGAAAATAGAAGATGAAAACATCTGGAAGATTCAAACCAGTAAAATGGAAATAATATTGGAATTGGTAGGATATATCAACACTAGAACATACTTATGCAGATGGAGTTGCTATTAGAGCAATATTTGTGCATAAATCAATATATTTATTGTCGGGGTCTTCTATCACTATTACTAAAGACGAGTGTAGCCTGAAGGCTCTTACTCTTTGGACTCAAATAAGGGGGCAACAGCCATTCACAGATTTGGAATTTTGACTGAACAAGACTAGAGACCAGTCCTAGCCCTTGCCATAATGGTGTTCCTCAAAAATGGCCAAGAAAGAAATTTTGAAAAATAACGTTTTCTGTAGAGGATGCAGCTTTCACTACCCAGTATGGATTGGTAAGTATCTTATCACTCCAGAGAGCGCCTGGTACGTTCAAAGCGCGAGGCTTGTTGTAATCAGTGGCTTCCCTAACGAGGTTCTCGTGGGTTATTGCGCAATCAAATACTTTCTGATTGCGATCTCTAATGATACTTCTGATGAAAGGCAGATTTAAGCCTTCGAGAATCCGATCGTTCCGCACGTACCACGGAGCGTTCGTTATCATCCGCAGAACCTTCATTTGGGCCCGTTCAAGGACACGAATGCTGGTTCTGCAGGTTTGGCCCCAGGCGGCTGAGGCATACAAAATGACAGGCCTGAATATCATTTTATAAATCATGACTTTGTTCTTGAGAGAAAGTTTGCTTTTCCTGTTTATCAGGGGATACAACGAGCAGATTTTCTTAGCAATTTTGTTCTTGACAATTTTGACGTGTGGTCTCCAGGTGAGCCGGCGATCCACCGTAACTCCCAGGTACTTGACCTGCTCTGACCATTCTATCTCCTTTCCAGAGATAGACACTCCCCTCTCCGGGTTGTTTCTTTTCCGACCCATCGAAATCGCCTGCATTTTGTCAGGATTCAGCTTTATTTTCCACTCCAGGTACCACTGCTGGAGGTCATTTTCATTCTGAAAATGAACGACACCCATCGAATAATTGGCTGAAGAGGAAAGCAAAGCCGTATCGTCAGCGAATAAGGAGATCTTCACATGTTCACTTTTGGGAATATCAGACGTATAAACAGCGTATAATAAGGGAGACAGCACTGCCCCCTGAGGAACGCCAGCCTCAATCTCTCTCGAATCCGAGAGATAATTTTCGACCTTGATCTGAAATGTCCTACGAAATGAGAAACGCCTTGATCCACTTTACCAGGCTCAAAGGCAGGTGAATGTAAATCAGTTTGAAGAGTAGGCCCTCATGCCAAACTCTGTCGAACGCTTTACTGATATCGAGCAAAATGACGTGAGCACCGTTGTTGGTACTCAGCGATTTGATGGTGTCTTCCACCAGCCTCAGAACCTGAAACTCGGTGGAGTGAGCGCGTCGAAAGCCGAACTGCTCGTTTGGTAGTACATTTCTTTCCTCCACTTCTTCGTCAAGCCTTTCCAGAACGATTTACTCAGCCAACTTAGCTGAACTGCGAAGAAGACTGAACGGTCGATAATTTTGCGGGAAGGTCGGGTTTTGTCTCTTTTTTGAAATCATAACCACAGTGGCATGTTTCCACCTTCGAGGGAATCTTTTAAGACGCACTGAATTATTAATGATGTTCAAAAGTGACTGCACCTGGTTATCCGGGAAATTCCTAATCATACGATTAGTAATACCGTCATAACCAGGTGCTTTTTTAGGATTTAATCCTTTAATATGAGGCTTAAGTTCATCTATCGAAGCTAGACGGATGACATCATTGAGTTCTCTAAGAGTGCGCCGAAAGTTCTCGATCCAGATCATCGTCTGGATGATCGTTGAATCTAAATTGCCTTTCCATCGAATCTGCAAAAGCTTGAGTTTTGGACTCAAGTCGTAGCACATACCGGCCTCACCATGAATAGGGGGGAAATCAGACTTTTTCGTTTTTAAATTTTGATGGAGTTTCCAAAGTTGACCAGAGTTTTCCAAATTTTGAAGGGTGTTGCCAAATCTCTCATTCCTGAATTCAGTTATATTATTTCTAACAGACTCCTTTGGTAGGCTCTTTTTGCTCGATTTCTTTTGCGAATGAGGTTCTTAATCCTCAGGGGGAATTGGTCGTGAAATCTTGGAGCCGGTTCCTTGCGGGAGGAATCCTCCAAAGCATTTTTAACGGTGAGTTTGTAACGCGCTACGGCCTCATCCAACTCAAGTGGAGAATCCATCCTCTCAGGAGCGCAGTAAGCTGTCTCCAGAAGTGAACTGAATGTCTCCCAATCCACTTTTGAACATAATCGATCTGTGGATCACCCCTCTAATGATAAAATCACCGGGTTGTGATCGGAACCCAACTCGGCGAGGACGTGAATATCCCAATTCCAGGTGATGTTCCTGGCCAGGGCGATGTCAAGCACATCGGGCCTTAGGTGACCAAAATGCTTCGGCTCATCTGGAGCCAACACTTCCCATAGAACACACGACATCCATTGGACGTCCATTTTAGGTCCATCTCAAGTCCAAACGTCCATGGACATTGAATGGATGTTCATTGTACGTGTGAACATGGACGTCCATTGGATGTTAAAAATGTTCGTCCATTCTACATCCATTCAATGTCCAAAAATATTTATATGAATTTCAGTTTGATCCCTATAAGAATCTTATTTTTATTTCAAATGAAATTCGTAAGTATCTTCAATCACTGTATTCTTTTCGGGATCGAAAAACGTTATTTTTCCTGTTGCTATTTTTTCCTGCCGCCTATGAAATATTTTTGAAATTCGCGGGCAATTTTTTGGGTCGTTTCGAACGCCGCGAACGTTTAGTGGAACGTGCCTGTGTTGTTGAGAAATGTGAGGTTAATGCTTCGCGTCTTTGCTCTCCATTTATGACTCCGTTTCGTTCGTTCATCGATGGTAATTAACAAGTATACTTTTCATTAATGATTAATATGGGTTCCAAAAACCTTTGGAATAAATATTATAAGATAGTGCGACTGATGCATGGTGGTGAATTTCAGATGAAAATGAGTGTGCTGCAGGTTTCAACAGAAATGCAACACCTATTTACAGATATCTTGGAAGCAAGAAATAAAACAAAAGAGGCTGAATACAGCTGTGATCTGAATGATGATGATCCATAGTCTAGAAAATATAAAAAAAAGAAAGTGAGGCCGATGAAACAAATGAAACTTACCTCTACCTCCCCCCATTTAAGCCTACAATGAAAAAAAAAGGATTGAGTCCCTCTCAAGTATCTCCTGTCAATAGTGAAATAAATGAAGGTGTATAATTTTCCAAGAAGTCTTGGAGTAATGATCATATTGTAACGAACCTAGGCCGGCCCTGTCGCCTCACACGTTGCCATCGACAGCGATGAGATCATCCCCGGAGATATTCGAGAACCATCCAGTCGCTCTTCCGCGGAAAACAACGGTCAATATTGGAAACAATTGGAACATGCCGTCGCCAACCGTCCGAATTCGAAACATCGAGAATGCTGTATCGGAGATAAATAGACAGCCCTCAAGAGGGAGTACACAGTCTGAACGAGCCCATACGATCGAGCTATTCAGTAGCGTAGTAATATAAATTAAGTTGTAGATTAAGTGTGAAATAAATTATTAAAACCAAGTTAAGTTTATTTACGTTACAATTGGTGTCGGAAGTGAGATTTTGAAAATAAACAAGTGATCGTGGAGTGGATAGTCAGAAAAATAAATTGATAGACCTTTTTGTACGCCCAAAATAGACAGTGGCCCTGTTTTCGCGAAGTGGACAATTGTGCGTGGGAATATAAACTGATACACTCTTCGCGTGAAACAGGCAATAGACTGGTGGCCCGTGGAAAAGAATTCGCGAAGTGAATTTTTAACAAACTGATAAACTTTTTCGTGTGAAACAGACTGATACCTCGTCAAAGACAAAATGTGTTCAAGAAAAGTGCGCCTTGCGGACTTGAAGGTAGCGGAATTGAAACAGGAATTGGAGGAGAGGGAACTGGAAACAACAGGTAAAAAGCAAGTACTCCAGGAAAGACTTGCAGAAGGACTTATACAAGAAGGTGAGGACCCCGAAACATTTTTATTCGAAGTTCCCGGAGGTGATTTAAGTTTGGTAATGAATAAACTGGAAGAAAATGCTAGAAATCTGGAAGAGAAGCTTGGAGAAAATGCTAGAAATCTGGAAGAGAAGCTTGAAGAAAATTCTAGAAATCTGGAAGAGAAGCTTCAAGAAAATTCTATAAATCTGGAAGAGAAGCTTCTAGAAAATTCAAGAAGCCTGGAAGAGAAGTTCCTGGAAAACACAGAAGGCCTAAAAAAAGAATTGTGTGGTGTGGCTAATTTCCTAGAAGAAAGAATGGGAACCGTTGAGACAGAGATAGATAAAATTAGGGAGCAAATGAACACGGAGGTAGATAAAATCAAAGATGGGGTCGAGGCAGAGATGGACAAGATGAAGGAAATAATCAGCGATGGAATCAAAGACGGAATCGAGGCAGAAATGGACAAAATAAAGGAAACGATCAGTAAGCTGGAAAAACAAATTAATAGTGCGTCCTCCACAGAGATGGTTAACGAAAATGCAATGCTGGACTTGAGTTTGAACGTGGATAAAGTTCAAGAGGGTATAAAAGATGTCAAGGTCATTTCAGAAATAGGGAAGCTTTCCATGAAGCCGCCTCAGTTCGACGGAAAAACTCCATGGGCAAATTACCGCCGGCAGTTTGAAGCAGCGGCCAAAGCAAACGGATGGAATGCAGGGGAAAGAGCTGTAGCACTGACACTTGCATTACGTGGAGAAGCGACAAATATTCTACAAACTCTCACCGCCCAAGAACAGGAGGACTATGATCAGCTGATTAAACATCTAGAATTACGATATGGCCACGCCCATTTGGAGCACGTATACCACTCCCAACTGAAAAATCGCTGCCAGAAATCGGGCGAATCCTTACAAGAATTCGAAGCTGACATTGCACGCTTGGTTCGTCTCGCATATCCAGCCACACCGGAGAATGTAATGGAGCGATTAGCGGTTCAGGCATTCTTGGATGGACTCCGTGACCAAGAAACCAGACAAGCGTTGATATTAGCTCGTCCAACACATCTCGTAGACGCACTGGCACGCGCTTTGGAATTCGAAGCAGCAAAACAATGCTGCGAAAACCAAAATAAAGTTCGAACGATTGAGGAAGACTCACAGGAGCCTGCTAACTTGGAAGCTGCCATAAGAAAAGTGATTAAGGAAGTGCTGCCTGAGAAAAGACAGATAAGATGCTGGAATTGTGGCAAAATTGGACATGTGCGTAGCAAATGTCCAACATTCATCGACTCCGATGCAGAAAAACTAAAGAAGGTCGACGAGAAGGGGCAATCGTCGGCATGTGTCCGGCAAGCCCCGGTTAACAACGCATATGTCGCTATCCTTCAACGACAGAACAAAGGTGTCTTCGTAGACGGTCTCATCAATAACGAGCCTTGCACCATGCTGCTAGATACAGGTGCGACTAGGACAATTCTCGGGCCTTCCTTTGCCAGAACACCGGAACGGATTGAACCGACAACTTGGAAGCTACGCACAGCAACAGGGGAGCCAGCTACTGTATATGGCGAGCTACCGATTGAAATAATTTTGGGCAGCACTAAAGTGAAACATCAGGCACTTGTAGCGGACATCGAAGACGATGCAATCATCGGAATGGACATCATGAATTCCAGAGGGTTTGAATTGGATTTCAAAGACGGCGTCCTACGGTAACGGAAGAGCTGGTGCTTCATGGGAGGAGTGAGGAGTTGATCCGTGTGCTGTTGGCTGAAGATGTAAGCGTACCTGAGAGGGCTGAAACCATTCTGGAGGCTCGCCTGGACGGGAGTGCGAGCAGTGGAGACGTGGTGATGTTCGAGCCCAAACTTCATGATGAGAAAATTGGACGAGGGATTGCACTAGGGAAGACATTGTTGCGTGCTGACAAATTTGTGCCGGTAAGGGTCATGAATGTCAATTATTTCCCAGTGACCTTGAAGAAAGGAACAATTTTGGGGCACTGCTCGCCAGTTTCCTCAGTGATCCGGAGTGTACGAGGTACGATTAGCCAACCCAACAACTTGCCCACAGAACTAGACAAATTAGTTGCCATCTCTTCCAAAGATATAAAACCAGCTCAACAGCCCAAACTAAGAGATTTAGTTAAGAAGTACCAAGACATCTTCGATACCGGACAAGGAAAAGGAGGTCGAACTAATGTGGTCCAGCACAAGATTGATACTGGGGGTGCCCGACCGATCCGGCAATCAGCAAGAAGACTTCCTCTTGCCAAGAAGGAAGAGGCTGACAAAATAGCCAGCGATATGGGAAAAGAAGGAGTTATCGAACCATCTGACAGTCCCTGGTCCTCTCCAGTCGTACTGGTGAAGAAAAAGGATGGATCGACACGCTTTTGTGTAGACTATCGCCAACTTAATAATGTCACGAAGAAGGACAGTTACCCTCTCCCGAGAATAGATGACACCCTAGACACGTTGGCTGGTTCCACGATTTTCTCGACCCTTGATCTGAAGAGTGAATACTGGCAAGTAGAACTAGCTCAGGAAGATCGAGAAAAGACTGCTTTTACCATCGGCTCAGGATTGTGGCAGTTCACCGTTATGCCATTCGGGCTCTGTAATGCTCCCGCCACATTCGAAAGATTGATGGAAACAGTACTGAAGGGACTCTCATGGAACACGTGTCTAGTGTATCTCGACGACATAATTGTGGTCGGCAGATCGTTTGAGGACCACGTGAAAAACTTGGAGGAAGTATTCTTGCGACTGAGGAACTCCGGATTGAAGCTGAGCCCTAAGAAATGCCATCTGTTCCAAAAAGAAGTACGATACCTTGGCCACGTTGTCTCTGGGGAAGGAGTAGCAGTGGATGACCAGAAGATCAAAGCTGTTAAGGATTGGCCCATCCCAAAAGACATTCACCAACTTCGAAGTTTCCTTGGTTTATGCACATACTATCGCCGATATGTGCTGGGATTCGCCAACATCGCTAAACCACTGACCAGGCTCATGGAGGGCCAAACAAAGTTCCAGTGGTCCGAAGAATGTCAAGACTCATTCAGGAAGCTGAAAGGAGCTTTGATCAACGCACCTGTACTGAGCTATCCCCTACCCGAAGGGAAATTCATTTGGATACGGACGCCAGCAACGTGGGACTTGGAGCTGTCCTATCTCAGATCCAGGAGGGACAGGAGAAGGTCATTGGTTATTTCAGCAAGACGCTTAGCAAACCAGAGCGCAATTACTGTGTCACCAGGCGAGAGCTGTTAGCTGTTGTAAAGGGAGTGGAACACTTCTACAAGTACGTGTATGGAAGAAGATTCCTGTTGAGAACTGACCATGCAGCTCTCAAATGGCTCTTACAGTTCAAAAATCCTGAGGGTCAAGTAGCACGTTGGATCGAGACTCCAAGAATTTGATTTCGAGATCGAACATCGAGCCGGAACTAGCCATAAGAATGCAGATGCCTTGTCGCGAAGACCATGTCCAGATGATTGCTCACATTGCCGACGAGCAGAAGAGAAAGAAGCAACACTTTGTAGAACCGCGGCAATGGATGACAACTGGAATGACAGCAAGATCCAGAAAGACCAAGAGAGAGACCCCGACCTTGGCTTAGTCGTCAGCTGGAAGAAGGGCAATCGAAGACCATCATGGCAGGAAGTCGCAGGTTACTCGCCAGCTGTTAAGTCCTATTGGGCACAATGGAACTCTCTTATTCTGGACAATGGGATCCTGAAACGTGTGTTGGAGGCCGATATTGGTGGGGAAGACAGACGCCAAATCATTGTTCCCAGGAACAGAAGAGAGGAAGTGCTGCGGGAAATCCATGATGGAGTCGCCGGAGGACATCTGGGAGTGACGAAGACCCTGCAGAAAGTGAGGCAGCGGTTTTACTGGGCCAATTGTCAAGCTGACGTCCAGGACTGGTGCAGAAAGTGCGCTGTATGTGCTGCTAGCAATGGACCTCGAATATGACCCAAGGCCCCGATGCGTCAGTACAACGTAGGCAGCCCGTTCGAGAGAATCGCCATTGACATCGCCGGCCCGTTTCCCGTATCCGACCACGGGAATAAATACATCCTTGTGGCAATGGACTACTTCAGTAAGTGGGCGGAAGCCTATGCCCTGCCCGACCAGGAAGCCATCACCGTCGCCGACGTCTTGGTGAAAGAATGGATATGTCGATTCGGTATTCCAATGGAGCTGCACTCGGATCAAGGCAGAAATTTCGAATCCAACCTTTTCCAAGAAATATGTCTACTGCTGAACATCCGCAAGACAAGAACCACGGCCCTACATCCGCAGTCCGATGGAATGGTGGAACGGATGAACAGGACGATCAACCGCCACTTGTCCAAGGTTGTCTCTGACCATCAAAGAGACTGGGACCAGTATCTTCATTTGTTCCTGATGGCCTATCGATCCGCAGTACACGAGTCAACCGGTCAAACTCCTGCTAGTATTATAATGGGCCGAGAACTGCTACTGCCTTGTGACCTGAAGTTTGGGATACCGCCAGGACAAGACACTGCGGGAGAGGACTACGTCAGCAAACTTCGGCAGAGAATGGACGACATCCACGAACGAGTCCGGTTGAACATCCAGAGTGCCAGCGATAAAATGAAGAAGACCTATGACATCAAGGCCGACGCTGGAGGATTTAAGGTTGATGACCTGGTTTGGCTGTACAACCCCAAACGTCGTCGTGGACTATCACCAAAGTTGCGGAACTCGTGGGAAGGCCCGTATAAAATCGTGAAAAGTATAAACGACCTTGTGTACCGAATCCATAAGCCACCCCGAGGGAAACCAAGGGTCGTCCATTTCAACAGGTTGGCCCCTTACGCTGGAAACCATGACCAAGTTCGCACCCTCAAGCCACCGGAGGATGATATGACGTTCGAGAAGTTTATGTCCTTGTATTCAAACGGGCAGAAAGTTCTACATGGGTTACTAGAGAGGAGTCACGAGACCTTTCGAGGTGCCTGCTGACTACGCACTAGCGCACTGTGTGGCAGAAGATCTTCGAATGTCCAGGGGCATCGCCGTAGTGTTCTCCAAGAAATTTGGTCAACTCCAAACACTGCGGGAGCAGAATCCAGAAGTTGGTGGGGTGCTACAGTTGAAGAAAGGCCAGAGAAACGTCTACTACCTAGTTACCAAGAGGCATTCCCAAGATAAACCGTCCTATGAAGATGTCTGGAAGAGTCTCACCAAACTAAGAGATACTATGGTGGACCAGAATCTGGCGGATCTAGCAATTCCAAAACTATCCTGTGGTATTGATGGGTTGGACTGGAGAGTCATAAGAAGTATGCTGGAGGCGATATTCAGATCCAGCGGCGTCAGGATTTTGGTTTGCTGTAACCCTCTTCCACGACCGATCATGAAGACCGTGGAGTGTTACTTCCATCGAACTTCACGGTGCAGATATGGGGAGTCATGCAGATATCGTCACACTCCAAGGATGAAATTTCGGGACGAAATGTCTTTAAGAAGGGGGCAATGTAACGAACCTAGGCCGGCCCTGTCGCCTCACACGTTGCCATCGACAGCGATGAGATCATCCCCGGAGATATTCGAGAACCATCGAGTCGCTCTTCCGCGGAAAACAACGGTCAATATTGGAAACAATTGGAACATGCCGTCGCCAACCGTCCGAATTCGAAACATCGAGAATGCTGTATCGGAGATAAATAGACAGCCCTCAAGAGGGAGTACACAGTCTGAACGAGCCCATACGATCGAGCTATTCAGTAGCGTAGTAATATAAATTAAGTTGTAGATTAAGTGTGAAATAAATTATTAAAACCAAGTTAAGTTTATTTACGTTACAATTATAACAAACTCAAACTTGGCAAATCTTTCCTGTACGTACTCTTTGAAGCAAAGTTTTATTCCTTTATGTTGATTATTCATTTTTCAGTCAAATAAGATTTCAAAAGCTGGAGGAGGGAACACATATGAGTTGATGAAATTGTGTTCATCCCGACTTATAAGCAAAGGTCTCGCATCTCAATATATTTACCACGTCGAAAATGAAACAATCATTCAAGAATTTGAAAATGGCCGACTTCCTGATCAGTGGGTGGAACAAAAGATAAATTCTTGATTATTATTGAATATTGGTCCAGGTGCTGCAGAACAGGCATATGAAAAAACGAACAAAAAAGAAATAGACGAGGCAAATATGAAATGGTTAAGGAGAGCAAATGAAAGGAAATGAATCGTTCTCAGAATATTTGTATTTATTTATACTTTTGACCAGTGTTGTTATTCTTTTGTTTTAATATACAGTTCTTTAGAGTATCTACTTACATTTATGTTGTTATTTAATGAATTCCTTTGGTGGATGATGTGTAAACAGTTAGTTTTTGAAGGTGTCGTCAATTTTGTGCAATATATAAAAGAATGAAACTAGAGAGTTCTAGTAGCTCAATATTGGTTGTATCAATTTTTAGTTGGATTTCAAACTTTGAAATATGTGAGAAGACAAATTTCATTGAAATCTATTTATGGAATTGTATAGAGAAAATTGTTCATAAGTTAGATAGGTTCAAGATAAACAACTACTGTTACCATTTTTTTGTGAATGTTTTTGGAAAATAAATTATAATTTTGAATTAAAAAATGTATATTTCCAAAATTATTGATTTTACGAAAAATTACTTATCAAAGAATATGTATCCTGATATGCCATGCTCGTAAACATTTAAATTAAGATCCAGAACACTAAGGAATTTTGGGTTCTAACAATCAAATGTCAACTTTCTGATATGAAATGTAATTTACACAGGGTGTTGAAATATTGGGCAATACTTGCTAACATATGGTATAGGTAAAAAAATAACACTTGGTACTTATTCCCTTTCGAATATTGTATCACCGAGATTTTTGTGATAATTTTATCGAGAAGTCTTTGTGATTCTCTATTCAAGTAGAAATGTCTAAAAGGGGCACACTACAAGAACAATGTATGTATGAGAACTTGTGTTATTTTTACCTTCACAGTATGTTTCCAAAGTTTTGCCCATTATTTGCAAGACCCCTTGTATTATATGTATTCTCTGGATTCATTTTGGATATACAATGGATGTACATTGGACGACCGGATAATACCCACAGTGGTTGTCATTTGGATATGTTCTGGACATCCATTTGACCAAATATGGATATACAATGGATGCCCAAAATACCACAATGGACGTCCATTGGACTTTTTGGCCTTTTTTCCAAAGTGGTGTCCTGGACGTCCATTGAACGTCCATTGAATGTACATTGGACTAATACTGGACATCCAATGGATGTCTTGAACGTCCATATTCAACGTCCATTGTTCATCCATTGTACGTACATGTGCTGTGTGGGTTGGTATTCATACCTGTCACTGTGTTGCCACAGCCGTTTGCCATTCGTGTTGGTAACACGACTTCATTGTACGTGTTTAGCGTCCAGATCACCCATGACCAAGACAGGTTGATCTGTTTCCATCAGAAGCACATCGAGCGCTTCAGGAAGTATTCGATTATTTGGGGGGGTTATAAGCACTGGTCATTCGCATAGGACCACTCCTCGTATTGAAAACAATGCCTACTGTTTCTATACCATGGGTATCATCATTGGAAATGCCAAGCTGAACGCTTTACCAGGATGGCAACTCCGCCACCCGGACGCCCAAGTCGGTTGTTTCTGAGCACTTTGTATTTAGGAAATCTAACAGGCCCTCCATTAAGATGAGTCTCTTTCAGAAAAGCAACATCAATGTTGTTCTCTACAAGAAACTCTTGAAACTCAAGTCAAGTCAAGAAAACCGTTACAATTCCAACTCACCGCTTTGATGAAATTCGGAAGCACCCATTAATGGGGATTAAAACCGATTGATAATTTTGCAGCAGCTTCAGTGAACTGTGCAAACAACATCCTCATTTGGTCTAAAGTAGAAAGCATGTCTTTGGGGCTATTTATTTGAGCTGACTGGATAGAGGGGTTGTCACGGGCCGCCGATGCATAGACACCCCTGCCTGTGTCCTTCCCGAGTTCACAGGGAAATACTTTCGATTGTATTGCTCATTTGTTGTGGAGTTCACCCTACGCCTTATGCGAGGACATCTAGGACATCCTCGATAGTTCGCAGTGTGCTCCCCACTACAATTCGCACACCTAGCTTTCTGTTCTTTGGGCTTCGTACAATCTCGCGAAATGTGGTTTTTCCCGCATTTGACACAAACTGGTACAGCACAGCAGTTCAGCAATGGCCGCACTTTTGACATCTGTGGCATTGACCCACAGAAGCCCTAGGCCTCTGAGGTTCAGCTGTCACTCGAACATTGAGAAGGTCTGTCACCTTAAATAGTATATTAAAGTATAAGTGGATAAAAAGGGCTTTAAAACACGCGCGATTTTTCGAGCACGACGGCGCAGCCGGAGTGCTCGAAATAGAGCAAGTGTTTTTAAGACCAGTTATCCACGAATACTTTACGCTATTTTTGTTTATTGGTGCACTTTAAAATCATATATACTGGTTTTTTTTTTTCCTTCTTTATTTAACGTCGGCCTATTTCTGCTACCAAGGCTAAACACCGACGCCGGTGAGCACACTCCTCCCAACCGGAAATTTTGCCGAATCCTCTGTTGTTTCAGAGGTAGGGTTCTTTAACGAGCTCAACATCCATGAACTCGGGACCGACATCTTAACGTCCCCTCCGAAGGACGGCATATCTATCGTCTTATCTCGTGCTCATTGATAAGACGCCTGCAGCTGCGAATATGCTACTACCCTACAGTTGTTAGGACATTTAAAACTGGTATTATTACTACAAAAAATAGAAATAAGAACTAATAATGCAAAATGGTTGAATTCGTGATGTGACATCAGATATTACCTTTCGTTGTCTTGGAAATGAGAAAAACATATATTCATTTGCAATTTGTTATCAAAGATCAATTTGTTATCAAAGATCAATGTTGAGCTCAAAAATGAATCATTCTAATATCGATTTTTTTAATAGTGAGGCAGAATCGCGGTTGATACCGCGAAAATCCAGTGATATATATAAAAAAGAATATGAAAAGTTCATCAAATGGATGGAGGAGCAAGAGGTATCACATATAAATGAATGAGTTATTAGTAATATTTTATTTGACGTTACAAGGTACTCCTGTCAGTTCAATAATCAAAAATTTGTCATTTAGACTTCACGTTTCTCGATTTGTTGATGTTGCCATGGTAACTTTTAAAAACGCGCGTTTTTTAAAGTTCGATTTAAACACGCTGAGGCGTGCTTTAAATGGGTAAAATGGGGCACCAATAAAAAAAATATACTTTTGTTCTTTATTTAGTAGGACTAAAACTAGTGGGAGTGGAGTTTTTTCTAAAAGCTTAAGTGATAGGTGGAGGGTTGGGGATACTGTCTTTTGGCAGGAACATGTTCAGTCGGGCCGTTGTTATCTTTGATTTTAGATGTGATCAGTGAACTTACTGCCGGGATTTTCAAGAGATCTTCTCCTAAAGAGGGGAGCCAAGTGCTCAGCACTTCTAATGGATCGGTTCTCGATAGAGAACCGATCCCTGCCAGCATCGCTTCTTTGCCCGCCAGACCGCAGCCTCCGGAGACTTGTTTGATTCTATTGGGATCTCGTTTACGATGGAATCTTCAATGGGATGGAAACAGTGGGTTCTTTCGCCACTCTTCAGTTTACAAGACCGCTGCTGAATGCCGAAAATACTTAAATTCGCAATAAATATTATGGAGCGATATGACACTCGACTAATCCGGTTCTAGACAGGACCGGATTCTTCAATCTCTTCATTGTTTGTGTCAATGGCAAGTTTTGTCATTTTTGGTGGTTCTGGCAAGCTTGAAACGGTACACTATTCATCGGAAGACGAAGAAATGTATTTCTTCTTTTTCAGTTTCCTAAAGCTTTTATCCGTATCTGAAGCGAGATCACGATTGTACTCTGCTGCTTTTTTAGCTTTGGCTCTTGCAATTTGGTAACCATCTGAATAGAATCAATACAATTACAATTCATTTAATTCCTTACAAAGGTGAATTACCATAGGTTGCATTCATGAAAACCACAATGTCATGGAGAGGCCAACATGTGTTGGGTTCTTCATGTTTCCTTATGCTATTTAATCATTTATCCTTGGAGAATGGCGGCCAATAGCACTTCTTACTTCCAAAAATCCGGAAGTGGGGACTGCTTCAACTGCATTTTCAGTAGTAAATTTTATTACAGTCCAACTCTTTTCCATTTTCTAACAAAATACTCCACTAAATATAATTATTCATTATAAACGCGATTAGCAGCTTCTATTGATAAAAATTTTAAAACTATATCCAGTGTGATTTTTTGTTGAAAAGCTAATAACCCTTCATAATTATGTTTGCACTAATAGCTATAGTTAAATTTTCATTGAAGTTGATTACTGATTCATATTATATATATAATATTCAATATCTACATCAATGACATAAATTCATATTTGAGACACAGCCAAGCTCTGTATTTTGCTGACGACCTGAAACTCTATAAAGCCATTACCTCTCTGAACGACTGTTATGAATTACAAATAGACTTGAACAACTTGAAAAGATGGAGTGATGTAAATGACATGGACCTCAATATCAGTAAATGTTTCACAATAACTTTCAGCAGAAAACCAACTAACAGACTTCGGCTATTCCATATCTGGTGAGCAGCTTCCACAGGTTACCACTGCTAGAGATTTGGGAGTCACCCTGGATAGGAAATTGACCTTCAACTTTCACTATGAGAATATAATTAACAGAGCTTACAAAATGTTGGGCTTTGTATGCCGGAATACGCAGGACTTCACAGATATTCACTGCCTCATATTTCTTTACAACTCCTTTGTACGATCTTTACTAGAGTATGCATCTACAGTATGGTGTCCCACCTATAGTATTTATATACACAACTTAGAAAAAGTACAAAACAAGTTTCTTAGGTTTGCTGCATACAAACTTAACATTCCCATAGATCACATTAGTTCAAATAATATCCGAAATACAATTGGAATGACCAGTTTAGAAGACCGCAGAATACAGGCAGACTTGACCCTTCTATTCAAACTGATCAGAGGACACATAAATTGTCCATCTTTGTTATCACAGGTCGGTCTCCATGTTCCGGCTAGGTGCACTAGAAACAATACTACTTTCTCAATAGATTTTCATAGATGCAATTATGGACTTTTTTCGCCATTAGCTAGAATTGCCAAGAATGGTAATAGCATTGATTTGGATTTCTTTTCTCTGAGTTTGGAATCTTTCAAAAGCCGTGTAGAAAAGATCAAATTTGGTTGAACTGTCACAGATATAAAACAACATAAGGCTTCCTTTTTTCATCTATTTTTCACTCCTCTCACTATCTGTATTGTATTTATTCGTATGTATTGTATAGTTTCGTAATCTTAGTCATAAGTTAAGTAAAATTTATTAAATTCTATTCCAACTGTAAACTTTAAAAGTAATGGTTTATCTGTAAATAAATAAATAAATACTCCATTGATAACATTCTACATTTGGGAAAAAAATATTGTCTTTACTAGAGGGCATGTGATGGGTCATTTGTGAAAGAATCATGGGCACATGATGGAGTATCCTACTAATATCATAAATGCAAAGCTTGGTATGTTTGTTACTCAATCACGCTGAAATGGCTTATCGGATTCGGATGAAACTTGGTAGGTTATGGCTGGAATAGGACATAAGACAAAAAAAATAAACCAGAATTTTTTTTTTCTAGTGGAATTTTCTTGAAACAGCATAAATACTCTACACAAATGATGGAACATATATTTCTGCATTTCCCCAAATTATACCCTTAAGAGATTTATAAAAGAAAAGTCCACGGATTGGTTGTGTGAGAGTATATAGGAGTGATAAAAGAAACAGTTGAAGTTGAAAGAGGACATATATTTATGTCGGCGCTTTGAAGTCGCTGCCTCAAAAGTATCTCAGTATATTTCTCAACACCACTATACCTTACTATCATTTCTTAACGCCACTATACCTACTATTATCGATTATCTGTAACGGGATAATGGATTAAATTACAAAATCTACGCAAGCGAAGCAAGTTATAAAATATACCCATAATACTATCCGTTCTTTTGGTTTATGATTTTGATGTGAAAAGTAATATTCAATACACACAACATAAGAGGTTCTCAGCTTCAAATGTGAAGTAGCGGAAAAGCAACATATTGGTTATTATTCTTTTTCAATTTCGTACACTTGTAGGTATGCAACTTCATTCAGTTGCCAAGTATCAGTCTTTTTTCGGGTGATTTTCTTTCAGCCATTCAAACATTTCTCGTTTCAAACTCATATTTTTTCTTCCTACCGTTTTTGTTTTCTATTTTCCATTTCTAGGGCAGAGATTAGTTTCTTCGGCCTTTTACTCTCTCCTGGTGATAAGTTCCTAGCTTCAGCATTCTCTTCTTCTCCCATCTTCCTCTTTATTCCACCACTACTACTTGCCACCGCCACTGGTTCGAAATAAGGATCCCTAAAATAAATATTTTGGAAATCCTCATAAAATTTCCAGACAATCTTGTCTTCTTCTGAAGTGTTCAAATGTAATTTGACTTTATCGTAAGTTTTTCTCAGGTTATGCCACTTTTCATCACATTTCTGCTATCAAATCTTGGCTTAATAAGTTCCAAACCTTTTTTTTTGTAAATTTTGGATTATCAAATTTACTTTTATGCTCACTATATGTGGCGATTAATAATTTGGACATATTATCGGTCCATCCCTCAGCAACATTCGTTGGTTTTTCAGTAACACTATTAGAACTGGTCCTAGGTACTGAGTTTTTCGAACAGAGTAGAGATTGCAAATTATTCTTTGGAGGGGTCTTCTCTGGTATGGCATCAGCAAATATTTGTTGTGTTGAAAAGTCAATGTTAACGTTTGCTGTGTTTAAAAAACAAGGATGACTTGCAATCATATTATTGGCCATGATTTCTGTCAATTTCCCAACTTCTAAACTGCAATGCCCACAAAACAGAATCTGATTTTCCTGAAAACAATCATTATTACAACGCAGATTCAATTACTTCACCCGAAAACTAAAAAACTTTCAAATATCTAATCAAAGGTTCGAGTAATCAGTATACCCACAGTCAGTATATTTTCATTTGAAATTATATCAAAAGCGGCATAATGCATTGTAGGTTCAACATCTATAACAAATGTTACTTTATTTGATGATACTGAATACGGACAAAATTAAAGGGTCTGAAGTTAACTGCTTTTTATAAAATGAATACATAAACCACACTATATTTGTTTTTGAAATATCGCAGATATCTCTAACATCCCTTTACAAATGTAAAGAAAAATAAAACACACGTTTTCCATTGCGATGGTGCTTTTGACAAAAATAACAAGTTCAACTTCAAACAGCCTCAGAAAATAAAAGTGACAATCAACTCAACCAACCAAACTTCAGAAAAAATTTACCGGTTTTTCAGGAATCTAAAATTTACAAAATACAAAAAACCAACCAAAGTAACCAAGCCGATTTACGGAACATACCCATATATAGTAACAGAAAAAGCAGTTATAACGAAAAGTAAGGTTTAAGGTTATGTTGTAGAAAAATACTTTCCTTTTTATAATAAAAGAAATATAAAAATCAATAGATTCAAAAGACCACTTGCCTACCTATTTTAAATTTTATTTGTTCGAAACTGCAACTAACAAGTAAGCTCCTTAAGATAAACTTAAACTTAAAAATAAATAGACCTATTTATTTTTATTAGTCCAGTAAATAAAATAAAAAATATTCATAAAATACCAAAGACAAAATATTACAAAAGACAAGAAAAAAACATAAAGACATTCAAAAACTAGTAATCACTTAAATTATAAAACAAAACATAAATATGTCTAATACATTACATAATTGTAATAAAGTCCCAAATACGCAAACAAGCTATTCCTTCAAAATAAATAAAGGTATGCATTTTTATTCGTCGAGTAGTACATTATTTATTGTACTATATTGCATCCATATTATGGAACTTGGGATATGCGCAACATGAATCTGAAATTTGTTATCCTCCGCCTAACTTTATTTATAGCATTCTTGACACTGCCGATCTGCCAGAGCAATAGTACCACCACACAGGTCTCCAATAGGTTGAATTGTAACAGGGGTGCATTTATTCCAGTTCTCATTCAATAAAGGAGGAAGAAACCTGTATTTTATATTGCTTAAAAGTTAAGAAATATTTTCGGATTATATTATATATTACTCAAACAGAAAAACTCGTATAGTTCAGTAGCAAAGGTCTGGTGAAAAAACAAAAATGTGATATCTACCCAACACCAATAAAATCTTAATTTTCCAGTATCGTTAGCTAATATCTCCGAAATTATTGGTTATTGGACTTTAGCGCAATGGTAACTTTTAAACAGGAAGCCCTCCTCTAAACAATTCAGGCAATTCCCACATAGATCACTTTTCCATGAGGTTTGAGCAGGGTCCTTCGACCAGGAAGGTCAAAACCCTGACATGTGCACAACTTTTCAAACTGTGATTGGGTAGGTACTTCGATTCTTGTGTACTGCTTTTGTTCTTGATATTTTGTATTTTATCGAATAATTCATATTCTGTAACCGGGCACGAAAACAAAGGATGGAATAGAAGGCTACTGTCCTTTCAAAACCACTTAACCTCATCACTAATAGAAATTAAAAAATATCCCAACTGAAAGGCACACTTTTTTCTTAATTATATATATTTTTCATTTAAGTCGGAAGATTTGCATCTGATAATAATTGTTCCATTCTCCCATGAATTCAAATTTATCATTAGAATTTATTTATTATCCGACAAATTCCAGACGAGCATATATGTCACATATGAGATACTGGAGAACGCAACTTTTCATAATTTCAAGATATGTCTAAAGGGTCCTCTACATCATGGACCATGATGTACGACCACAGAATGGGCCATGAATGCCACCATCATTGCGCAGCTATCCACATGATCGTGCATCCTACATTTGTTAATTGTCATCTGTCCAATATGGATGTCGAAACAGTAGCAGCTGCCACTATGTATTTAATTAGTGTATGAACAATCAGCTCGTTGAGCTTCTAGCAGAACCATCTGGAGAATTCGATAACTATACATTTGTATTATACATTTGGTGGTCAACAGGCTTACTTACGCTTCTTTAATAGCAAACCGTCGATTTCATACATGAGCTCTTGCCTTTCTATTTCTGAATATGACCTTAACTTAGTGGCAAGAAGCCTACCGTACAGATCACAATCATCTTTGCATGTATTTTTGTGTGTCGTGTTACTTAAAGCATTGTTAAGTGTAGTTAACGAAGTGTTCATTTGTGCTAGGGTCTCTTCCAACTCCACAGGTTTCCGACAACGTCGTTTTTGAGAAGGGATTTGTACTGGAGGCTGAATACTCTGATAAGCTTTCACCTGATATTCGTAGGGGTTAGTCTCTTCATTTTCTAGGAAATCCTGTGATAAACATAAACATTATAAAATACTTAGTGACAAATATTTTTGTTGAAAAAGAAACATTCTCTATTGAATACAAAGATTTTTCTGTTGAATCCATGATAAAAATTAAGTTATTTTTTGTGAATGTCTAACAGAAAACAACTACTTCCCCGGCTAAAGCCATGCTGGTCATTGAACTACATCTGATAAGATATTCTGAAAGGATCCTAACTCAAAAGACAAAATCTGAAATCGAAAATTAACATTTTCATTCAGCTAGTTATTTCATTTTCTATTCCACATCTGATTTTAAAAATCAACAAATATTTTTATTTTTCAGCTACAGAGAATGAATGGCATACTAAGGCAGACAAAGTTCCTCTTCCCCCAAAGCCTAGGCGCGATTGATGGGAAGCACTTAACCATACTGCAACCATCTCATAGTGCATCAGATTAATATAATTATAAAGGAACCTTCAGCATTGTTCTTTTAGCCCTAGTAGATTACGATTATTGTTTCATGTTTGCTGGTATAGGTTCCAAGGGACGGATTAGTGATGGTGGAGTATTTAGTAACAGCGTATTATGGGAAAAAATTTCTATGGAAAGTGTTAATTTACCGCCACCTAATTCACTTTCAAGTAGTGACATCATTGTGCCCTATGTGTTTCTAGGAGATGGAGCGTTTGCTTTGAGTACACGTGTTATGAAACCATTCCCTGGTACCATGTGTTAGGCACTCCTAAAAGATTATTTAATCAAAAACTATCTAGCTCTCGGGTTGATGAAGAAAATGCCTTCGGCATTTTAACTTCAAAATTTCGAATTTTCAAATCAGCTATACTGGTGTTAAGGCTTCTGTTATAACTATGACATGTGTTTTATTGCATAACTTTTTGAGAAGTAAAACATCTAGAGCAGTTTATAATCCGCCAGGTTTTGTTGATACATATTTAAATGGCGAGTTAATCACACCAGGTACTTGGAGAACCAGTTAGAATGGTAATAATGGTTTATTATCTCTTCAATCAATGCCACGTAGGGCTGCAAATAATGCAATACAAACACGATTGGATTTTATGAATTATTTTAAAGTACAACGTAACGGTACTGAAAGTACGAAACCCTAAACACCTATGTTTGTGATAAATACGTTGTTAATTAACTTTATATAATCCAATGATGAAACTGTTGAACTGAAGATATCAGAAGAGTGTGACGACAAAGATGAGTGACTCCTGTATATTGTTTCTTGTTCATGTTTTGTTTAATAAAAAAAATTGTGTCGAATTAAGAAGTAATTCTGAAAAAGAATTTTCTTTCAAAAAGCACAGTACTTTGCTAACAGGTTATGGGCCCAGTTGTCCTAAGTTAAACGGTATCACTTCAGACTGGGGATTGTAAAAACTGTTAGGTATATTGAAAGATGAATGTGTCCAAACTCAGTATCACGAAACTGAATGGTAGCAATTAAGAAGCCTCTTGATCCCGAGAAATTGACCATTTTTAGAAAAATGGTGGGATGGAAATTGAGAATTCATCATTGTCAAGAAGGAGTGTTGAACTGAAGATATCAGAAGAGTGTTACAACAAAAATGAGTGACTGTATTAATGTTGTTCATTCATCCTGTATATTGTCTTGTTCATGTTTTGTTTTTTATGATGAATGTACTTTACTTCAATTTAAAAAAAAATAGTCGTATTAAGAAGTCATTGTGAATAAGAAAATAATTTTCTTTCAAAAAGCACAGCACTTTGCTAACAGAAACCAATAATATGATCAATAAAGTCAATTTACATTATTAATATGTGTTTTATTTACCTCATCCTCCATGGTCAAAATGCCTATTTTACATTCATAGACATCACTCATGAAAGCAGCCAACACATCATAATAAATCCATATGGGTTTGAAGATATCCTCTTCGCCAGCACCAGATCTAATAGAAGCTAGTACTTTTTTATGATTTAAACGGAAAGCCGCCAACAAGGTTTCTTTTTTAATTCTGCCACAGGAATGGATATTGCATCAGCAATTCTTTTCCATGCATCATTTACCTATAAAATAAGAAAACATGTTCAGCAAAATAAGAAAACATGTTCAGCACCACGAGAAAATAAAAACAATTATCTAGAATTATTATTATTATTCTTAAACATACCTATAAATGTAGGTACTTACCGCGTTCTTATCCTTATGATGTTTATTTTTTGGATTCCAAATTGCGGGCTCATTTTGGTACAATTCGATAAATTTGAATGTTTCGTCATTAGACCACTTCGCACTTCGGCTCCATTCTAGTTTAAGCAGCTCTACACCATCGGCCATGATGGACGAATACGGACGATCACGAACGTGCGGAGGGCATAACCACAGTTTATAGCCATAAACTGTGGCATAACCGCCGGTAATTGCCCATGATCATTGACGATTGACGATCGAGCGTAATCGCCGTTGTGTCGATTTTTCTGACAAACATCAAAGGAAGTTTGGTCATGCTTGCCGTGCTGTATCTCTGTCAGGATACGGTAAGCGCAGTGGAACAGAAACTGATAATTTATCCGAGAACCAAATTACTCCATTACTCGGCACTCCGAGTCGGCAGTGCATTTGAATGATCTGATCATTCGAATGATTCTGGTCAAGTTCTCGAGATATCTCGAATGATTTCAATAATCGAATTATCGATTATTTTTCATTCGAATTAGCCCATCACTGGCATTTACCATTTACCCAGTGTTGCCAATCTGCGTGTAATTACACGATTTTCGGGTATTTTCCTGCTTTGCGTGTATTCTTGTGGGTATTTTAATTTTGCGGGTAAAATTCGGGTATTTCCTTCCATTTTCATATCATGTGAATTATTCACTGTTTTGATGTTTTGTGGAAGTGAGGTCACTACCACGAACCTTAAAAGTTACTGCTACAGCTTTACAGCTATCTTATTTCTTATTTTTAAAGTCTGAGTGTATGTTTTAACTTTTGTGTGTTATGTTTCTACATGAGTGATGATAAATAACTGTGTTTCAAATTATATATATATATATATATATATTGAAAGTTGCCTAAAACCGACTCTGTTACTATGGATTGCCATTGATAATGCATTTTGTTGGCCATTCTTATTCTAGAGTAACTGATATCGATGTTTTTAGTATTGACAGGTATGCCATTAGTACCGATTAGATCTTCCAGAATAAAAATAATGGCCAATAAAACGCAGGTCATCTCGATTGTTCCGTCTGATCGTTCTTAAGTTTTTTCCAACCTACCCGCCAGAGGCGTAAGGGAGAAAACCTCAGATCTAAGGAGAAAACCTATGACTGAAACACTTCAAAATTATAAGCGGGTAAAATGCGGGTATTTTGAAATTCCCGCGGGTAAAATCGGGTATTTTGGGTCAAAGTAGCGTGTACTTTGTTGATTTGTCATTGGCAACACTGCATTTACCAGTTTACCAGCCGCCTTTGCAGTTGTTTATTTATTTCACTGTGTCACGTTGTAAGTAAAATTTTTGAAAATTTTCGAACATCCGCGATAAATATAATTATTTTTACATAATATACTTCGAAATCGATGTGTATTTAGTGATTATTATGTTTGATGCACATATTTACTAAAATTTTCGTCAAACTAATATTCACAAATTATAGGTTATGAAGCCTGTGCTAGGTTAATTGGTTTGTTTTTCATTTTCAGAACAAAATGGGTAAAATAATGAAAGGAGGTAAAGTCGTATTGGTCCTCGGAGGCCGATACGCAGGAAGAAAAGGGGTCGTAATTAAAAATTACGACGATGGATCTTCAGATAAACATTATGGGCATGCATTAGTCGCCGGAATTGACAGGTGCCCAAGGAAAAAATGCACAAAAGGTCCAAGATTAAGCCTTTCATAAAGGTAAGCCATTATCTGAATATATCTATCAGGGTCCAAAAGTCTCGTAAAGAAGTGAAAACAGTATTCTGTATTTCCAATAAAAATTAACATCAAAATAGTTTTGGGTCGAATTTTTCATTTTTTGAGTATCTTAGGTATTTTCTAGATAGATCAAATAGAAAAATGCAGTTTAGAGAGAATCCACAGATTTGAAAAATATTTTTTTTTGTTAATGAACAAGCCTCACAAAAACAAAAAAACCGTCAAACATTCTTAAAAAAAAAGAACTTTTTTAAATCTATCATTTTAAATATCCAGTAATTAGACTTGCACGATTTGGGACATGCCGTTTGGTGAAACTATCTTATTTTTGCCTTCTGAACACAAATCCGACATACAAAAGGCCTTATTTTTCAGCCACTGAAAACACTCAGCATTCGTCCTTCTTTTAACAAAAACACCACACACACACATTCTTATTAAAGTGTTTTTAATACTTATGTGTAGGAAAAACTGATTGCCTTAACCATTTCGCTGAGGCCGCCGTTTCTATTAAGAGTACCGTCACTGCGGCTGCGGGAAGCGCTGTCAACTATATTTTATTCCCGCAGTTGCGTGTTCCCAATTATATTTGCTTCCCGCAGCTAACTGCAGAATAACGCGTACAGTGTTGCCAATTGTTATAAAATGTCATGAATCGAAGGAATGTAGAGTGGAAGTCGCTGTACGTGCGCGAGTATTTTGGAATTGGCAATTCAATTGATGTTCGAAATTGTATGATGTAATATATACAGTTAATTTATTTATTGTTCCCTCCTCAAATTGTTATAAAATAAATTCAAACTGACACAAAACGTATTTTATTATTCATACATATTGTGAAGAGTTATTAAAACACAAATAAAACCTCTTTGCATATAAATGAAAAATCTTTCGATAACAACAAAATTTGAACATTTTTCAAAATTTCCTTTCTTAAATTGTTATAAGAAAAATTTAAACAATCACAGAAAACATTAAATTATTTATACATATCATGAAAAGTAATTATAAAACAAACAAAATATCTAGTTTGCATTTTAAAAAAAACACAAAATTTGAACATTTTTCAAATTCCCTTTTAAATTTTAAAATTCATTCATACATAAAAAAATAAAACCTCTAGTTTGTATATAAAAAAAATAACAAAATCTCTGGAGAACAACAAAATTTTAACATATTTTTTTTAAATTTAAAATCGCGAACTTGTATTATACTTTGCGAAACATCCAACTACGCATAAGGGTATTAAGGTCACATCTATAAACTGTTTCTCTTGGTTTTTTGCTTTGAACAAACCACACAAACTTTCGGTTCCCGCTTATTTTTTACTGGGCATATACCAATAATTGCTGGGAAATGCCTATCCACAAGACGCAAGGGATTATGTCCTTCATCAGGCCTACGACTAGTTTGGCGGGGTTTTACCACACGATATTTTCCTAAAATTTCTTTGACTAACTGTTTTTGAAATTCCAATAACGGAATGTTTTCCCCAGTAACTGTTTTATATACACTATGACTGTTCAATACAGTTACATCCAGAATATGAAAACATATTTTTTTGTACCATTTGGTAGCTTTTCTCACAGATTCTGTGGAACTTAAGAGCATATCGGATCTATCTATGGCACCCATGTTCTGATTATAGTCGATAATACATTCGGGTTTTTCAATTTTTTCTCCTTGACTGTTGCTAGTTATTATTTTACGTCCACTGTGACATGAAGTCAGCATAGTTACTTCCCGTTTGTCTTGCCATTGTAAAGCAAGAAGTTTGAAGTTTGAAAAGCATTGCACGTCTCCTGGTGTCATCTTTTTTTGGAAAGTTGGCATGTACAGTCTGTTGGTCTTAACTGTCCCACAAATATATGCTTTTTTCTCAAAAAGGGCCTCAGCTAAGACAGCTGTTGTACCAGTTGTCTACATACAGAATATGTCGTTCACGGGGAACGGTTCGTCGGTGAACGCTGTGTGTAAAAAGTGCAAAAGTAAAGTTGTGAATGCCACAAAATGCATAAATTGTGATAGCACATTCCATTTGAGCTGTGCAAAATTGCGTGCTGGTGTTAAAATTATTGATGACAATTTGTTAGTTTGTTGTGAGAAAGTTGACTTCAATCTGCCCAATGGAAACGAAGCCCAATTCTTCGATGCTATTGAACAATTATCGGGAGAGAGTAAAAAAATTGATGTAAGCATTTTCAAGTACATTATTAATCAGAAAGATGCGATCATCAATGAGCTCCACGATAAAATAAGAATCCTAAACAATCAGGTAGATTTGATGAATAAATTTCAATCGATCTCAAATCCTATCTCAAATTCTGAATGTATGTGTTGACCAGAAAAACGCTACGATAAGGAGTCCCCTAGTTAAAAGCAAGGAAAACAAGGCCCAGAAAACGCTATGATAGGGATTCCCTTGATAAAAACCACAGGTATACAATGCTATATATCAAAAGGCAATGACTCAGGGACTACCCAAAGAACGTGTGTACGAATTCTCCAATTAGTACAGGAAAAGTGGTATCAAAATCTGCAGTTTCGACTGCTATTATGGAAAATGAACATATTACTAAGTTGAATGAATATATCCATCTGACTTCTGAACAAGGAGAAGGAAGTTCATCCCAAAACGAATGGCGGGAGGTTGTGAGAAAGAAGCCGGCTAATAAACCAAAGAAGAATCTGTTAGTGGGAAGTAATAATAATGGATCTATATCAGTGAAAGGTGTTCCAAAGAAAGTACTACTACATGTTTATCGAGTGGACGTAGGAACTACCTCTGAAGATATGGTGAAGCTACTCAATGGACACTTTCCTGAAGTTGAATGTGAAGCTCTCAGTTCCAGAAATCCTGATATTTATTCGTCGTTTAAGGTTACCATAAACGATAATCATTTCAAAAGTGCTATGAATCCTGAAATCTGGCCTCAAGGCGCTTGTATTGGTAATTTTTTCACGAAACGCAGGATGATCAACAAAGAAAGGTAATATTTAATCCGAACATGTTTTTCCTGAATGTGAATTCATTGAACACGAATAAAATTAATTCGATTATCAGTGAAATAAGTTATGCTAAGAATTTGAAATTCATTTGTTTAGTTGAAACATGTCTAAAGACAGGCTCACTTGATTTTTGCCATATTGAAGGCTACCATTTAATTAGTTCTTTCTGTCGAATGAACAAACAACGTGGAGGTGTTGGTATTTGGATAAATTAAATTTCCAATCAAAAAATATTGATGTATCCCAGTATTGTGTAGAACAACACTCTGAATTTTGTGCTGTAACGTTCAAAGAGGGTAACTCGCAATATATCATTTTGAATTGTTATCGATCTCCATGTGGCGATGAACGTATATTTTTTGAAAATTTGTCTACTTTATTGGACCATCTCTATAAATCCAAAGTCAATATAATTGTTTGTGGAGATTTCAACTTTGACATGTATAAAAACTGCAATTTCTTTACATTAGCAACATTACTAGCAGGGTTTAATTTGAGTCCGATCATTACATGGCCAACACGTGTCACGAGCACTTCATGCACGATAATTGACCAAATTTTTTTAAATTTCGAAAATGAAGGAACATGTGGGGTATTTGATAATAATATATCAGATCATAGATCAATTTTCTTGGAACTTGATCTGTATCGAAAACAATCACAACCACAACAAACAAAATGTTTGAAAAGAAACTTCCGGATGAATAACATCATTCAATTTGAAAAGAATCTTGAGAATGAAGACTGGTCCAAGATTGATTCTGCTCGTAACTTCGATGAGGCTTTTGAAACTTTTTATAATACGTTCATGTATCATTTTGACGGGCTTTCCCTACAGAAACTTTCATATTTTCGCGATACTGGTAAAAATGGGTTGATAGGGTCATTCGTTCTAGTGGAGCTCTGAAAGATCTGTATATATTACAAAAAATTTATCCAAACTTGGGCACTGCTTACAAGGAATCGAAGCGGAAACATATTTCTCTGATCAAACAAAAGCGTAAATGTCATTATCAAAATCGCATTTCAAATGCTGAAAATAATATGAAGGCCTCCTGGGAAGTAGTGGCTGATTTGACAAACAAACATAAAGGAATACATAATATTACGTTGAATTTGAATGGCTATTTGGAAGTTGATCCTAATAAAGTTGCTGAGGAATTTAATAACTCTTTCATAGATGCACCCAAACAAATAATGGAAAATATATGTAATGATGAGTTTACTATGCCCAAGAATAATTTCAATTGCTATAGTCTGTTTCTGAAACCTTTTTCTGAGGATGAATTGTACACTCTATTGAATTCACGATTGAAAAACAAAAAATCTGCGGGATTGGATGAAGTTCCAGGATTTGTATTGTTGAGAGTATTGAGGGTGATTATTAAAATCTGGAGCATTTCCACAAAGCATCAAAACTGGAAAGGTTGTACCTCTCTTCAAGAAGAATGATCGTACTCTATCAGAGAATTATCGCCCGGTAACTGTACCATATAGTCTCGCAAAAGTTTTTGAATATGCATTCTTGGATAGACAACAACAGTCAGCACGGTTTCCGTCATAAAATGTCTACATCTACGGCAATGTATTCGTTCCATAAATGCATTGCCCAGTTTATCGATAAGGATGAATGCCCTGTAGCAATATTTTGCGACTTGAGCAGAGCTTTCGATTGTGTGAACCATCAGAAGCTGCTAGATATATTGGAGAGTTTAGGCATAAGAGGTATACCATTAAACTGGATTTCATCTTTTTTAAAAGACAGGAAACAAATTGTCACGATGCAGTTTAAAGACGAAAGCCAAATCAAAACCATACGTTCGAGTAGTAGGGAAGTCGAAATGGGTGTTCCCCAAGGCTCCATCTTGGGCCCAATTTTATTCATTTTGTATGTAAATCACCTAGATGCTATAATTGGTACCGCAGATTACACTGCGTATGCAGATGACTTTTCATTGGTTTTGTCCTCCACAGATAGTGAACACCTAATATCGAAATGTATTGAAACACTTAATACAGTATCATCTTTTTCAATAGCAGAAACTTATTTTTCAATATTAAAAAACACATGTTAAGAATTCACTCCGTCAAAAACTATTGATGACCTTGAAGTTAAAATCGAAGGAAACACTATGTGCAATCACATGATGTGGTTAGGTTTTGGGGTGACTCTGGATGAAAACCTCTCCTGAAATCCCATTGCCAACAATTATGTTCCAAACTAAATTCTTTAAGATATCTATTCATCAATTTACAACTGTACTAGAAGTGAAACAGATGTTGAATGTTTACTACGCTGAAGTTGAATCAAGACTCAGATATGGCATTTGCCTGTGGGCAATGCCAGGTATGAAAGATATCTTTATTGGACAAAACGAATCTTGAGATGTATCAAAGAATTTCTGACAGAGAATCGTGTAGAACATTTTTCAAAACATTTTGTATCTTGACACTTCCATGCCTCTTCATTTTCGAAACCTGTGTCCATGTTTTCAAAAATAAGGAAACTTTTATACGAAATTCTGATATTCATGGTTATGAAACAAGGAACAAGAACCATTTTCATGTAAATTTAGCTCGAAAAAAAAAAAATTCATGTGCTCCTGATCATATTGGACTCAAAATATTTAACAATCTTCCGGAAGAACTGAAGGGTATTAACATATTTTCTTCATTCAAACATGAGTTGAAGAATTTTTTATTGAAAGAATGTTTTTATAGTATAGGTGATTTTATACAAAACTAGACTTTGTGATAATTAGACTTTGTGATAATTATGTTTGACGAAAGTGTTTCTTTTTTTATATTTTTATTAGTCTATTGTTGGTTTCTATATATACTATGCATGTCTTTTTTTATATATATACATTCTTGTTTTTAAGTGTAATTTTTTATTAAATAACTAAATGACAATTCCAATACATGTAAACTATGTCGAAAAAATGGAAATAAATATTGATTGATTGATTGATTGATATGTCCTTCATTCAAATATGGCTCCATTAGAGTCATCACAATATTACCACCAATGTTTAATTCGGGATCATGCACTTGAAATTCTGTCTCTGAACCAGTGTACACAATGAAATCTAATATAAAACCAGTTTCACAATCGGCCAATACAAATTTTTTTATACCAAAACGATGCCGCTTTGAATGTACATACTGTCTAAATGAAATTCTTCCTAAACTCTCATCGATTGCAACTTTTTGGAATGGATGCATAACACTTTTGAACTTTTCACGAAAGTGGTCGATAACAAGTCTTATCTTGAATAGTCTGTCGTTTGGGTTGATGTTCGTGTCATCACAAAAATGTAATCTCAACAGAAGGGCTAAATATCTATCTCGTGGCATTGATTGGTGAAATATGGGAGTTTCAATTATCGAATCTTTAGACCAGTAGTCATTCAGTTTTTGTTTATGAACTAAAGGCATCAGCAAACTCAATCCCAAAAAACGAAAAATTCATTAACATCTGTTTCTTTCCAATGGTTATGACGTGAAGCATGTGGAATTTCTTTTTCTGTGCATATATAATCATTATACCTGTTTGTCTCAAATATTATCTTTTCAACAAAATCGTTCGTAAAAAAGCATTCAAAAATGTCTAAGAGATTGGGTGATTGTGACAATTCTAACTGAACTCCACATTTTTCGTTTTTGTATTCATATAAGGTGGGTTTCAAATCCTTTTTTTGCCACTTGATTTTTGGCTCCTTAGTTTTCTTTGATTTCTTCTTTGGTGCTTCTACATTCACCACATTCCATTATATCTGGAGATTGTAAACTGGCAACATTCTCAACAGCCTCAGATCCTGGAATATATGAATTACTATGCCTGTTGATTATAGAAGTGATATTTTCAATATTTTCGTCCCACTCCTCCTTACTACAAGAATATTCGCCTTCATTATTAATATTAAAATCCTCCTCTGAATCACTGTTCATCACCAAATCATATAGTTCATCTTCTGTTAGCCCCCTTTTGCTTCCAGAAGCCATTTCAACAATTTAACTACAAAAATCACCTTAATACTTCACAAACACACAAACATGACAGAGTTGTCAACCACAATCACAAAACGTAAACAGAAAGTAAAGTGGAGAGTGCCGCCAACACTCCATAATTATTGAACCAAATATTAATGAGATACATGTACAAATAACCAAAGTATTGGAAAAGTTAGAACAAATAAATATTAACAAAAGACCTGGACCAGACTGTATTCCAGCAAGTTTTGTAAAACAGTGTGCATTTGCTTTATCCCGTCCACTGTGGCTCATTTATAACTTATCTTAAGAAACAGGTATATTTCCCAATGCATGGAAATTAAACTATGTGACTCCAATATTCAAGAATTGTGGGACAAAGGATGACGTTACTAATTACCGTCCGATATCATTGGCTTGCCACTTTGCAAAAGCACTGTAGAGCATTGTAACTGATTTTTTAACTGAAAAATTCAAGAACTTAATTTCTACAAAATAACATGGCTTCATGACGGGTCGGTCCATTACAACCAACTTATTAATTTATCAGACATTTCTGTCAAGAGCTTCAGAGAGTGGTATGTCAGGCTTTTGATAGAGTTGATCACATCCTTGTCAGGAAACTGTCATGGTACAGCATTCATGGCCAGCTTCTAGATTAGTTGAAACATCTGTCGGGTAGAAGTCAAACTGTCAAAATTAACAACTTTCACTGAGATCCCTTTTGAGTCACATCGGGGGTACCTCAGGGTGCCCATTTGGCTCCGCTCTTGTTCAACCTATTTATCAATGATGTTAACTGCTTTAACCACTGCACGGTACTGCTTTTTGCTCAAGATTTTAAAAATTCTTAATACCAAACTATCTCAACATGAACTCTGCTCAGATCTTCAAAATTTTAAAATATGGTGCATTAACAATAAAATGGCTCTGAATGCAGATGAATACAAATACATTCAATTCACTAAAAGTCTGAAACCACTCATACATCAATACTCCTTGATGAACTCGACAATTGAGAAAGTTACGACCTTGGAGTGCTTTTTGGTTCCCAGTTCACATTCTCGAAGCACATTGAAAATCTATGCAATAAAGCTTATAAGATGTTGGGGTTCATTAAGAGACACACCCGGACTTTGTAAATATTAATTCAATTAAAGTTTATATTTCTCGCTAGTTCATAGGTCTTACAGATGGGTCTTACACACTTATGCTGAATACTATTATGATAAATAATTAATGATTAGAAAAGTTTCAAGAACATTTTTAACTATACATTTCTTTAAACTTAACATATCCTATGCTGATATTAACTATAATGTGTTAGTTGTATAGATTGCTGGATATTCAAAAACTAGAACTTTGTAACAACATACAAGATTCTTAACAGTTGATTTGTTGAAAATATGAACGGGATGTTCATAAAACAGATGTGGAATATCACTGAAGATAACTTTAGTCATATCTTCCATCGCAAGATAACTCTGTGGTATTCATGTTGAAAACATTCTCAATTGAATATTGATAGAAAATTTTGTGAATTGAAACGCATTAAAATGAAGTTATTTTGTGAATGCAACAGAAACAACTATTCGCAGAGCCAGCTGACATTGAACTACATCTGATAGATATTCAAGGCCTAATTAAGAAATCTGAAATTGAATTGATTTTCATTCAGATATTATTTGATTTCTATTCAGTCTTATTAAGAACTCATAAAGATGAATGAGGCAAAGAAATGTTTTCAAAGAGTACTCACCGAAATCATTAAATTGCGGAGAGACATCATTCACTAGGTCTCAATACATTTGTAGAAATCTATTTCACCAATCATCAGGAAGACCGAAGAATGGGAAACATTTCAACACCACTTGCAAAGATGAAAGTTAGAATTCTTGAGCATGAAATGGTTCGACATAACCGTCATGGTATGATGATTGATTTGTTGAAAATATGAACGGATGTTCATAAAATCAGATGTGGAATCATCTGCGACTGGAAGATGAACTTTAGTCACTATCTTCCATCGTCAAGATAACCTCTTGTGGGTATTCATGTTGAAAAGGGAAACATTCTCAATTGAATATTGATAGAAAGATTTTTCTGTGAATTGAAAAATCGACGATTAAAATGAAGTTATTTTTGTGAATGTCTAACAGAAAACAACTACTTCCCGGCTAGAGCCACGCTGGACATTGAACTACATCTGATAGATATTCTGAAAAGGCCCTAATTCAAAGAAAAATCTGAAATTGAAAATTTGCATTTTCATTCAGATAGTTATTTGATTTTCTATTCCAGTCTTAATTAAGAACTCATAAAGATGAATGAGGCAAAGAATAATGTTTTCCAAAGAGAGTACTCACCAGAAATCATTCGTAACATTGACGCAGGAGAGACATCGCATTCACTAGGTCTTCAATACATTTTTGTCGACGAAAATCTATTTCACGCTTCCACGATCATCAGGAAGACCGGAAGAAATGGAAACACATTTTCAAGAAGCAATCTCACTTTGCAAAGATGGAAAAGTTAGAATCATTTCTTTTTGGAGAACACTTTGAAATTAGTGTTTTCTGACATTAAAACCTGTCATGGGGTATGATAGATTGATTTGTTGAAAATATGAACGGGATGTTCATAAAATCAGATGTGGAATCATCTGCGACTGGAAGATGAACTTTAGTCACTATCTTCCATCGTCAAGATAACCTCTTGTGGGTATTCATGTTGAAAAGGGAAACATTCTCAATTGAATATTGATAGAAAGATTTTTCTGTGAATTGAAAAATCGACGATTAAAATGAAGTTATTTTTTGTGAATGTCTAACAGAAAACAACTACTTCCCGCTAGAGCCACGCTGGACATTGAACTACATCTGATAGATATTCTGAAAAGGCCCTAATTCAAAAGAAAAAATCTGAAATTGAAAATTTGCATTTTCATTCAGATAGTTATTTGATTTTCTATTCCAGTCTTAATTAAGAACTCATAGAGATGAATGAGGCAAAGAAGAATGTTTTCCAAAAGAGAGTACTCACCAGAAATCATTCGTAACATTGACGCAGGAGAGACATTGCATTCACTAGGTCTTCAATACATTTTTGTCGACGAAAATCTATTTCACGCTTCCACGATCATCAGGAAGACCGGAAGAAATGGGAAACACATTTTCAAGAAGCAATCTCACTTTGCAAAGATGGAAAAAGTTAGAATCATTTCTTTTGGAGAGACACTTTGAAATTAGTGTTTTCTGACATTAAAACCTGTCATGGGGTATGATAGATTGATTTGTTGAAAATATGAACGGGATGTTCATAAAATCAGATGTGGAATCATCTGCGACTGGAAGATTAACTTTAGTCACTATCTTCCATCGTCAAGATAACCTCTTGTGGGGTATTCATGTTGAAAAGGGAAACATTCTCAATTGAATATTGATAGAAATATTTTTCTGTGAATTGAAAATCGACGATTAAAATGAAGTTATTTTTTGTGAATGTCTAACAGAAAACAACTACTTCCCGGCTAGAGCCAGCGACATTGAACTACATCTGATAGATATTCTGAAAAGGCCCTAATTCAAAGAAAAAAATCTGAAATTAAAATTTGCATTTTTATTCAGATAGTTATTTGATTTTCTATTCCAGTCTTAATTAAGAACTCATAGAGATGAATGAGGCAAAAAGAATGTTTTCCAAAGAGAGTACTCACCAGAAATCATTTAACATTGACTGAGGAGAACATTGCATTCACTAGGTCTTCAATACATTTTATCGACGAAAATCTATTTCACTTCCACGATCATCAGGAAGACCGGAAGAAATGGAAACACATTTTCAGAAGCAATCTCACTTTGCAAAGATGGAAAAAGTTAGAATCATTTCTTTTGGAGACACTTTGAAATTAGTGTTTTCTGACATTAAAACCTGTCATGGGGTATGATAGATTGATTTGTTGAAAATATGACGGGATGTTCATAAAATCAGATGTGGAATCATCTGCGACTGGAAGATTAACTTTAGTCACTATCTTCCATCGTCAAGATAAACCTCTTGTGGGGTATTCATGTTGAAAAGGAACATTCTCAATTGAATATTGATAGAAATATTTTTCTGTGAATTGAAAATCGACGATTAAAATGAAGTTATTTTTTGTGAATGTCTAACAGAAAACAACTACTTCGGCTAGAGCCACGCTGACATTGAACTACATCTGCCATAGATATTCTGAAAAGGCCCTAATTAAAAGAAAAAATCTGAATGAAAATTTGCATTTTCATTCAGATAGTTATTTGATTTCTATTCAGTTCTTAGATGAGAACCAAGATGAATGGGCAAAGAGAATGTTTTCAAAGAATACTCACCAGAAATCATTTTAACATTTATAGGAGAAGACATTACATTCACTAGGTCTTCAATACATTTTTGTCGATGAAATCTATTTCACGCTTCACGATCATCAGGAAGACCGGAAGAATGAAAACATTTCAAGAAGCAATCTTCACTTTGCAAAGATGGAAAAAGTTAGAATCATTTCTTTTGGAGACACTTTGAAATTAGTGTTTTCTGACATTAAACCCTGTCATGGGGATGAAGATTGATTTGTATCAGATGTAGTTCAATGTCCAGCGTGGCTCTAGCCGGGAAGTAGTTGTTTTCTGTTAGACATTCACAAAAAATAACTTCATTTTAATCGTCGATTTTCAATTCACAGAAAATCTTTCTATCAATATTCAATTGAGAATGTTTCCTTTCAACATGAATACCCCACAAGAGGTTATCTTGACGATGGAAGATAGTGACTAAAGTTCATCTTCAGTCAGATGATTCCACTTCTGATTTTATGAACAACCCGTTCATATTTTCAACAAATCAATCTATCATACCCCATGACAGGTTTTAATGTCAGAAAACACTAATGTCAAAGTGTCCTCCAAAAGAAATGATTCTAACTTTCCATCTTTGCAAGTGAGATTGCTTCTTGAAAATGTGTTTCCATTTCTTCGGTCTTCCTGATGATGATGGAAGCGTGAAATAGATTTTCGTCGACAAAATGTATTGAAGACCTAGTGAATGCGATGTCTCTCTCGTCAATGTTCGAATGATTTCTGGTGAGTACTATCTTTTGGAAAACATTATTCTTTGCCTCATTCATCTTTATGAGTTCTTAATTAAGACTGGAATAGAAAATCAAATAACTATCTGAATGAAAATAAAAATTTTCAATTTCAGATTTTTTCTTTTGAATTAGGGCCTTTTCAGAATATCTATCAGATGTAGTTCAATGTCCAGCGTGGCTCTAGCCGGGGAAGTAGTTGTTTTCTGTTAGACATTCACAAAAAATAACTTCATTTTAATCGTCGATTTTTCAATTCACAGAAAAATCTTTCTATCAATATTCAATTGAGAATGTTTCCCTTTTCAATTCTTAACAGTATTATACAGTCACCTGAGCTATTGTATCAGCTCAATTTAAATGTTTCTCCCACTATTGCGCTCAGAGGGTCGAGACTCTTTTACCTCGAACAACATCGTATACTATGATGATAATTGTGCAATCAATTGTATGATGATGAATGCAAATAGTGTTGTTTCTATCTTCCTTGGGTTCAGTTCAAAAAATCTTGAATGTGAAAGTACAGTATGATATTACTCCTTTTTCTGCATACTTTATTTTTGTTTTACAGAAATTTTTTATAACGTTGGTTAAATCTGTGTTATGTTAACCTGAAATAATCTCAGATAGTTCAAATGTTATAGAATTCATTCGGTAACTTGAATTATTTTTATATACCTCAATTCATGTTATGATCATAGTTTAAAAAAAGATTTTATATAATCATATCGATCGACTCGTGCTAGTTCTAACAAAATCATTGTTGTGATTTATACATCTTTCATCTATCTTTCTATTGTAAATTGGATATACCGTAATAAATAAATAAAAAAAACATGCTTTCGGCGTGGATGTTTTTGAAGACCCTACTCATAGTACTTTTGTTGGTGTTGATTGTAATTATCTACCTAGCAGGCTTTGAATTTGATTAAAAATGCCAAATGAGCAATAAAAAAACAGAAAAACCAATTGATTTCAATAGAGTTATTATTAATTGGATTTGCCTCTTGACTTTTTTAATGCTTTGAAAATGTTTTTGATAAAACTTATCTGGAGGTTAGAACTCCACTAAATCATTTCTTTACTTACTGGTGATTTGTGTTTTTAATTCTTATTGAACAACTCTGATTTTGGGTCAGCTGACAACTTGTCTAAAAAGTGAGCTTAGATTGTTAGTAGTTGGCCACAACATAATAATAAATAAAGAGGTCTACCTCCATCAAGTAACTAGTAACGAAAAAGAGCCCCATTCTAGGTGCTACCAAACATAATAATAATAATAATAATAATAATAATAATAATAAAATGTCTTTATTTTAATAATCCTCGGCGAAGTCCAGTTAGACTGCTCAACTCAACCGAGTACCAGTTACAAATAAATCATTACATACAGAATAATGCCTACATATATATATTATAATTAACAATCACGGGAGTAACAGGTATGTTCAAATAACTAAAATGTAACATGTAAATAATGCAAAGAATGCGTAAAGGGAGAACGTTAATATAATTACAACTTATAAAACAAAAATGTTATAGAACCATAAGGTATTCCTTAAAGGCTCTTTTAAATCCATAAGATGATTTGTTCTTGATAGGAGTTGGTATGGAATTAAATATTTTTACCGCAGAATGAGAAAATGACCTTTTGAATGCAGCAGTGTTATGCCTGGGTATTACAAGTAGGTTTCTATTTCTGGTGTTTACATCATGCACAACCGACCTATATGACATTTTTTTTCTAATATACGAGGGAGTTCCTTTTTCTAATACTCTATGAACAAAACATGCAAGGTGAAGTTTCCTTCTGTCCTGCATATCAAGCCACCCTAGTTCAGCTCTGAATGGAGTTACGTGGTCTCGTAATCTTAGTGAACAGATGAAACGAATACATGAGTTCTGAATTCTTTGAATTCTAGTTGAAGTTCGAATATCAAGACATGGTCCATAAATAATATCGCCATAATTTGAGTGGCTCAAAACTAGTGATTCACATAACTGTTTTTTCAATTCTTTGTTTAGTATTGTTCTGTTGCGGTAAAGATTTCTTAATGACATATAGCTTTTCTGGACTATATGCTTAATATGCGTTTTGAACCGTAAATCATCATCAATGAATAGTCCCAAATTTTTATTGCTCTACAGGGCTCAATACTCACACCATTGATTACTACTTCTTCAGTAGCATAATCACTATTACCAAAACATATCATTTGTGATTTAGTGGGATTTAATTTCAAACCATGTTTATTGGAGTATTTCAATATTTTATCAAGAGTATCATTGATTTTTGTAATGACCATGTCAGCATTATCTTTGTTGAAACTTGCATACACTTGAGTATCATCAGCAAATTGATGAATATAACAGTCACCAGAAAGTTCTTTTAGATCCATGAGTATAAAGTAAAAGAGTAGCGGCCTAGTATTGAGCCCTGAGGAACTCCTCGGGGTAATGGCATTCACTTGAACTGGTGTCCTCTAGGACAACATACTGACATCGGTTGGAGAGATAGCTTCCAATTAATCCTATGGTTTCCTTAGATAAACAGTAATAATTTAGTTTGCCAATAATAGATTATGACCCAGGGTATCAAAAGCTTTACTATAGTCTAATGTAACCAGTAATGATGTATTGCTACCATCAGTTGCCTGAAATATATCATCTAATACTTTAGTTAATGCTGTAATTGTACTATGCCCAGTCCTAAAACCAGATTGGCAATCAGAAAATAGTTCATTCTCTGTGAGGAAGCGTAAAATTTCATTGAAAATCAGTCTTTGAACATCTTGGATAGCACTGGAAGCCTACTGATAGGTCTCAGATCAGACAGACATTTAGGATTTGAGACCTTTGGTAGCGTAAAATAACTGCATTTCTCAATTTATAGGAAAATATCCCTCAAGTAGGCAGCAATTGAATATGTGAGCGATAAATGGCAATAAAAGGGGCAGCACATTTTTATCATATGGAGGGTTATTCCATCAGAACCTTCTGTATTTGATTTGATACTAACTACAGCCTCCAGAGCGTCATGCTCGAAAGGGTTCAATTTTGCAGTGGTCTAGGTTATAATTCACTTTATGGGTATTATAATCTGTACAAGATCATCATCAACTTGACACTCTAATGCATTGACAGAGTTAATGAAATGGCAATTGATAGCTTCAGCATCATTCAAGTCAGGTGGTACTGATATATCAGATTTCTTAGAATAGATATTCAACTGTTCAAGTGCTTTCCAGGTATCTTTCCGATTCTTTTTTAGTTCTGTGAATTTCATTCAAATAATTCTGCTTCTCAGTCCTAACTGCGCGGTGAAATCATTTCTTGCTCGCTTGTATGCTTCCCAATCATCCAAGTTTTTTGTTGATTTGTACTTGGCAAGTAATTTGTTTCTTTGTTTTTCATGATCTTTAAATTATTAGTCATCCAAGGAGCCCTCGGTTTAGTCGATCTTACTTTCCTAAGCGAGCATGGCGATCAAATACAGATTTAATATTATTAGTTAATATATCAACTTTATGTCAAAAAAGGACATGCCAATTCTGCATTTGTAATTCCATTTCGTTTATGTCAATATCCTCTGTAAAAAATATTTCATGCCAATTCTGCATTTGTAATTCCATTTCGAAATCAACCTGATTGAATGCACTGAAGTCTCTGTAAATTATATACTTGATTTTATTTTGAGGAATTTTTATTTTGAGTTGACAAAACACCAGTTGATGATCAGTGACTTGATGCATGTCGACATGTTGTGCTTCACCATCAATCAAGTCAATATCACCAACTGCTATGATATCTAATAAGGTATTACAGTTTTAGTAATACGTGTTGGGGCTTTTATTATTTGAGTAATATTAAATAAATCAACAAATCTGTGAGCAAGTCTGTTGCTGGTGTCACTTGCATTAAGTTCAAGTTGAGATCACCCATTAATATAATATTATCTGTATCGGGAACATTGAAGCAATTGAGTGCTCTAGAGAATTTATAGCATCCAAAACTTGACCACCTGGAGGTCTGTAGATTGTCCCAATCAAATAGTTATTATTTGCAATATCAATTACTACCCAAAGTTGTTCAATATTCACCTCAGATTGGGAAAATTCAGCCACTAACCTTGCCTTAAGTGTTGACCTGATGTAGACACCAGTACCCCCACCACGACGATTATTACCACGATCCAGTCTGATAAAATTATAGTTGTCAATTTTTACTGCTGCATCAGATATGTTTTCATTCAACCATGTTTCAGTAATACCCAGAACATCAGACCATGTTTCATTAAAAGCATTTTACCATCCAGAATACTAGGAAACAATGATCGAATATTAACATGACCAATTTTTATGTTCTTAAGAGCCATTTATAATTTTTTTTGTTTAATCTCCTCCATGACCAATTTTTATGTTCTTAAGAGCCATTTATAATTTTTTGTTTAATCTCCTCAATTTGTACAATATTATTTATTTTAATCAATTCCCCCCCCTCATCCTTCCTTGCATAAATCCTCCCATTTTTAACCCATACATATCTAAAATTATGACTTCTTAATTCTCTTGCTTTCTGAAATAATATCCTGGTGTCCTTTGGTAAGTCTTCATTGAAATAAATAATCCTTCTTTCTCCTGTAATACCACATTCTTCAGTATCCAACTTCTTCTTAGATTTATGCAGATCAAGGGCTCTTTGTCTCAATTCAGCACTATGGAACTTAACTATCGGGTTTGTTGGTAGTTTGCTAGGCAGAACTTGGGCCTGTAATCATCTTCTTGATTTCAAATTTCAGCTTTTGAAACGATTTTTATGTCTCCTGTACATTGTCACTATTTATCCCGACAACCACAATATTACAGCTCTTCTGTTTCATTTCATCATGAGTAATTTTTTGATGCATATCGAGGACTTTGTGCTCGAGATGCTTATTCTCTTATTCAACACTAGTTGTTCCTTTTGAGTCTCGAATTTTCACTATTTAAATTTTTCAGAGTTTTTGCAAATCATCCATGACATCACTGTTGAAAATTACAGACTTCTCAAGTTCAGCAAATTTCTTTGTCATGAATTGCAACATTTCTCTATTGGAGGGTCAGATTTTTTCAATATGAACTTCTCCATTTCCCTTTCATTTGACTTAATTTTCTTCTTGGTAGAATTAATTGGTGACGTTTCTTGCCCATCTTCCACTTCATCTGAGTCAGAACCACTCCCGGAGGAAGATTCAATACATTCATCACAAATCCATTTATCACGCGATTTTTTATCACAATATTTTTCATATTCTTTATTAGACAACTTTGTACATTCCTTATGGAACCAGCGCTCACAGCCACCATTGCATTGCAAGCTATTCTGGGTCTTTGTTACATTGTTTCCACAAGATTTGCATGTTATCTTCTTTTTTGTCATTTCCAATATAATTATTTAAATGGAAGAATAATAGATCTGGCAACAGCCAGGTATAGCAGGCGCCGGCTTCAATCTGTTAACTTTTTATTGAATTGTTTTGATTTTTTCGGGCCTCACTTTTTTTATTGGTTATGACTTTTTATTGTTCACTTCTTTTATCACTGGCAGTTTTAATGAGTTCCAATTATGATATGATAACTAATTATCCGTTGATCAAACTGGGGTGCAAATAGAACCACTTGTAGAGCACAGTATAAGCAAGATTACTTGCAAAAATGAAGATTTTCGTCAGAGAATTTCCACCCAAAATCATCAAAAGTTTACGGAGCAGCTACATCAACACTCACACCTGACATAAAACTGACTTGGGCACTGCTTTTGTGTCTTTTGCAGCCAAAGTGTTTATGTACCCCAATAAAGAGTTGGATTAGAAATAATTTTTGGTTAATTACTGTGATACATTTGAAGATATAGAACAAGTGATTGAAACAAACTAATTTTTTTTTTTTTAGGTATTGAACTACAATTATTTGATGCCAACCAGATATTCTGTAGATTTGACTTCAGGTTTGAAGGTAGTGCCCAAGGACATGAAGGACCCAATGAAGAGGAAGAAAATTGTATTCCAAACCCGAATTGAATTTGAAGAACGATACAAGAAGGGAAAAAATAAATGGTTCTTCCAAAAATTGAGGTTCTAGATTATATTATTATGACTTTTTTGTAAATAACTTATTGTTTTAAGAATAAAGTTTTATTTTTTCTAATCAATTAATTTTAATAGAACAAAGTACAAGTCAGTTTATCAAAACAAATGTAGAGAAAAATCTCATCAACAAAAAGTTTCTATCACAATTATTTTTTCCAGTACATAGAAATAAGTAATTAAAAATAAAACCTGAAAAAGTCATCAGCCAGGGATCAAACGTCGTCCAAGCGGTATAATTGAATCGTGTTTGTCGATATGAATTCAAAACCCAAAAAAAAAATTATCCTCTTACAATATACAACAATCTTCGAGAATACTAATCCAGATAGATATATATATATATATATATATATATATGAAAGAAAGTAATAGTGAGGGGACTGTTAAAAACAAAGTAGAAGGAATTTAATGGACATAGCCCTCAGAGAGAAGTGTTAACCGTAGACACGTGTTTCGGGCTCTCGGCCCTCATCAGTACGGTGGAGAAGTGCAAAGATGAACAACACTTGGTAGAAAACGACAAATCAACGGAGTCAACAAACAGACGCCAACCGCTCATTTGTGGTTTCGGTCAGCAGACCCTGAATTCCAGGGAAACAACCAACGTCACCACGTGTCTACGGTTAACACTTCTCTCTGAGGGCTATGTCCATTAAATTCCTTCTACTTTGTTTTTAACAGTCCCCTCACTATTACTTTCTTTCATATTTATATTCCTGGACTCGGATGTCACGCAGGTAGCTATAGCTGCCTCCGTGGTGAGCGTTGGTTGTTTCCCTGGAATTCAGGGTCTGCTGACCGAAACCACAAATGAGCGGTTGGCGTCTGTTTGTTGACTCCGTTGATTTGTCGTTTTCTACCAAGTGTTGTTCATCTTTGCACTTCTCCACCGTACTGATGAGGGCCGAGAGCCCGAAACACGTGTCTACGGTTAACACTTCTCTCTGAGGGCTATGTCCATTAAATTCCTTCTACTTTATATATATATATATATATACCAATTTTTGAACAAAGAATTTCAAAAATTTTAAAAAGGCATAAGAAAAAAATTATATCATATTATCCCCATGGTAAAAGATCCCCAAATAATTTGGCGTCAAAAATTGGTTCTATACTGACATCTCGTGGTGGACTGTAGGTTTCGCCATCTTGTGTATTTCAATTAGTTGTAGCATTGTGTATAGAGAAATTCTCTAGAAACAATGGTTGTAGTATACTTTCCGTCAGCTGTTTTCATTCTCTTCCTGAATCTGAAAGTTTGTTGTGTATCGTTGCTCTTGTTGCAAATTAAGGTTCAGATATTTGAAGTTTTGATATTGATTGAGGGTTCGAAGGACCTTAGGGTTTGGGTAGATAGATCAGACAATCCTTTTCAAATTTATATTCGTTGAATTGAACAGCTAACTCGCAAAATAACAACTAGTAAAAATACATCGGAAAGTGACAAGTTGTTCGACAGACTAGGGAAATTGTTGAACCAACTCTCAACTTGTTTCACTGTTGCTTAGGGAAACCTTTTTATCGGTCCAATACAGGGTGAAAGGTACGAATTTCACAGTTCACAACATCCTCCCCCCCATGAAGCATGTAAGCTTCATAAAGACTCAAGAGGTAATGGGCATAATTTAGTAATTGGATGGATATATAATCCATTATTGGTTTTAATTTTAACAACCCGTACTATATTATCAGGTCCTGGGATTATTTCAACTATCCTAGCCAAAACCCATTCAAGAGGTGGCACATTGTCCTCCTTTACTAAAACCACCATATTTTCTTTGAGATTTTCGGATGATTTCATCCATTTAGGGCGGTGTTGCAATCTATTCAGATATTCTAGTGACCATTTTTTCCAAAAATGGTGACGTAATTTACTGCAATGCTCCCACATTTGCAGACGATTCTCGGGTATACTATATACATCTTTTTCTGGAAGTGCTGCAAGAGAATCTCCAATGAGAAAATGTGCAGGTGTAAGAACGCTTAGATCTGAAGGATCTGATGATGGTGGGCAAAGCGGCCTAGAGTAAGTATGGCTTCAATTTGTGCCAAAAGTGTAATCAAATGTTCAAAGGTCAACGTACCTTTACCTATGGTCCGTTTGAGATGATACTTCGTTGATTTTATTCCTGCCTCCCAAACACCACCCCAGTGTGGACTGTTGGGTGGTATGAATTTCCAGTTGACCTTTCTGGTTGCCAGAAAATCGTGAATTGAATTTTTTGCTTTTAAAAAAAATATATAAATTTCGTGAAGTGAACTATTTGCCCCATGGAAATTAGTTGCATTATCACTAAAAATTGTAAGAGGAAGTCCGCGTCTTGAGATGAAGCGTTTCAATGTCAGAAGAAACATATCTGTAGTAAGATTGGAAACTAATTCCAAATGAATGGCCTTGGTATTCATACAAACAAATAGAGCAATATATGATTTAGTGATCCTAGCGTTGCGTAATTTTGATTCTTTCACCATAATTGGACCACCGAAATCGATACCAACATTAAGAAATGCTCTTGTGGGAGAGACCGTTCTGGAGGAAGAACACCCATGAGTTGCTGGGCGTGTTTAGCTTTGAATCGATGACATCTCACACAATTTTTAATGACCTTTTTAACTTGTCGTAAACCATTTATGGGCCAGAATCGCAGTCTGAGATTACACAACACATTTTGTGGTCCGGCATGATTCAGGCGTATATGTTCGTTTTTTATGATGAGTGTGACAACGTAATCCTTGGAGGGCAATAACATAGGATGTTTTTGAGAAATGGTTAAAGGTGCTTCATTCAGCCTACCACCTACGCGTAAGATACCTTCTTTATCTACAAAGGGTGTTAAAGGCAAAATGGAACAATTATTAGGGATAGTTTGATTGTGAGAATGAAGAGCAATTTCCTTACTGAAATGTTGTGCTTGAACTATTTTCACGATTACCACTAAAGAATAATTTAATTCTGAGACAGTGAGTGGACCAATTAGTTTTTCATTATTGGGCTTGCAATTATTAACAAATCTGATCCAATATGCAATTGAACGTTGCATGCAAATGAAATTTGAGAATCGTGAGAACATTGAAGAAGCATTCGAATTTACTTGAAAATGAGATATTATTGACCTTTGTTCCGGAAGAGAGATGAGCTTTTCGATTGGAGCGGGTTGGTCAAAATCACTATTGAAGTCTGAAATAAATTTTGGTCCAGTCCACCAAATCTCGCAATCAATCAAAGATGATGGAGGTAGTCCTCGTGATATGTGATCAGCAGGTTTTTGTAGTGAAGCTATATGTCGCCACTGAGCATTTGTGGTTAATTCTTGGATTTCAGAAACTCTGCGACGAAAGTTGTCCATCTAGTGGGGAAGTCAGAGATCCAACTGAGAGTTATCTGAGAATCTGTCCAGAGAATGACCCTTGAAATTTTCTGGGTAAATATTGAGAGAATTTTATGAGTAAATCGGGCCAACAAAAGAGCACCACAAAGTTCTAATTTACAGAGAGAAATAGTTTTAAGTGGGGCAACTCTGGATTTGGAACCAATTAACCTTGAGGAAATCTTGTTTGAATAGATAACTCGAAGATATAAAAATGCACCACAACCCAATAGGGATGCATCTGAAAAACTGTGTAATTGTATTTCCTTAACCCTTCCTTCTGAGAATAACCATCGAGGAACAGATAGCTGTGTGAGTGTAGGAACATTTTCATAAAATGAATTCCATTGATCTATCAGTATTGGGGTTAACAATTCATCCCATGCTATTTTGCGTACCCAAATCTTGTGCATTAGAATTTTTGCGAGAAGTATTACGGGACCTATTAGACCTAGGGGATCAAAAAGTGAAGGGCTGAAAGATAAAACATTCCTTTTAGTGGGAGGTTGATTTTGACAAGGAAATTTTATAGCGATTTTGAATATATCAGAGTGTGGAATCCATGAGATTCCTAAAACCATGTTCAAATGATAGGAATGGAAACCTAATTAAGGATTAATTTTCGATATATCCGAGGTTGAGAATTCTGAAGTATTTGAAATCCATTTGTGTAATTTAAACCCTGCAGGACCTAAGAGTTCTATGAGTTCATGTCGTAACCTAAACAAATTGTCCAAGGTGTCTGAACCCCCTAAAATGTCATCCACATAACATTGTTCAGAGAGTGCTTGTGAAGCTAGCGGGTGAGTTAATTTTCCATCATCTGCCAGTTGAAGAAGTGATCTCGTAGCAAGAAATGGAGCACAATTTGTTCCACATGTAACTGTGTTCCACATGTAATTCGATACATTTAAAAGATTCATTGGGATTATCGCGCCAGAGAATATTTTGCAAATGCCAATGCTCTGGTGCGATTTGAATTTGACGGTACATTTTTATTATATCCGTTGAGAGGCAGTACTTGAAAGTTCTAAATCTGCAAATTATATCGAATAAATCTGGTTGAACGGTGGGACCTTTGTGCATAACATCATTTAGAGAAATACCTGTTGTCGTTTTCATAGATGCGTCAAATACGACCCTCAATTTCGTAGTTTGACTTTCCTCCTTAATCACACAGTGATGTGGTAAGAAATATTTTTTGAAAACCACTCTCAATTTCAACTTCTAGGGGTATGAATTCACCGTGTTTCAAAGATACCTATTCATCAATGAAAGCCTTGTATCGAGATTGTAAAGGTGAATTCTTAAGGAACCGTTTTTCAAGAGAGAGAAATCTTTTCTGAGCTTGCTCATATGAATTTCCCAAATTCAATGAGTGGGCATCGGATTTGAGAGGGAGATATACCTGAAAGCGTCCGTCATCTGTGTGTCGTGTTGTAGAAAATATATTTTCACATAAACGATCTTCCTGAGACAGAATGCGTTTAATAGATATTTCCTCAAGTTGCCAAAATTTGGATATCAGTTCATTTATTTCTGGAGTGTGTGAAAATGTTACACTCATGCTACATATCTGTTCAAGTGGTATCGGGCCACCTAAAAGCCACCCTAGTTTGCTATAAAGTAAAATTGGTAAATTATTTCCTAATCTTATCAATCCAGGTTCGATCAGTTCATAATACAGATCTGCTCCTATTAATATATCAATTTGACCAGGAATATCAAAATGTTTATCAGCCATGAACAAATCAGTCGGAATATTTAAAAGAGAAATATCTATTTTAGTTTGGGGAAGGGGGCAAGTAATTTTTTTGAGAATTCCACATTTAGTCCTAATCTGAAAATGATTTGGATCCTGCGATTCAATGATAATATTCACCATCTCATTAATACTTGTTGTGCCTTGAGATATTCCTGAAATCTGTAAATAACTTTGCTGAGTTTTAGTCTTCAAACGTTTCATTATCTCCGAAGTAATGAATGTTGTCTGTGATGCAGAATCTAGAAGTGTGCGAGCTGTTATTTTGTTCCCTGGGTCAGAAATTAGATTTACTTGAGCTGTAGCCAATAGAACATGAGTTTTATTTTCCTGATTAATGAAACACCAGTTTTTCTGAACAGATGAATGAGTGGATGAGATTAACAATTGTGAAGGCGGATTTGAATCAATGCTAGTGTTGTTACTATTTTCCTGAACTATTTGTCTGCTAGAAGGATTCTCTGATGAAAGAACATTGACTTGAGGAAATTGTCTATTATTATTGAGAGTTGGGTTTTCATGTAATAACGTGTGATGTCTACCTGAACATGACCTACACCTTTCTGAGGTACATTGACTGACAATGTGTTTTGTGCCTAAACACCTGAAACACAACTTATTTTTCGTAACAAAATCTCTCTTTTGCTGTATAGTTTGTGAGCTGAATTGTGAGCACCTATAAATTGAGTGATTTTTCCCTTTGCAATATATGCACAACTGAACTATATTTGCCTTGCTTGAGCGTGGAGAATTATTTGTTACTGTGTGAGAAACTTGTTGAGAACGGGTTTGGCTGGGAAATTTATTCAATCTTAATTTATTTTCTGATTGAGAGACTGATTCTAGAGCTGAACAGCGCTTGTCAAGAAATTCTAAAAATTCTTCTAGTTTAGGGAGTTTTCGCCGAGTCTCTTTCTAGTTCATAAGCCTTGTGAGTATGAAAATTCAATTTATTGGAGAAAATATAGACTAAAATCAAGTCCCATGAATCTACTGGTACTGACACATCCTTCTATTGAAATGTTTAATTTTCGTGATGAAATCTCTTATTGAAAAAGAGTTTTCCTTTTGTACCTCTATCTCTAAAAGTGATTTAATGTGAGAATTAGTTATGGCCATTTTGTTATTATATATTTTTTTCAAAATATCTAATGCGATCGTATAATTTCCATCAGTAATTGAGAGTTCATTAATCAACGAAAGAGGTTCGTTCTCAACAACAGATTTCACGTATAAAAACTTTTGGGAATCAGCCAAATTCGAATTTTCATCGGCTAGTGCTAAAAAAAGATCTCCAATCTTCATAACTGCCGGTAAAAATTGGAATATTCAAATTAGGTAATTTAACTTTTGGAGTGGAAGAACCTTGTGAACTTCTGAAATAATTACCTTGAGCCACTACTTCATTGGTAGCGGAGACCATATTTACAGTTTTTTCAATCAGAGTGCTAAGCTTAGTGTGAACAGCCACGTAACGCTCTTCAACAACTTCCCTATCAAGAATTTGTGATTCATCCTCAATACAATCCTGGATCCTACAATAATCATTAAAAGCCTTAATGAGTATGTTCTCTCTAATAACTAATTCATTATTGTTGAGATTTTCATCGTTCTCATGTTCAGCAATGAAATTTTCGATTCTGGTGATGTTTCCTTTGGAACGTCCTCGTTTCCTGATGAGATCTTCCATATTAATGATATATTGAAATATAAATTAAGTGAAAGTTCTTCCGAAATAAGTAATCTGAAGTAAATTGCGATGGGCTATCAACGAAAGGTGACGTTAAAAAATGTCAATCAGATGAATTGTCAAAATGTCAAATTATACAAATCAAACACTTCTGACCTCGTGAATCGGGTTCTGGGAGATAAATATAATTAGGAAATGGAGTGTTCTGACGAAAAAACTTGTTACTTCCAGCTTCTTCCAAGTAGTTGAGAGGGGTTGAAGTCTGATGTTTTGTCAGTTATCTGGGAATGAGCGACTTCTTCTGAAGCAGAGACCTTTACCAACTACGGCGACGTTTTAGTGCAGGGATGCTTTCCATCGGTTGGGTATCCGGCTCGATGAGACCATATGATTGAGGGTTCGAAGGACCTTAGGGTTAGGGTAGATAGATCAGACAATCCTTTTCAAATTTATATTCGTTGAATTGAACATTTAACTCGCAAAATGACAATACTAGTAAAAATACATCGGAAAGTGACAAGTCGTTCGACAGACTAGGGAAATTGTTGAACCAACTCTCAACTTGTTTCACTGTTGCTTAGGGAAACCTTTTTATCGGTCCAATACAGGGTGAAGGAAAGGTACGAATTTCACAGTTCCCAACAGATATATCAATATTATTGATAAGCCTGATAATAATTGTTATGATTGGCTAGTATATAATTGCAATGCTGTTGAAATTTGTTCCGTCCCAGAAAGAACAAAAACTCTTATGACATGATGGAATATTATATTCTAAGAAGAAAGTAAATAAAAGCAATATATCATGGCTTTGTGCATCTAACCTCAAATGCAATTTACTGATTCACAAGGATTCTGAGATTCGAACAGGTAATTTTTGGATAATATTATGTTTTATGTACTTGTTAATTTTATAAATTTTGGCATATTTTTTCTTTTTTAAAAATGTGAATTATGTTAAGGTTGCTAATCACCTTAAAGAATATCGTGACTACGATGAGCGATTGAAAAAAGTACTAATTATGATTCGACTGATAAATTGAAGTATTTGAGGAGTATTGCCAAAATTATTTCGTTTAAGCTTTGAAATAATTGTCTTAGGTGTATGAGCAATTAATTTGATTATGTGTGTTTTGATTCAATGTTTATTTTATTCATTTGATACATTTTTATTTAATTAAGTAGTATGTCTATTTAATTAATTAGTATGTCTATTAGATCTATATCTGAACGAATTGAGAGACGACAGACATGAGGAAGATAGCTATGACCCTGAAAAACATCTGCGAATTCTTTCAGTAAATTTTCAACATTCAGATTGAAAACTTTTTTAATTACACCTGATTTTTGACATGTTGGAAGTCCTAGCACTGAAGAACATTCAATATTAACTATAGTGAATTTTAAATTAATTACATTGTTGTTATTGAATGGACATATCAATGTATATTTTCCAATCACAAGAATTTGTGTCCCAAAAACTGAATATCATAGGGTTCACCCTGAGAGAGAAGCTTCAGTTTTTCCAATTGACAAATTTGATAATTTGAGAAATTCGAAAGTATGCATCCAGAACACATTGTATATTGACATTTCTGACAATTAAATTCAATTTCTTCCTATACAAAATTGTTCGTTTTTCCCATTTGAATTGATCCTGTGCACCATGTTTTGATTTGTGTAATGACTACCATTATTTTTATTTTTGAAACACATTTTAGAATAATGATTGTATTTATTACAAGACCTGCACTTGACTCGTTCGTCCACATCTTCCGCCATTTATCGTTCTGTTGAGAAACAGGTTGATGATATTTGACCAGGTGATCGCTGATTGCTTCTTTCTCCACTTACTTTTTAACCTAGATTGATTTTATGATACAGAACCAGCATATTTGACACATTTAGTCCTATTAATGCCCATTGCCCAGAGTTTTGTAATTAGATCATGATCGACTTCGTGAAAAGCTTTCGAGATGATTGTGTGGAGCATTTATACTTTCAATAACAATAGGGAAAAGTACTGTAATTGTAAAAAAAAATTAGGAGGAATTAATGTTTCCATAGAAATCAAAGAGTGGAATATTGAAGTTAACAGGGGATTCAATCATATTTAAAGGCTTTAAGTTCCTGGCTATAAAGGTAAAGGTGCGAAAAAAATATCAGTCTTGTAATGTATATATTTTTACTAATATATTTGTATAAAATAAACAGTTTTTTTATTCATTTGCAACATTAAATATTTGAATTCACTCATTCTAATTGTTCATAATCTCTAAAATCTTTTATGCTATTCGGAAGACCGTATAATCCATACATAGAAAAACCTGGAAACAACAAATATAACAAGACAAAAATAATATCGCGTTCAGTGTTATTTTACATGAGTATAGCAAAGAATGGAATGGATCAAAGAGTTGAATAAAATTGCATTATATACACCTCATTCAAATGAGATTCAATTCTTCAAAAAAATCTAAAATGAATCAAAAAGTGGATATTCAAATAATATGAATGAAAATTTCGAAATGTGCAATATGTCAATTATAATTTTGAATAATTTGGTAAATATATCGATCAAAGGTCAGACATTTTTTGTTGTTCAACAAGCGTACACTTTCATATTGCATTTCACTCCACTACAGTACAATCTAATAAATTCGCCATGTATTCAGTTTGTCTCAATATACAAATTTATGCAACTCATTTTATTAATTTTAGAAAAATCTCACATGAGGCATAAGATGTTTTAAAAGAAGTTTTGGGATTGAAAAAATCAGTTTGAAAAAAGTAATTTCAATGATCTCTAAAACTATGTACAATTGTTATCACAGAAAAGGAAATGGAATAATTACTTCGAGAAAATCTCTGTCAAAATATCAAATTTCCTATGCCTCATTTGAAACTTGTCTTTTTCAAAACTACAAATATCTTTTGATATGTAGGGGTAAACAATGCACAAAGAATAACAAGTGAATGATTTTTGTGAGAGACATTTACTATTTCTTTTTGATTCATATCAAAGGATATTCAGATATATGAATTAAATACAAAATTTAAAAAGGAACATATGAAGCCAAAAGCAATTGATAGAAAACAACACACGAGAAGCACAAATAATTTTTGGAATGGGTAGGAAAACTTTATTCTCGGATATAAAAATAGGAATAATATGTGAGATGCCTGCATGCCATGGAAAGTTGTTTGCTATAGATTATGGAAATTTCCCGCTTGATATTCCTCAAAGATTTTCCGTAGACCATTTTCAAAGACAAATGTATTGTCTTAAAGGTCGTCAGTTGATCATTACCTTCATGCTCCATCGAAATATGAGTTACTTCTGACTATCTTTCCCCCTCAGCTCAATATTTTTGAAAATTTGACCCATAGCTTGTCTGTGTTTTGTCTTGTCATCGTTCACATGACCCAAAGACTTGAAATTTCGAGAAGAGTCCTCGACCCCTTTATCTGAGTTTTCCATTCTTGGCAAATGAATACTTCTGAAAACATTTTTCATTCGATTTTTGTGAGTGATGAAAGCATCATCAGACTCATTTTCCTTGGACTCATCTTTTGTTTGTGCTATTTGTTCCCCAACCATTTCCTTATTTTTTACCTTTGGTTTTTCCTCATTATTATCATTTTTATTTCCTAATCTGGAATTGACAAAAGAAACAAATTTTTCCTTGGCTTCATTTCTGTTGATACTATCTACGATAACATTTTCATTGTTAGAATTTTCTGGCAGTTCTGCAATTATATTTTCTCTTGGTTGAACGGCAATATAACTCGGTATACCCAAAGTTATTCTCTTTAATGTTCCTTCTAGATTTTTCATGAAGGTTTTGGTCTTTTCTGATGTCACCTTCAGATTTTCATCCTCGGGTTCGAATACTGTTTTTTCTTCTTTGTTTTCCTCTTTTTTCTTAGGCCTCAGTCTTACGCTGTTAAGATAGCCAGAAGTTATTTTATGTGGGCTAAAATCTTCAATATTTTTATTTTCGGTACTTGGTAGTGGAGGAGGCAGAGGAGGAGGTGGTGCCATTTCTTTTGTTTCAAGTAAGGGAAAGTCATTCAAAGACGGTGGTGGCGTAGGTGCGGGAGATATTTCATCTAGAGAAAAATCAGTTTTATCATCATCTGACCCACTTGGCGACGGTGTGTCTGGGGGCATAGGTGAATCAACATTATTGTCTTCGTTATTATCGTTCAAAACGTCATCATTTTGAAGCAGCTCAGAGGGAACAATGGTAGCAGGCATATCTGACGATTTCGGGAAGAAAGGAGTAATAATGGATTCTGCGGGGGTAACGACATTATCACGGTGTACAACTGCAACAACACTCTCTTCACATGGTACAACATCAGAAACATAGGATAGCCCATCAATAGACAATTTACGTTCCGAGTTGCTAAGATTAATATCGACTTCATCCAACATTTCATCCAGTTTCTTCAGCTCTTGTTGTATTTCAAGGACCTCTATTTTGTCTTCCGTTTTAACAGGCGGCGGAGGGGCTGGCTTCTTTTTGGGTTGTGTGATTTCGTTAGTAAGTTCATCGGCTTCAAATGCGATGTTATTATAAAAATTCACCATACCATTCTCTTTTCTGGGAATGGTAGTATCATCATTTTTGGAAATGGTGCTATCATCGTCGATAGGAGTGATTGATATTTGTGCTTCCGTATAAGGTCTTAGAGAAAAATAATAAATAGGGAGGCCTAGGGAAAGAATGAAGAACAAACCCATGCGTTATATACAGCATTTTTTGCTCAGTTATATTTTGAAATGCGGCTCACTGTCAACATTGATTGACTTGACTGTTTCATGTAGAGAATTCAAATTAAAAACTCACAAAGTTATTGAAATAGTAGCAGCAGTGACAGCGGAGACATTCAATCAATCCAATTCAGGTTAACCACCTGTTTCAGGGGTTTTGCCGTTCATCAATACAGGTCATGCAAACAACAACTAGTGTCTACAAAGCCGAATGGACTGATCTAAATATCTCCACTTCAATGTTCTAATATTCTCTTGGTGCAGAAATAATGGATTGAAAAAATTACCCGTAAAAAAAGTTTTGATCTTGATTACAAGTATATTATATTCATTTTACGTTCATTCAGCACCTTGTGCACACCCATGGACGCATTTTATAAGGGTTTTGCATATGCTCATCAGAACTTGATGCGGACCGGCAGATGGGATATTTTTATTTTAAAATTATTAGGTAAATTTATATTATGATTATTTTGTTAACTGAACAATACAAACTAATATAGAATAATGCATACCCTGAATAAACAATGTATCTTATGATCTGTAAACAAAGAAGAAACTAACCTAAAAATAGACAATGCCCACTGGTGGTCAAGAAAAAACGGTAAATAACAGACATTTGAATTAAAAAACAACCAAATGATCATAAAAACCAATTTAACATAAATACCGGAAAAATGGTCCAACAGGTGAGATCACGCGTCAAATTACTGCTGGGTGCAATGTGTTAATGATTAGAACAGGCAAGCATTGTTTATTTTCAAGCTTTTATTCAGTTTCACCTGTCCCGGTGTCTGTTTGTAATCAAATCTTGCAAGTTAAATTTGACCCACTTCTAGTTGTCCGATTAACATGAAATTTGTCAGATGTTCATAGTTCCCGTAACAATGCATTATGGAATTTTTGTTTGAGAAAAAAAAACAAAATGGCGGCTTCAAGATGACGGACGAGATTTGTGTTTATGGTCCGATTTGATTCAAAATTGGTACGTGGTGATTTTCGGGGTCAGAGACCTAACAACACAGGGATGTCCTAGGTATGTCCTTTTTATGTACCGCGGTACAAGGACATGATTGGGACATTCAGGGGATGTCCCGCCAGAGGTTGTCCAGAGGACATCCCATCTGGTATATCCTTAGATTGTCCCATGTATATCCATTCTCATATATAAGAATCATCGAAACTCATCAAAATGTTCATTGAAAATTCAAAGTTGATATTTTTTTTTTCTGGAAAATAACTATGAAGAAAATGAAAATTACTATCTCAAAAATTTTTAGGAAGTGACCATTTCGCAAGCAAAAAATTATCAATGCATAATATTTGCAATTCATGACAAAGAAATTTGCTGAACTTGAGAAGTCTGTAATTTTCAACAGCGATGTCATGGATGATTTGCAAAAAACTGTGAAAAATTTAAATAGTGAAAATTCGAGACTCAAAAAGGAACAACTAGTGTTGAATAAGAGAATAAGCGATCTCGAGCACAAAGTCCTTGATATGCATAAAAAAATGACTCATGATGAAATCAAACAAAAGAGCTGTAATATTGTGGTTGTCGGGGTAAGAAGTGACAATGTACAGGGAGACATTAAAAAATCGTTTCAAAAGCTGAAATTTGAAATCCAAGTAGATTACAGGCTCCAAGTTCTGCCTAGCAAACTACCGAACAAACCTGTACTAGTTAAGTTCAATAGTGCTGAATTGAGACAAAGAGCCCTTGATCTGCATAAATCTAAGAAGAAGTTGGATACTGAAGAATGTGGTATTACAGAAGAAAGAAGGATTATTTATTTCAATGAAGACTTACCAAAGGACACCAGGATATTATTTGAAAAAGCAAGAGAATTAAGAAGTCATAATTTTAGATATGTATGGGTTGAAAATGGGAGGGTTTATGCAAGGAGGGATGAGGGGGGGGATTGATTAAAATAAATAATATTGTACAAATTGAGGAGATTAAACAAAACAATTATTAATGGCACTTAAGAACATAAAAATTGGTCATGTTAATATTTGATCATTGTATCCTAGTATTATGGATGTGAAAATGCTCTTAATGAAACATGGTCTGGATGTTCTGAGTATTACTGAAACATGGTTGAATGAAAACATATCTGATGCAGCAGTAAAAATTGACAACTATAAATTTATCAGACTTGATCGTGGTAATAATCGTCGTGGTGGGGGTACTGGTGTCTACATCAGGTCAACTCTTAAGGCAAGTTTAGTGGCTGAATTTTCCCAGTCTGAGGTGAATATTGAACAACTTTGGGTAGTAATTGATATTGCAAATAATAACTATTTGATTGGGACAGTCTACAGACCTCCAGGTGGTCAAGTTTTGGATGCTATAAATTCTCTAGATCACTCAATTGCTTCAATGTTTCCCGATACAGATAATATTATATTAATGGGTGATCTCAACTTGAATTTAATGCAAGTGACACCAGCAACAGACTTGCTCACAGATTTGTTGGATTTATTTAATATTACTCAAATAATAAAAGCCCCAACACGTATTACTAAAAACTGTAATACCTTATTAGATATCATAGCAGTTGATGATATTGACTTGATTGATGGTGAAGCACAACATGTCGACATGCTCAAGTCACAGATCACCAACTGGTGTTTTGTCAACTCAAAATAAAAATTCCTCAAAATAAAATCAAGTATATAATTTACAGAGACTTCAGTGCATTCAATCAGGTTGATTTCGAAATTGAATTACGAATGCAGAATTGGCAAGAAATATTTTTTACAGAGGATATTGACATGGAAAGCACTTGAACAGTTGAATATCCATTATAAGAAATCTGATATATCATTAGCACCTGACTTAAATGAAGCTGAAGCTATCAATTGCCATTTCATTAACTCTGTCAATGCATTAGAGTGTCAAGCTGATGATGATCTTGTACAGTATTATAATACCCATAAAGTGAATTATAACCTAGACCACTGCAAAATTGAACCCTTTCGGGAGCATGACGTTCTGGAGGCTGTAGATAGTATCAAATCAAATACAGAAAGTTCTGATGGAATAACCCTCCATATGATAAAAATGTGCTGCCCCTTTTTATTGCCATTTATCACTCACATATTCAATTGTTGCCTACTTGAAGGATATTTTCCTATAAATTTGAGAAATGCAGTTATTTTACCGTTACCAAAGGTCTCAAATCCTAAATGTCTCTGATCTGAGACCTATCAGTAGGCTTCCAGTGCTATCCAAGATGTTCAAAAGACTGCTTTTCAATGAATTTTTACGTTTCCTCACAGAGAATGAACTATTTTCTGATTGCCAATCTGGTTTCCGATCTGGGCATAGTACAATTACAGCATTATCTAAAGTATTAGATGATATATTTCAGGCAACTTATGGTAGCAATACATCATTACTTGTTACATTAGACTATAGTAAAGCTTTCAATACCCTGGTTCATAATCTATTATTGGCGAAACTAAATTATTACTGTTTTTCTAAGGAAACCATAGGATTAATTGAAAGCTATCTCTCCACCCATTTGAAAAAAGGTTTTTTATTAATTATTTTATTTATAGGAAAAAGAACTAATGAAAATAAAGTCGGTGATAAGCTGGTGATTATTATTTTTCATGATTAAAAATTTCTGCCAAATATACACGCCATCTCCATAATTATATGGATAATATAGCCATTATGAAGAAATGTAAAAAATAGTCATTCTTCATTAAATGCAGAATTTAGTATTATTTTTTGCAACTTTGTTCCAACATCTTATTATGAATTATCTTTCTTATGATTGACTGTTGACAGGAACTGCACTTCAAAAACTGAGCTCATTAGTGATAAAAATAATAAAAAATTGTTCATACCTAATATCATCCAAACAGCAAATCGAATCCAAGTGTGTGAATCAAGCATAAGCATCAAATAAACATTTATCAATATGCTAGTTGCTGGAATAAGTGGTACCATTGGCACCTATTATAAAAAAAAGGGTTGAAATAAAACCAAATCGAGAAACATAAAATATCTATATACCTTGAATGACAGTTCCTTTTTGGATGTGGGCTGGGTAGCCATCGACATCACAAGTAATACAGCAATGAGAACACAAACTGAAGTCACAGATATGGCCCACATATCACCATTAATAATGTTACTGTTCCAACAGAGTATGCACAATCCGATGCAGAAACAAGTCAAACCTAGAAAATGAAAAAAAAAAACAACACTTTTTCTACCTCATGAATAGTTTGTTGAAAGTTCAACTTTTCTGCTTGCACTATTTCTTTCGTAAGACGATTCTGAGTAACTATACAAGGATAACATCTACCATGGCAACTTGTCTAGATCATATATTTATGAGAGAAAATCCACAAAACAGTAACCTAAAATATATGTTATTCATTATCAAGGCTAATGTTACTGATCATTTTCCTGTAGTTTCTAGGTGTACATATGACGAATTGTGCACTCAAACGACAACAAAAACTAAAGTTAGCAACATTTTGGATGCTAATAAATCTATAAACTTCAAGACTGGAGCGAAATGAACACATAATAACCCAAATGCAACTCTAGAAACATCTTGAGACATGTTTACCAAAACATATAATCAATGCTTGAATATAAAAGAAGCACCTATGAAATGTTCAGAAAAATTAAACTGTGGATATCTCAAGCCATAATGAATTCAATAAAACAGAAACAAAATGAAATTTGAAGCTATTGAAAGTAAAAATGATTTTCTATCAAATACATATAAGCAATACCATAATAAGAAGGGTATTGCAGTCTTTTTAGACCTAGCAAATGTATTTCGCACAGACCCATATGATAGACATATGTATTAGAACATAATAAGATATATGGAATTGTGCTAGAAGTCTTCAAGAACTATCTCACTAACAGAAAACAAATCGTAAAAATAAGAGAAACATTGTGCAAACCACTGAATACATAACTAGGTATCCCCGGGGAACTGTTTGGGGCCTATACTTTTCATTTTATATATATATATATATATATTTTGTACGACATTTTTTTTTTCGAAGTCTCTAATGGAAATATGTTAGTTTTTTGTAATTGAGGAGCCCTCTTGACATTTTAGATAAATCAAATATTTTTAAGGGGTCGCTCAAGAATTTTCAAACTTTCGAAAATGATCGATCAAAATTCGTTTTTTTTTGTTTTCATTTTTTCTTTCTCATGGCGGCAATTGTTTGTACATATATAAAAAAAGACATCCTTAAAATTTTAGCTCAAAGTATATATTTTTATAGGTCGCTCAAGAATTCGAGCGAATATTAATGCTATATTTTGTTTCTGCAATCCATTAACATAATTATGAGCCAATATAAACCACGAGATACATAAAAATACCAATGAATATATTGTTACTAGCATACTTAATTAATATGGATAATTAAAAGAAAATAAAAATTGTTTCTTCATTGATCAGCTTGAATATCTTCTCTGATTAGTAATCCAAATTGAAATATGGAACTGAAATAAAATAAATTAGAAGTTTTTGTTATGTATTTTGAAATGTGTAATTACAATTGTAGATAATATAATAAAGTGTTCATAACAAATGTAAAACAAGGTTTTTTTCGAATGAATTGTTTTTTTGGTGTTGGTTAAATTATTGTTACGAAAATAAGTACATTACGCCCCTGCGTTGTTTATCTCGCACAGGCCAGACGATGTGACAATTTTTTATTCAGGCGAAATTCGAGAAATATGACGACAGACTGGTCAATATCACGCTGATATTTCCCCATTGAATGATCTCGATGTTTCCAGGAACCACTCGAAGTTTCTAGATGCCAAGGACGGGGATATATAAGATCGGGTGTATCGCCGAAAGAGGAGTAAATTTTTATTGAAAGACGTAGTAATTCTATATTATCTACAATTGTAATTACACAATTCAAAATACATAACAAAAACTTCTAATTTATTTTATTTCAGTTCCATATTTCAAATTGAATTACTAATCAGAGAAGATATTCAAGCTGATCAATGAAATTTTTTTATTATCCATATTAATTAAATTTGCTAGTAAAGGCTGACAAGCCAGAACTGAGTCGCGAGATACGCAACGATAGAAAGAGAGATATGTTAGGACAGAGACAAACAATCGTATCCCTCGAAAACTTTTAATCTTTAGTACTCCCCAAGATTCAAAATTCTTGAGCAACCTTTAAAAATGTATACTTTGAGCTAAAATTTCAAGATGTCATTTTTTTATAAGTACAAACAATTGCCGCCATAAGAAAAAAAAATCGAATTTTGACAATTTTCGAAATTTTTAAAATTCTTGAGTGTCCCCTTAAAAATATTCGATCCATTTAAAATTTAAGGAAGGCTCCTCGATTACAAAAAAATAACATATTTCCATGCGAGACCTAAAAAAAAAATTAGTCGGTCAAAATATATATATATATATATATATATATATATATTGTTATTATGTATAACAGAGACTCGTATCACTGATGATATTAATCAAAAAGAAACTTATACTGTTTGTACACTTTACCATTCTCCAAATTCTTCTCACTCAGAGTTTTTATCATTTTTAGAGGAATATATTGAGAATTTAATGGAAGAAAAATCTATATTGTATTGTATATTGATTATAACAGGTGATTTCAACATAGATCTAAAAGTAGACTCACGTATAGTAGAAAAATTAAACATCTATTGAACCTATTTGGAATGTATCAAATTGTTGAAGGAAGTACAAGAATTACTAAAGACTCGTCTACACTTATTGATTATGTGTTAACAAGTGATACAAATATTAAACACCAAATATTTGATTGTCTTAAAGTTTCCGACCATTCTAATATACTTATCTCGCTGATAACAAATGAGGTGAAATTGAATTTAAATACAGCAACTGTCAAAAGAAACTTGAAGAATTTCAATAAACTAGAGTTTTAAAAATCGTTATTTAATCTGGAGTGGGATACAAATAGTAGTGATGTGAATAAACTGGCAGACTCATTCGTTAATAATGTTGTAAAAATTCTAGATGAACATGCACCTTGGAAAGAATATAGAACATTCAATAACTTCAAACTGAAAGTATGGTTTACAGACGAGATCATGGAACAAATAAAATAAAGGGACCTTTTGTATAAAGTGGCTAGGGATTCGGCATTAGAGTAGGACTGGATTAACTATAAGAAAGTTAGAAATGTTGTTACTTCACTGATTAGGCAGGAAACGAAGAAATTCTACGAAGAACAAATTGATCAAAACAAAGGAGATGCAAAGGCAATGTGGAGGTCTCTCAAAGAGTTAATAAATAGAAAACCTCAAAACAGGCCTTCTAAAATAAAGTTCGGTAATCATTGGAAAGAAAATTATTTCAATTCATACTTCATAGAAAGTATATTGGAAATTGTAAGCGACATCAAACCTGTTCACAACTCCGATTATATCTTGAATGTTTTGCCTCGACACCAAATGACGCTTACCACATTTGAAGCACGCACAATGAATGACCTCAAAATGATAATGAATAGAATGAAGAAAAACGGTTGTGATAAATACGGCATCAACTTGGAAATATTTAAATTAACATTCGAAGTTGCTTTATTATATTTGATTGATGATTATGTTTGATTAACACTTCATTGATGACAGGACAATTCCACAATAGTGCCTATTGTAAAAGTGTTCAAACAACCACTTGTTCGGAATTCCGCCCAATTCATACACTTCCTATCTATGAGAAAATATTAGAATTAGCAGTGAAGGATCAGCTACTACAATTTGTAGCAGATAGTAATATACTAGTAAAGGAACAATCAGGATTCAGGCAGGCACATTCGTGTGAAACGGCATTGCATTATTTATTGTCTAAATGGAAAACTGAGATAATCAATAATAAAAAGATCATTATTGTTATATTTTTAGATTTGAAGAGGGCCTTTGAAACTGTAAATATCTATCTGCTTCTGAGAAAACTCGAGAAATTTGGTATTAAGGAAAATGCGCTGAAATGGTTTGGAAGCTATCTTACTGGTAGGTCTCAAGTAGTTAAATATAATAATACTTCTTCTGGCAGCAATGACATACATTATGGGGTCCCTCAAGGAAGTGCTCATGTCAACTGTTTGGTTGTAGCGTACTAGATTACTTCAGCACTCTGGGAAATTTTGTATGAGGTATAATCATTTTTTTATGTTAGAAGAAAGAAGTGTTTCCAAAAATAGGATGAATTCATTAAAAGGTAATAATTTCAATAAGACTGGTTACTCACAATACAACAATACCTCCACTGCTACAATCGATTCAGAAATCTTGGTAGGATTTTTGTAACGTCCGCAGTTGAAAATCTGTCCTATTACACTCGAATCATCGCTCGAATCATAGCTCAGCAATTCGTTTTCATCATTTGTTCTATCACTGTCAGGTGGCATATCGATTCCATTGTCAGTGTACCTGCGTTGGAAAATAATAATTGTACCAAATTATGAGTGTTTCTTTGCTAAACTACTTTGGATTTGTTGGTGAGTCATAAGACACACACACACTTGACAGATGACCGAGTTACTTGTGTGATTTGATTTCAATTTGTGCTTTTGGGAGTTTTAAGTGTTGGAAATTGTGTTTATACTATTTGTATTAAAAAGGTAAGCTGACTAGGATTTTGGAATGTGATTAAGAATTAGGACTGATTTTTTAGGATGTAGAATTGAGGTTGGTGACCATATTTAGTTAAATATTAAAAATTGTTTACATTCATTATTACATTATTATTAACAAAACAAAACATTCTTTCTTACTCCCAGAGTGACAATTTTGAGGTGGGATTCGATTTGCGGGTAATCAATTGGAGAATTTTCTTTGAAAACTTATGCTGGATGTTTTCAATTTTGGTTGGGTAAATTTCGTATTGGGGGGACCAGACTGAAGAGCAGTATTCTAGATGGGGCTGATGAGATGTGGGGATTATAGGTCAGGTGGGTATCAAGTATAACTCCCAGCTCTCTAATCTGAGTTAAAGAGTCAAGAATTGTGTCATTTAATTGGTAGTTGAACAGCATCCCTGTTAGAACTGAATAGAAAAAACCTGAGGATTATAACTGGGCTACTGTCAGGTCACTGTAGACTGCATCTTCAAAGAATCGGACTTGCAGAGAGCTCAGAGTATCGCTTTTGTCAAGACGAGGAAGAAACAGCAGAGCACATCTTGTGCAGATGCAAGGGTCTGGAATGAACAAGATTCTACCGTATGGATTACGGGCAGCTAGAGCCCAAAGACCTGGAAAAGGTATCACCGAGCGTCATCCCGACTTCGTCAGAAGCACTGGAAGACTTGGAGGAGAACTCTAATTTAATTAGGATAGAGCCACAATAGAGCTGAGAAGGTCGCAGTGGAAGGGGCTGTTATCGCCCCACTCGAAAAGAACCTAACCTAACCACCAAAGCCCTGTGTAAAGGTCCGGGTTGAGGTAGGAGGATTAAACCATTTCAAATTGTACAGTCACTTTTCACAGATGCTCAAGTTCTGGAATAATACCAAGCGAGAGCAACTGTCACAATAGAAAATCGGTGCATAAATTTTCCTCAAAATGAATATTAGGGCTTTATCGTGACTTCACGGCATGTAAGTTAAGGGGGTTCTGTTTGTTTATATTAATAACTTTGATGTATCGTATTCCGATTCCATATATTTATACCTACCCCCAGCTAAGTTTGTTCTCAGCTAGGGAGGGGTTGGGATTGTTGAACAATTTTGGCCTAGACAAAGGGACGGTGTGACATATCAAAGTTAGGGTAGTTGAGGGGGTTTTCCAAACAGGATATTGAGCATCTTATATCTGTAGCAGAACTGAAAAATACTTTGATTAGTCTCCATGGTTATTTACATTCTATTTTCAATTTGCCAGAAAAATGAAAAGATTTATAAAGTCATCCCATTTTATGGTACTTCCAAAAATTAGCTCAACATATAACTGATTAAGACATGACTGATGTCAAACAAAAATATCGAGTAATAATAATAATAATCTCTTTATTTACTCAGATTGATCTGTACAACCACAGGAGCAGGAGTACAAATGAAAAAGAGGAAAACGTCAATGTACAATATTAAAAAAATAAAACTATACTAAGATAGATAATGTCACATAGTTGTAAAATCGAAAATGGTTAAAAAAATATGTATATAAAAACATAAACAGATGTATACCACATAAATATAATAATAAATAATTCCTTCCTATATACACATATAGTATTGGATTACAGATAAAACTCATCTATACTGTAGCAGTTCTTTGACAGGAGAAGTTGCTTCAGTCTTGATTTAAAGATATGTACATTTTCAGAATTTTTCATGTTATCGGGGAGTTTATTAAAAAGTTTGCAGCCCTGAAACTCAAAACTTCTTTGGTAAAGAGCAGTGCGATGTTGACTAGGTAATAATAAGTGGGCAGTCCGGGTAGAATGATTATGATAGGCTCTGTTAGCAGCTAGTGTATTTCTATTTCGGTAGATATATGTGCAAGCTTCCATTATGTATACTCCTGCTAGCGTTAAAATTTTCAAATTCTGAAAAGTTTGTCTACAAGTATCTCTATAGCCCAACTTAGCAATGATCCTAATAGCATACTTTTGTATACAAAACACACGAGACACGGTAGAGGATGTGCCCCAGTTCAGGATACCATATCTAAGATGCGAATTGAAGTTTGCATAATAGACAGTCAATAAAATACTTTGACTACAATGGTTGGAGAGAAACCTAAGAGAATAACAGGCTTTTCTAAGTTTATTACATAAGTTGTCAATATGTGTCCTCCATTGAAGTTTGTCATCAAAAACAACACCCAACATTTTTGTTGACTTAGTTAGGTTCAATTCCAAGGAAGTATCAATAAACAGATTCAACTCATATTGTTGTCCAGTATTCATCTTGAAATTTAACACGTTAGTTTTAGCTTCATTCAACATTAAATTGTTTTTCTTCGACCACATTATAACTTTTTTGTAGGTCTCAAGAGCTGTGTTTTTGGGAGTCCATATCATTTTCAATAATTAATATATTAGTATCATCAGCATAACATGACAATGAATGGCCGAGTTCTTGTTTAGGTACCCTACCAAGTCATTGGCAAAAGCGAAATACAAGAAGGGTCCTAGAATGGATCCCTGTGGTACTCCATCCTCAATATTTCTTTCAGTACTTAGAATTTTTCCAACTTTGACTACTTGTCTTCTCTTATATAAGTATGAGTTTAGTAAGGATAGGGGTATTCCTCTTACACCATATCTTGAGAGTTTGTCGAGCAGAAGATCATGGTTTACACAATCGAAGGCCCGTGAAAAGTCAATAAACAATCCTAAAACGCATTTCTTTTTGTCTAGAGCACTTACTATTCGATTTTGAAATTCACACAGTGCCGTAAAATTGCCCTAATAAATTAGTCCTATCAGTGTTTTTTTTTGTAAACCATGTTGTGACGGCGATAACAAGTTATTTGCTGTGAAATAGGCTTCCAATTGTTCTTTTATGTTAATTTCATAGAGTTTAGAGATACTTGAAAGAATACTAATTGCTCTATAGTTATCCATATTGTTTGGGTCACCTTTTTTTAAAATAGGAGATACACTAGCAAGTTTAAGATTGGTCGGAAAAATGCCTTTTGAGGTTGAGAGATTAATTAAAAAAGTCAGTACACCACATAATTCACCAGAGCAATTTTTCAGGATTTTGTTGGAGATTTCATCGATCCCGGAGGAGTTAGAGTTGTTCAATCTGTTAATCATTTGTGCGAGTTCACATTCAGTAATTGGAAACATAAAAAAGCTTGAGTTATTTGAGGTGACGTTACTCTCGAGAAAATTCGTGTCAACAGAGAAATTTTCAGATATAGTCCTTGTAAAATGTAGATTAAATTTTTCAGCTAACATTTCATCTGAATATTGAACATCATCCGACTGCTATAACTATTTCACTATGTTTCATAGTTTTATTTTTTTGTAACTCCTTAATTATGGCCCAGGTTGTTTTAGATTTGTTGGATCAGTTTAATATCAAATCATCATGATGTTGTCTATTCAGCGATTGCAATTTCTCTCTGTATTCTTTATTGAATTTCTTACATTCTTCCTTATATCTATTATCATTCCTAGCTAATGTATTAAACAACAAGACCTTATTTTTCAACTCCCCTATTTCACGAGTCATCATTATTTTGTGTGAAGTCATTTTTTTTGGTCGCCCTAAGATAATTTTTCTTTTTGGGAATGATATTTCAAAATAATATGTAAGAGTTTTACTAAAAGCATCATATGCTAAGTTGGGGCAACTCTGAGCATATACGTCTGCCCAGTCTCTTGTGATAAGTAATTACGAAATCTTAAAATATTTTCATTGCATAGGTCACGACGATAAGAAAAACTATTTTTCTTACCATTACTGACTTCGTGTTGCAGATCAGAAGTAATTTTCAAAAATTGTGAATAATGATCTGAAAGATGAAGGTCTACTATTGCCACACTATAGGGGTGGCTTGTCTTGATAAAGAAGTTATCGATACATGTCATTGAGTTTAACGTAACCCTTGTTGGCATTCTCAAACCGATTTCAATGTCATAGGAAGATAGCAGGTCCTCTAAAAGAGTAAGGTTGGTGCTATGAACTAGAAAATTGATATTGAAGTCTCCGCCAATGATTATCGATGTAGTCTCATCATCAATTTCTGCGAGAATTCCGCTGAGTAAAAGCAGGAATTCACTGTAGTCACCATCAGGTGGTCTGTAAATTGCTATACAAATCATATTTCTACTTAGTAATTTGATGCCACATACTTCTATAACACCTTCTTTACAAAAACTAGTCATATTTAGCTTATGAATAATTCCCACGAAATTATCATGTTTATAGATAGAAACTCCCCCATGGATCTTGGTATCTCTAGAGTATGAGGCACAAAGATCAAAATTGCTTAACTTAATACTTTCTAATTGTTCAGCCTTTTGCCAGTGTTCTGTAATAATCAGAAAATCACATATGCTATCTTCCTTAAACGTATTGTTTAGAAGAACTATCTTATTACTGATACATTGAATATTTTGGTGGGCAAAAGAAATATTTTCATTCCGAGCTACAGCAGAACGTGACCTATTGGTAGTAATACTTACATTTTCATCAGTTTGATCACGGTCTTTGGTATTTTCAAGGCATAGAGAGCATGAAGTAAAGACATTTGAGTTAAGGACATTCAATTTTTTGTCATTGACGACATACCTTGGTCTAAAAATAATTGTCGGATGTATTAGCAGAGTATGCAACTGGTTCTATGAAACTGAAATCAGTTATTTCTATCGTTTTAAGAGCAATTCTTTGTCTGGTTTTGTTTTCTATCAGTATGAAATGTAATCGAGCAGTTTCTATTGAATCCTTTGAACACCTTGATTTTTTTGAAAATAAACCTGTTGATGTTTTTGTCATGGTAGTTATTGCATTCTGAGACTATAATGAGATTCGTAAATTTAGCAAGACCTAGAATATTATTCAGAAACAACTGTAAAGTTCTGTTATTACTATTATTTTTTGTGTTGAACATAACTATTATTGTATCTAACTGCCCATATTCTATTGTCTCACAGAATATATTATCAGTCAACTCACAAAGTTCCATATTCGGACTTATATTAGTATTTATTTTAAATTTAGACTGGTCTATTATTTTTGTGACAGCTCTTGGGAACCCTATAGCATATTGGTCACCGCAAATATATACATTTTTCTGTGGAATTTTATTTGATTAGAAAAACCTGAAGCGTATTGGTCACCATATATGTAAGTTTTCCTCTGTGGAAGGGATGAATTGGTTGCATCTGATTCTAGATCTATTATAAGTTCTGGTATATCTATTGTCCTGTTTACGTCACTTACTGCGCTTTCCTTATGCACGAGAATACTTTGAGCAGTTTCTAGCTCCTCCAGGAGTGATTTTTGATTGATATCTTCAGGCGTTTTTTCCGAGTTGGAGACAACGAAAGAGTGCTCTTCAAGATCACTACTTAAGCTCCCTATGGACACAGATTCTTGTTCATCTGTGGCCTCACCATACACTTGTAGTGTATATATACAAATATACATTTTTCTGTGGAATTTTATTTGATTAGAAAAACCTGAAGCGTATTGGTCACCACATATGTAAGTTTTCCTCTGTGGAAGGGATGAATTGGTTGCATCTGATTCTAGATCTATTATAAGTTCTGGTATATCTATTGTCCTGTTTACGTCACTTACTGCGCTTTCCTTATGCACGAGAATACTTTGAGCAGTTTCTAGCTCCTCCAGGAGTGATTTTTGATTGATATCTTCAGGCGTTTTTTCCGAGTTGGAGACAACGAAAGAGTGCTCTTCAAGATCACTACTTAAGCTCCCTATGGACACAGATTCTTGTTCATCTGTGGCCTCACCATACACTTGTAGTGTATATATACAAATATACATTTTTCTGTGGAATTTTATTTGATTAGAAAAACCTGAAGCGTATTGGTCACCACATATGTAAGTTTTCCTCTGTGGAAGGGATGAATTGGTTGCATCTGATTCTAGATCTATTATAAGTTCTGGTATATCTATTGTCCTGTTTGTGTCACTTACTGCGCTTTCCTTATGCACGAGAATACTTTGAGCAGTTTCTAGCTCCTCCAGGAGTGATTTTTGATTGATATCTTCAGGCGTTTTTTCCGAGTTGGAGACAACGAAAGAGTGCTCTTCAAGATCACTACTTAAGCTCCCTATGGACACAGATTCTTGTTCATCTGTGGCCTCACCATACACTTGTAGTGCCGTTTCTTCTAGTTGGTTTCTTTGTTTCTGTGTATTGTTCCTCAGGATCATTTGCATTCCTTTTTTGTGGGGGTTACTTTTCTTATCTATCTTGGTGATTAATTTTCTCTTCTTTTCATTCATTACTGGTGAAGTTTGAACCGATATGGATTTTTTTGGAAAATTGTCTGTCTGAGTTTTGGCATCAGTTGTATTCTTATTTATATGTCTCATCAACTGGGTCTCAAAATCAACAATTTTATCTTTTGCTTTCAAAATTTCCAAGTCGCGGGTGTTTATTATTTCCTTTAATTCTTCTTCATTTTTTATGGCATCTACAGCGAATTCCTTTCTTTCTGCTCTTATTTTTGCAATATATTTATTTTGTATGTCGTTTTCTTCTACCATCTCCTCTATAGTTTTCTCTAGAATACTTGTTTCTACAGTTTTCTCTAGAATACTTTTTTCTTCTTCTGAGTCAATGGCTTCTTGTTTTTTACAACACATTATTGCTGAACCTTTTATAAACTGAACTTTTCCTTTGTTGCTCAGCGCGCAGGATTTCTGATATATACCGAAACAATTTACACAAGTATAATAAGGCGCAGGTCTGGTTTTACAGCAGGCAAACATTGCAATTTTTCCTATTCCGCCAGTTCCTAATGATAATGCCACTTCAAAAGGTTTTATTGGCTGTTATTAAAGTTTATTGGCACGCCACTGGTAGACTAGAATGTTTACAAGTTTCTTTGCACTCTTGGCCTCGGGATTAGAGTTTTTATTTTTGGGACAAAAAAGTGTTTACTTTTATTCACTATAATGGAGTTATGATCAACTTTTCACCATTATTCGAGATTACTTCATAATATGGATTAAACTTTTCTAACACTACATTCACCATACTTTACACTATCTCTGGATATGATTTTGAAAATTTTCTGATTTGTTTTTCCCAATGAATTTGAGTGGGAACTTGGAACAGTGTAGCTTATAGATATAGACAGGTAAGGTTAACTCAAGCTCTTGTTGAAACAACTAATGAGGCATCTAAGGAATTGAATGAATATTGTTCAGATAATGGACTCGAAATGAATTTAACAAAAACCTACTACATGCGCTTTCTCCCAAAAAATGTCGCACCTGATTACGATCTATACCTTAATGTATGTGGCCAGTCTATTCAGAGTAAGGATACCATAAACTTTTTAGGTCTCACTCTTGATCAAAAATTGACCTGGGAAGCACACATAAATATACTATGCTCTAAACTAAGCACTACTTCCTACATAATACGGAACTTGAGAGAAACCGTATCAATTGACATATTGAGAATTCTCTTTTGGGTTGGTCCAGTCAACACTTCAGTACGGATTGATTTTCTGGGGGTCTTCCTGTTACTTCATAGATGCATTCCGCTCACAAAAAAAAATACTGAGGACTATCTACAAAGCTCCTCCACGTTCACCGTGTAAACCACTATTCAAAAAATTTCAAATCCTAACTCTATATATTCCAGTTGATTATGTATGTCAGAGGCAATGAAACAGAATTCAAGAGAAATTGTGATGTGCATTCATATTTCACGAGAAATAGCGAAGCTATCCACCAACCGTACTCTAGGCTTGGGGTGAGCCAAAATTCACCAAAATATATAGGCATTAAATGTTTTAACAAAATAAAAAGTTTTATGGATACAGGTAGCACAATAATTATCTTCAAGAGAAACCTACAAACTTTTTTATGTGATAACCAATTCTATGATATTGACGAATTTCTCAATTTTTAGTTAGCGTATTCAACTATACATTTATACAATTTATATACTCCAATCAGTCCAATTAATTTTTGAACTTTTTCTGTGAGTGATTGATTTTCTAATTATGTGCGAGTGTGCAAAATTTGTAAATTTCTCCACTAGTCCGATGAGATTTATAAATTTTATTGCTTTATATCTATCTTTATTAGGGTATTTAAAAAAAATTATATTTGTTTTGTTTATATCTATACTTCCATTAGTATACATGTATGTGTATATCTATGTACGTACTTATGTGAATATGTTAATTATACAAACCATTAACCCCTGACTAGTCCGATAAGTTTGTATACATTTGTAATTTTTGTACATTGTGTGTAATCTTTTGTGCAAATAAATATACTTCTTCTTCTTCATGCATTATTTATATTATGAAGTTCTTCGAAAAGAAGCTCCAATTATTATTTATAAAAAAGAACCAAAACCTCTAACATATCCAGAAGACATTTAAAAGGGAGAAATCATTTATTTTGAAACATCCATAAAAATGAACTGTCGGTATAAGTGTACAATAGAGCACAAATATTGTTAAAAAGCTATTAGGAATTGATTTTTAAAGATGGGGAACCAATAAAAACTCAAGATAAAATGCAGAACAAAATATTGTGTGAAATACCAAAACCACCCACATGCAAAATAAAAGCATTTACATCAACATACACTTACATATCACAATCATCAGGATCTGATTTAGTCTGCACAGGAAGGTACGATTGTACTTCTTCATTAGCATGGCTAGCGAAAAATAAACAGAATATTTACACAAAGACAACACATACGAATAAAAAATGAAATTCGTTCCTTGAAGGTATCTTTGGATTGAACTTTTTCGGTTACTGTTGCTTAGAATCAGCTTACCGTAATCGAAGTACACAGGGAAGAGAAAATCAGTGTAAAATTGTCCTCAAAATACTTGCAGAGCAAATTTTTTTGTCTGAAGGTAGCCTGATATATGAATATTAGGGCTTAATCGTGATTTCACGGCATTTGTAAATATAATTATTTTTCTACATTAATGGAGTTCCGACTGTTTACATGAATAACTTTGATGTCTAGTATTCCGATTCCTAGCCATATATTTATACCTACCCCCAGCTAAGTTTGTTCTCAGCTAGGGGGGTGGGATTATTGAACAATTTGGGCTTAGACAAAGGGACGGTGTGACATATCAAAGTTAGGGTAGTTGAGGGGGTCTTCCGAACAGGATATTTTTTGATAGATTTAAAGTTATTGAGTAGCTATAAAATGTATTCAATTCAATATATGAAAGGATGTTGATTTTGGTCGAGGCAGTATTTTGAAAATCTATTTTTTTAATACAGTTGTAGATGTCACCAACTTTTATTTTACTTTGTGTTTTCTTTCATCTTATATCTGTAGCAGAACTGAAAAATACTTTGATTGGTCTCCATGGTTATTTTCATTCTATTTTCAATTTGCCAGAAAAATGGAAAGTTTTATCAAGTCATTCCATTTTATGGTACTTCCAACCAAAACCTCAAACATATCCAGAAGACATTTAAAAAGAAAAAATCATTTATTTTGAAATATCCATAAAAATGAACTGTCAGTATAACTGTACTAATATGAGCACAAATGAGGAGCAACTGACCAAAACGCATTAAGTCCGTTTTTAACATATTTCAAGTGAATAATACTGGAGTAAATTATTTTGGTCAATACACCACCCACTGTTTTCAACTCGAGCAATCCGCTTTAAATCCGTTGAAAATTGCCATATCAAAAATGCAGAACCAAGCAAAATGATATAAATCCGCAGTTTGACTGAACGAACCGGCATAAATCCACCGAGTGGTTGGTCACTGCAATAAATCCACAAGAAAGAATTCTGATAATTATTTCTTGTAGTTGAGCAAATCATCAAGGGATGGCCATCTTGATCTGAAGGAATATTGTGAATTATTATTTCGTAACCAAAATTCAAATAAATTTTGTTCATTTGATCACACTGCAATATATACAAAAACAGGTTCAGCAAAACGAAATTATTCCTTATGTATTGATTCAACTAGTTTTTCGTCATTTACTCGAAATCACATATTATGGACTTAATGCGTTTTGCTCAGTTGCTCCTCAAATATTGTTAAAAATTTATTGGGAATTGATTTTTAAGGATGGGGAACCAATGAAAACTCAAGATAAAATGCAGAACAAAATATTGTGTGAAATACCAAAACCACATACATGCAAAATAAAAGCATTCACATCAACATACACTTACATATCACCATCATCAGAATCTGATGTAGTCTGCACAGGAAGGTACGACTGTACTTCTTCATTAGCATATCTAGCGAAAAATAAACAGAGTATTTGCACAAAGACAACACATACGAAGAAAAAATGAAGTTTGTTCCTTGGAGGAATCTTTGGATTGAACTTTTTCAGTTACTGTTGGTTAGAATCAGCTTACCGTAATCGAAGTACACAGGCTGCTACTATAGTATATGCCAGGAGAGTACCAATCGACATCATACTAACAAGCTGTTTGAGGTCAAATATAGCAGCCATTAAACCTAAAATATTTAAAAATACAATGTAATATGCCAGATATAAACCGATTTACAAGCACCACATTTTGTCTTTCTTGCATAAAATATGATGGACTCGACCGACAAAAAATTTAAATGAATAAATTCAATAATATTTTTGTCATAATTACCAACATGATTTCATATGTTTTTTTAATTCCAAGTGATGATTAATTTATATTTGAGTTAATTATAATTTATGTATGTGATTTCTAGTGAAGCTAGTGACATAGTTACAATTTTGCTAATTTTAACTATAAATCAATTTAATCAATTCGGGGAGAAACACTTGGACATATTAAGTATACATAATTTTCTATTATAACTGTAATCCCAACATGTAACGCCCACCTTAAACAGAGCGATAGACGGAAAGCGCTACACCAACGAACACAGCTAACCTCTTCACAGCGAGGGAAAAAGACAATATATAACATAAATATGGTTATTTGCCATTAATATTCTTGATAAGATAGTTAACAAGTCTTATTACTTTCACACCTGTGCATTATTTCATTTTGAGGCGCTTGTAAAGAACCTAGTGGAACAATAAATCATTTACCTCTGTAGAACCCGTCGCATCACCAACAACGCGCGACAAATTGGCGTTCCAACTTGTGCCATTAGGAACTTTTTATGACGTGCTTCATATGAAAAAGACACTATCCTTTCAGTTCTGTTTCGTAATCGTGTGTGAACTTTTCGCTGCGAGTTCAGCCAGAACAAAGACAAGCGAAAAGGCTTCTGAGCCCATTGCCAAGGAAAGCTAAACAGCTTAACGAGTTGGACAAGAAAGACAACTGGTAAAGGGACTGCTCACCGGACATTGTCCTCTGAGGTATCACTTTTGGATAGATCAGACAGTGAACTGTGCCATTACTGCGAGAACTTCGCTCGAACTGCAGAACACCTGCTTTGAGACTGCCAAGTGCTGTTTTGCAAAAGGCTTCTCGAAGGGGTTTCATTAACGCCCTCAAACATCAAGAACTTAGCTCCCAGGAAAGTGATGAACATTGCAAAGAGTCTGGAACTCTGGGCCTCGAAATGAGGAAGGGTAACGTACAAAAGATCTTATAGGTCAAGGTACGGAGAGGCTGAAGAGCCATATCGACCCCCCTACAATCTGTCACCCAGTAAATATATTTCAAAATACAATTTTTATTTTTGGAATTTGTAGGAAAAAAACGTGAAGTACCATGATTGCAGCTGTGTTTTATTTAAATACCCCATTGCCATGTTTCTTATGTTTGGGATGGTCTCCTTTGAACTGTTTCGATTTTTTGAGACAATTGTTCAATCAATACTGGAACGTAATGTTTACACTCTCCACCGAATCACAATAAAATATTAAAAGCAGCTTAAATTACCTGTTAACAGCCCTTCTAGTAAAGTTCCTATTACTGGAGTGCGGAACTTTGGACTGATTTTCCCAAGAAATTTGAATACCAAACCATCGTCTGCCATGGCATATATAATTCTAGGTAGAGGAAACATTGCTCCAAATAAGCTGAAAATTCGAAATTAATATTCACTTCACTTCATTTACACCACAAAACAAGTGGTATAATGGTTATAATTTACAAACATTAAGCTACACAAAGTACATATAATTATAATAAACATATGAAAACAGGTTAAGTATCGTTAAAAATGCCAAATGAAACTAAAGATACAATTGAACTGTTTCAAGTGCATAGTAATCTTAGAGTCACTGGCAAAAAAAATCCCTCATTTTGAACGGGCTGGCTTGTGTACTAATTTGTCTATTGAATAATTCTGATCAAGAAAATACAACTATAGCATTTCTTCAGTGGAACAAAAAGAAGCAGTGTTGTCATGAACATTTAAAAAATTATTATAATATAATACAGAAATTTTAGATGCAACATCTATAATTTGCTAAGGCAGAAAGTTTTCTACACTTTGTATCCCAAAATTTTTTATATTGATCAGTCAAATATTGATAATTGTATATACCGAGTGTCCCAAATTCAATGCGACATGCAATATCTGGCTTGCTGAAGGAGACTGATGAAAATATTTCTCATAAAGGAGCTAAATTTTGGTATAATATTGAAATAAACAGGGTGTTTGGTAAAGCTGCTACAGATGAATTTTTTTTTTCAATAGAATATCCTATAGTCCGTAAAATAAAGGCATGGAGTAATAAACCGCTCAGATGCATCGATTCCATAGGCGTACCGTAATTTCCCGAAGTTTATCGTATTAAATCCAGGTAGGTCTAAGTACGAACTGCTAGGAAAAATTCATAATATTTTAAAGACCAGCCCTTTTTACACGCTTTATATTAGCTTCACTTGTATGTTTGTTTGTAACCGACTCCTTTGGGCGCAATTTTGACCCACTTCCAGACGTCCGAATGATTTGAAATTTGGCAGGTGTACATAATTCCGGTGACAATGCATTAAGAAATTTTTGTGTGAAAAAAAAACAAAATGGCGGCTCTAATAAGGCGTACGAGTTTTGTGATTATGGTCCGATTCGCTTCAAAATTGGTATCCGAGGGTTTTCGTGGTCGGAGATTATGATTCTTTTGTCAAAATTGAAAAATTCAAGATGGCGGCCGAGTTTTGTGATTATGGTCTGATTCTATTCAAAATTGGTATGTGGGGGTTTTTGGAGTCGAATATTATGATTCTTTTGTAAAAATTGACAAATTTAAGATGGCGGCTTTAAAGTGGCGGCCGAGTTTTGTGATTATGGTCTGATTCTATTCAAAATCGGTATGTGGGGGTTTTTGGGGTCGGAAATTATGATTATTTTGTAAAAATTGAAGGATTCAAGATGGCGGCCGAGTTTTGTGATTATGGTCCGATTCTATTCAATATTGGAGAATAATTGTTAAACAAATTTAATAATAATAATAGTTTGAAAAACTAAAAACACGCGTTAATAGAAAACTAAACTAAAAAGTTGTAAACAAATAATAGTTTAAAAAAACTAAAAAACACGCTTTTATAGAAAACCAGACTAAAAAAATAGAAAATAAAAAAAATTATTTTATTTTAAAAAAAGCGTGGGGTGCATGGTATCAATAATTATATAGTACATTACACACCTAGGGCAGTAAAGTAAGAAATGTCTCAGATCACAGGTAATTGTTGGCCGAGGCGATACCATGCACCCCACGCTTTTTTTTAAATAAAATACATTTTTTTCTTATTTTCTATTTTTTTAGTCTGGTTTTCTATAAAAGAGTGTTTTTTAGTTTTTTTAAACTATTATTTATTATAACTGTAGGTACTGTTAGAAACGAGGGTAAGAATTGGTTACAAGCTAGAATTGTAATCAGTAGCAGGCACTCGGTATCGCAGGTAATGCTTTCTGGAAATTATTTGTGTGTGCTTCTGTGTTTAGTTTGAGTATATAAAATAAGATTAAAGTATTATGGATGCTGAATAATGACCATCAAAACAGCCAAAATTGAGTACATTATCTTTAAATGAAAAAACATTGATTTTAAACTGTTTAATTTCGTTGCAAAATCAGAACAAAGGTGCCAGTGTAGATGAGATTGTTACAAAAGCATCTTCTATGTTGTGCATAGCGAAGTCCACCGTCTATAAATTAACAAGATAAAAGAAGACCACAAAAAACATCTCCGGGTCGACCACGAATCACGATAGACGAATCGTTAAAGCAGAGGTTAAGGCGTAAAGTCCATGCGTTTTACATAAAAAGTTAAATTCCCACACTGGATAAAATTATGTCTGCAGTTCAAGCTGATCGGGATTACCCAACTTTCTCTAAAATGACATTATCGAAAATTTTAAAACAAATCGGCTTCAACTATACCAAACATAAGAACAAACTGTACTGATAGTTAAACCAGATATTGCGATTTGGAGAAGAGACTATTTACGCAATATTAAACAAGCCCGAAATGAAGATCGAGCATTTATTACCTGGATGAACCGTGGATAAACGAAGGATATACTGTGTCTCACTATTGGCAGGACAGCAATATTAAGAGCGGAAGGCAACCTTTGTCGAAGGATTGTCAATGGGTTTGAATCCACCATCAAGCAAGAGTAAAAGATTAATAATCGTTCATATAGGTAGTTCAGAAGGGTTTGTGAAAAGAGGACATTTGTATCAAAACGAACCGGTGACTATCACAAAGATATGAATGGTGACGTTTTTGAAGAATGGTTTGAACAAATGATCGATTTTATTCCGCAGGGATCTACTATTGTTATGGACAGCGCGAGTTACCATTCTAGATTACAAGAAGATTTACCCACAAGCAATAGGACTAAAGGCAAACTATTGGAGTGGCTTAGCTCAAAAAACATTGTTTTTCCCACTGATCCACTAAAAAAAGAACTTTATAGTATCGTTCAAATCCACAAAAACAAGTATAAAAAGTACATCATTGACGAACTAGCCGCTTCTCGTGGAATATCGGTACTTCAACTACCCCTGTATCACTGCGAGCTGAATCTCATAGAACTAATATAGGCTCAAGTGAAAAATACGACCTTTAAAATAAAGGATGTTCAGTTATTGTTTGAATGTGCGGTTAATGAAGTGACCAGCGACAATTGGAAAAAATTCATTGACCATGTTATTACCGTAAAACGTGCTATGTGGAAAATTGACATTTCTGAAGTCTTGATTGATCCAGTTGTTATTGACAATAATAAAGATAATTCATCTTCCGACTCTGATACCAGTTGCCATTTTAAGTGGTAAGTTATTGTAAATACTTATTGTAAATAACTTTTTTGACAATAAGCTGTTACATTTCACGTTTTTACCTTCCAAAATACTATAATCGGTGAAAATACACAACATCTTACATTTTTTTTATTTATTACCAACAAGAAATAACATTCTATAGTAATGTTTGATGTAAACCTAAATATTTTCATAAAATATTTACCATTATATTTTTAAACAGAAATTATACCCCAAGATACACCACTGAAATTTGACTGGTCAGAATTTTAAATCCCTTAACAATGGCATAATCTGGCAAACAGATTTTGTGCCGGGTGGCACTACCTAGCGAATGAAGAAAACAGTTGTTTTGCTATTTTTATAAAGGTTCAAAAACAAAATTTGCATGAGCCTCTCTGTATGGATTTTGCATACTAAATGAGGGTTTATTACTCCATGCCTTTATTTTATGGACTATATATATATATATATATATATATATATATATATATATCTTCACATATTCAGATTTTACAGATTTCATGTTTAGTTTTTGATATTGGGTTATGGCATTGTTGAAATGTAAGGTTTTGAAAAAGACCATTTTTGAAGATACCTTATACACGACTCCTCTCTGTATCTTACTGAAATTATAGGAGAAATCCTCAAAATTGCATCAGATCACATGAAAATAGTCAAAATATACTGAGTGTTAATTAATAACAATGTATTATAATTTGATGTATCAATTCATAAGAATAGTACCTAGATATTAGTCATAAACATGTTTCAAAGTGTCGCCTTTTATACATGAGACAAGCTTCGAAACGCAATTCAGTTCTCTAGAACAAGTCGCTCTTATAATATTAGGCGTAATATTACTGCAGGTTAGTCAAATCTTCCGTTTCAGATCATCCAAATCAAAAGGATTCAGAAAATTACATTGGTGGGAATTGGGCCGGCACAGTTTCTCAGTACAGGGCAGTGCCAAAGTCCCTAATACCTACCTTTAACTATCGTGAAAAGGCCTGTTGATTGTTACTGTTCTATCCGACCTTGCAGAAAAAGGGGGCCTCTGGACAAGAAAACTCATAATGGTCTGGCATCAGTAGACTAATTCATTAGTCCATTGAAAACTCTAGAAGGTTGTTAAGATCGTATTTATGCAACATGGAGCCTCATTGCATCAATGATTTCTTCTCCACCAATATCTAAGCATCTCAGTGTCTAATCATTAACCGACGAAACCAAACAGGAGGAGGTTCTCTAGTCGACGCGTTAATTTTTTATTTTTTTATGTATGATCACGCATAACTTTTTACTGAGACGTCCGATTCCGATAATTCTTTTTTCAGTGGATAGGGTGTACTTCAAAGTTGGTCCCATTTGAATTTTAAAGATGAAATCCACCCCTAAGGGTAGCAAAATGAAGGATATGGATCACTCACCCTCTGAATTCTGGTCCGTTAACCGATTCTATCAGGCATAACTTTGTACTAGGTTCTTCGATTTGGATGATTCTTTTTTCAATAGATAGGGTATACCTCATATTTGGATTTCGAATGAAATTATCCACCCTTACGGGTAGAAAATAGAGGATAATTGATTTTTCACTTGTGAACATTGGCACACATATGTAGTTGACAATGACAGATCGCTAGTGTCATTATCACAATCATTATATTCTATGAGAGGATGGAATGATATATAAAGTAATGAAATAAACTAACCAGAACAACAAAAATAATGTATATTACAACAAATAGTAAAAATAGATAATCATATTATTTAACTGGTAATAGTTGAAGTAAGGTGGGTAAGTAAGTATTTTGGAAGTAATCAAAAAACAAGTAGGCAGTAATTAGTAGATTTCAGCCACAAAAAATTTAAAAATACTTTTTCACAAAAAATTAAATTGACGAAATACGGAACTGAAAAGTAAAAAATAAAATAAACCTTTTTAGTCTCAATAACTAAGCTCCTAAACTAATGTAAGTAACTAATTTTGAGTCGGCGCCAAACAATCAACAAAGATCATGAAATTTAAAAAAATGATCAGAATGTCACCTTATCTAATTCATTTGCTTGTTTGTTTGGCGCCGACTCAAAATTAGTTACTTACATTAGTTACTTACATTAGTTATTGAGACTAAGAAGGTTTATTTTATTTTTTACTTTTCAGTTCCGTATTTCATCGGTTTAATTTTTTGTTAAAAAGTTTTTATTTTATGATTCTTTTGTATTTTTTAGCATCATCTGTATTTTACATCCTCTACATATCTAAATTTAACTGTATTCTATTTCTGTATATTGTGTTCTGCAATTCATTTTGTACTCTGAGACGTATTTCTCAGACCACAACTCTACTGAAATAAATAAATGATCTATATATCCTGCACTTGTTAGTAATCTGAGATTTTCGTTTATTAGTTAGATGGGTGGTTTTATACAAATGATTGACTCGATAGCGTGGTATAAAGGAAGATATGCAAGGGTGTAATTGATAATACTCCCATGTTAGGGGCACACTGAATCACTTTCAAATTCAGGGTGCACGCTTTCATAATATTGGCTACTTTGATATCTCATTGCGGAGCTCCATCCCTGTAACTTGAGTGACCACTTTTATAATTATTTACTTCTTTCACTCAATGAGGCATGTGCTTGAGACTGCGCTTATACAAGTTCTCAATTTGTGAATTTTGTAAATTTTTATTAATATTTTGGAAAATTCTTACATTTTTTCGGAACACCTTCGAATCAGACTCACACTGTGCGACGAAAAAATCTGTGTCCGCGTCACTTAGATTACCCGATTCGAGATTAACAAAAAATTAAACCGACTAAATACGAAACTGAAAAGTAAAAAATAAAATAAACCTTCTTGGTCTCAGTAACTAAGCTCCTAAACTAATGTAAGTAACTAATTTTGAGTCGGCGCCAAACAAACAAGCAAATGAATTAGGTAAGGCGTAAAATGATGGCATCGAGTTGCGCGGTGACATTCTGATAATTTTTTTTAAGTAATTTAATGATCTTCCTTGATTGTTCGTTTGGCGCCGACTCAAAATTAGTTACTTACATTAGTTTAGGAGCTTAGTTACTGAGACTAAAAAGGTTTATTTTATTTTTTACTTTTCAGTTCCGTATTTCGTCGATTGAATTTTTAGTTAAAAAGTTTTTATTTTTCAATTTTTTGTGGCTAATATCTACTAATTACTACCCACTTGTTTTTTGATTACTTCCAAAATACTTACTTACCCACCTTACTTCAACTATTACCAGTTAAATAATATAATTATCTACTTTTACTATTTGTTGTAAAATAAATTATTTTGTTCTGGTTAGTTTATTTCATTACTTTGTATATCATTCCATCCTCTCATAGAATATAATGATTGTGACGGATGTGGAACAAAAATAATGACAGTAGCGATCTGTCATTGTCAACTACATATGTGTGTGCCAATGTTCACAGGTGAAAAATCAATTATCCCTTATTTTTCTACCCGTAAGGATGGATAATTTCATTCGTAATCCAAATATAAGGTATACCCTATCTATTAAAAAAAGAATCATCCAAATCGAAGAACCCAGTACAAAGTTATGCCTGATAGAATCGGTTAACGGACCAGAATTCAGAGGGTGAGTGATCAATATCCTTCATTTTGCTACCCTTAGGGGTGGATTTCATCTTTTAAATTCAAATGGGACCACCTTCAAAGTACACCCTATCCACTGTAAAAAGAATTATCGGAATCGGACGTCTCAGTAAAAAGTTATGCGTGATCAAACATAAAAAAAAAAATATACGCGTCGACTAGAGAACCTCCTCCTTTTTGGTTTCGTCGGTTAAAAATAATCATCATCTTCATCACTTGAATACATCACCACAGCCAAAAATTTCTCCCCAGTCAATTTAATTGTTATTTGGATTTTTAAAAGTAAGTCTAGGTTTTTTCACTTTTGGAGAGATTTGGCACATTTTCCACCATATATTAAATTCGCGAAAGAAAAAACCGGATAAGGCTATAAAATTTTGACGCCCCAGACCGTACTCTACAGGCTGACAGATATATATTCTCTCCCAAGCAAAGCTGGCTTCCAACTGCCGTGAACAAGGAAATTATATCTCTGTCCCTATAAGAGCCGTGCACACTGGGCTAAGGTGAGCAGTGACTCTCATGAGAGTCATGCACAGCGAATGTGTTAAATCAAGGAATAGATAAAAGGAAGGTATATTAAATAGAGTTATTCATGGTTAAAGTGTTTCGCATATAGAAAAGTTATACCTACATATTCTATGGTGGTAAAAATAAAGTAAAAATTAAAAGTATTCGAGTTTTTCAAGAACTCTCCCGGTGCTGTGATGTATTTGAAATCAGTTATTACCTTGCGCAGAGTCCAAAAATTCCTCCTATTGAAACAATCCATTTTGCCCATTCCCAACCAATGTGTTCAAAGGCATATGGAATCGGAGCATTTTCATTCTGAAAAGTAAAATAGAACAAAAAATTCAGATACCATAGCTTTGGATGATTTGAATTGAATTTTTAACTAATTGAAATATTACAAACGACCTTTTTAAATCAAATAATCATCAAGTTTAATAATCTTATGCTGTACCAACCTGAAGATAATATGGTACCATCAGAGTTACGACAGTGGATGTGCCAAAGTATGCTAGGAACACTATAAATAACGACACAATAATTGATATAGGAATAGCCCTTTTGGGGTTCTGCACTTCTTCCCCTGTTGTAGCTATGCAGTCAAACCCAACAAATCCATAAAAGCATGTTGCGGCTCCCTTTATCATGCCTTCAACACCAAACGGGAAGAAACCACCCTTTCCTATGTCTGTTGAATTTGCTGTTGAATTTGCTGGTTGAATGTCCCAGTTTGCGGTATCAGCTGAAATCCAAAGAAATTATGAAACCTATTCATCCAATTCCTTTCGTCTAGATAGAAATGAAAAACGTTATCAAGAAATTTATGTTTGAGGATAATGAATTTGGATATGTTTCAGATAGCATACCTTTGATAGAACCAGCAATTATTACAAACAACACAACAAATATATTTATGGTAGTGAATATATTGTTGACCATAGTGCTTTCCTTCAAACCAAATGCCAAAGCAACTGAAAAAATTACATAAAATTAATTTATGATCCATTAAATTCGAAACCATTTCTTACTTGACAGCAGAACAGAAATCCCAAAGGAAAAGAAGTCAAAATACTCAGATAAATAAGGAACATTAATCGGAGCAAAGTCGGTGAAAGCATTTCTCAATGTATTATTTAGTAGCATGTCAAAATACTCAGTCATCCCTCTTGCCACACTTGCCGATCCTGAAAGATAATAAACTTAATGTAATTAAAAATTAAAAAAAAAAATTGGAAATAACCATAAGAAAAACAAAATACCAATTCAGATTCAAAGTTCAGCAATCAACTGTGCATCATCTAGCTATACTCACTAATTCAATTAAATTTATTTAGTTCTGAAATATTTTAAAAAATCATGACACGTCCAAAAATTGGAGTTAGGTAAAAACTATTCAGAAATCTCATGTATATAAACGGACAAACAGTTTTGAAAAATTATGCATTAACTGTGAAAATGTCTCTATCTTTAGTAAGCATATTGAAATCATCGAATGTGTATACAGAGTGGGCCATTCGAGGGGGACATCGTTCGCGATGAAATTCACCAGAAATACATTCCATCCCTCTGAGCTGTGACCCCTAAATTTTTAAATGGCAACATATGGCAAGTAATACCTCATTTGAAAGGTATTTTCCTTCTTAATATCAAACAACAAAAATAAATTAATTCTATCGATTCGTTTTCGAGATATAGGAACTTGAAGTTTTTATTCACTCAATCAATAAAAATAACATCTAACAATGCAACTGTTTAAAGATAATTATCATTGTCAAGGAATTAAATGATCTAACTGTTTACCAACAAATAACATGCAATTCCGTTTCAAATTTTTATTTCATCCTCATTTGCTTGATAAAAAAAAAATTAAGTTCTTAAATTTAGGGAGCATCTACGTTGCGAAATATGACTGGTAATGCGTTGAACCATTCCATGGCTTTATCCGAGTGTTTTCGCAGTCTACTTTGTGGTCACAAATCATAGATTTATATCTAGTGTCGTTTGTGTCTGTGAACATTGGATTCACATTTCTTTTTATGAAAAATAAGTTTTGGTGCAAGACCATTGAGTATATGGCCATCATTTTGAATTTTTTCGAATATAGGTCTGCGGCTGGTGTCCCAATTAACTTTTTGTATGCTGCGTAAGGCAGCTTTCTGAATGATAAGAATGTTTTGCATATTATTATTTTTATGCATTACCCCATAGTAGGGATCCATATGTCAAAACGTAGTGAAAAAGAGCAAAATAAGTTGTACATTCCTGATTCCCCCAATGTGGTACGAATTATCCTGATAGCGAGGCTAGAATAATAATAATAATAATAATAATAATAGAATTATAGATTTATTTCACCTGTTAAAAAGTACAAAAATAATAAAAAATATATTTTGTACAATAACAAGGAAGACGTCAATGTATAAATAAAATAAGGAACAGCAGTACACAAAAAAAAACAAAAAAATAAATAAATCACAAAAACGTAAGGTTTTAATCAAAACTCCTCAACGGTGTAGCAATTTCTTTCTACCCGGAATTTTTTCAATCTTGATTTAAATATAGAAATATTGGGTGAATTCTTTTTAGAAATATCCAACTTGTTGAATATTTTGGAGGTACAAGTGGCTCTTATGGTAGAGAGAAGTTCGGTGTGTGTGATTTGATGTATATTTACCCATATTTTTAAAAACATAAACACTCAATCCATATATATATATATATATATATATATATATATATATATATATATATATATATAGAGAGAGAGAGAGAGAGAGAGACCAGCAACTGTATTTTTAATTCCCTGAATGAATTCCTGCATGTCTGACGCCATTTCAACTGGGCAATTACTCTTAAGTGTATTCTTTTGCAGAATAAAGACCCTTTCAGCAGAGGACTCATACCCCAGCATAAGATTCCGTAATGTAGGTGACAGCCAATAGTTGCATGATACATATTTATCAGAACTTCCTTTCCACATTGATTTGACAAGAATCTCAAAGCATAACAGTTGAGTTTAAGATCTAAAGTGAGCCCAAGCATTTTTGTCATTGAGCTAGAGACCACCTCAAATTGGTTATTATCATAAATTTTGATTGTCTCGGTAGGGTTATGAATATTGAATTTTATTAATGCTGTTTTGCTGATGTTCAGTGATAGGTGATTTTTTTCAGCCCCATGTGATGACTTTTCCATAGATGGTATCAGTTGTTTCAGTGAGTCTTACTGCACTTTGCTCAGTGATAAGGAAGTTGGTGTCATCAGCATATGCAGCATGTACTTTTGAAATATTAAGAAAGTAATTCATCAAATTATTGGCGTAGATTAGAAAAGCAGTGGTCCAAGTATAGATCCTTGTGGAACACCTTGTTTAATATATGAGGACTAACTCTGTACGCCCTGAATCCATACTTTTTGTGACCTGACTAATAAATTGAAATTAAATGTTACAGAAACCATGATTCTATGTAATAAACACAAACTAAAAAACATTAATTATGACAATCTATAGTTGGAAATTGAAAATGATAATATTTAATGGATCAGTGAGTTTAAATACCTGGGATTCATAGTTGATGACACTTTATCATTGAAGGGCCACTGCGAATATATTTGTGAGAAAATTTCTAAGAAACAATTTTTTTTTTGCCGGAGTTGCCGCCTTTCTATCTCTTCAGAGTAGAATAATGGTTTATAAAACACTAATCCAACCACATTTCGACTACTGTCCAACATTACTTTACGTAATGAATAAGAACGAACTGCAGAAATTGCAAAAACTCCAATACAGAGGTATGAGAATTATATTGAGATCCAATAGATACACACCAATAAAATCTATGTTGGAAATACTAGATTGGAACTGTGTTGAAAAAAGACTCTACTTCATAGCCATGGTGTTTATTTTCAAACTCACTAAAAATCTACTACCCGATTATCTGGAACCTTTCGAAACTTATAACAACGAGATAAATAATTATAACACCAGAAGCACAAATAACTTTTATATTCCTAAAACACGATTGGGAAGTAGTACCAAATCTTTGTTTATCAAAGGATTGGATGACTTCAACAAACTACCCACTGAAGTAAAAAATAGTGTGTCCTTACAAGTATTCAAAAACCAACTGAGAAAGCTAATTCATCCATCAAACCAGTAAATATAACATATAATAACAACTAACATACCCATCTGTAAATCTTGTTGTTTTCTTGGGATGGTTATTTGATATTATTTAATGTTTGATCTTATTCTATTTTATTTTATCTTATTTGATCTTATTTTAATTTTATTGTTACAATAATTTTAAGCTTTGTATGTCTATATGTTTGAATATATATATATATATATATATATATATATATACATATATATATATATATATATATAGTAAAAACCGAATATAACGACATCGTTTATAACGACACATTATTCATCGGCTATAACGACCAACCGTTTACCTATTCCAGCAAAACAAAACATTACGAACAATTTTCACCTTTATACTAATAATATGAAGGAATATTTTGCTATAGAACCTCTTTCCCGCTCTTTGCCATTTGACCTTGCATGTTTTACGACTTATTCAGTGCGATAGTTGACCGCGTGAATTACAGGTTGATTTTAAAACTTTTGGTTTAGATCGTGTGATTACGTGTTACTATGTCGCAAAAAAGAAATAGGAAAGTGTTTAATATTGAAGAAAAATCACATATTATATGGAGATTAGAAAATGGCGAGTCGAATAGTGAAATTGCAAAGGAATGTGGAGTCTCACACTCTAAGATATCAATGATTTGGAAGGATAGAGATAAAATAAAAGCTCTTTTCTAGAACAACTCTTTGAAAATTAGACGATCGAGGACATCTGAACATAAAGTTATTTGAAAACAAGTTCATATGCATAACCTATCCCCATACTACAAACAGACATAATATATACATACATACGTGTATATTGCTTATAACAACTATCGGACATAACGTCCGAAGAATACGGTCCCTTCAATGTCGTTATATCCGGTTTTTACTGTATATATATGCATGTGTGTGGGTGCATACGTTTGTATGTGTGTTATGTATATATATATGTATATATATATATATATATGTATAGATATTCGTAAACTTAATTTATGTGTTTACTATCATGCACTATGTATATTTCTTTACTATCAATTTGGTATATTAGCACTTCCTACTTCAAATAAAGATTTCATTTCATCTATTTTTCACTCCTCTGTATCGTATAGTGTCTACATTTTATTTATATTTACATCTATATTGTATTTATACGAATGTATTGTATAGTTTCGTATTCTTAGTCATAAGTTAAATTTAGTAAATTATATTCCAACTGTAAACTTTAAATGTAATGGTTTATCCGTAAATAAATAACAGATTAGTTAACGTACGGTTGATAACTAATTTGAAAGTAATCCAAATCAAGTATGTAGCAATCAGTAGATTTTTAACCACTAAAAATTAAAAAAGTAAACTTTTTACCAAAAAATAAAACTGACGAAAAAGGAAACTGAAAAGCAAAAAATAAAATTAAACTTCTTAGTCTTAATGACTAATCTCCAAAACTAATGTATGTAACTTATTTTGAGTCGGCGCCAAACAAACAACCAACGAATTTAAATTACTTTAAAGAAATGATCAAAACAAAAATGCAACGTGAAATCTCCAGCGATAAACAAAAACATTCCAGGAAAGCTCCCTCCGCAAGACCACTCGCAAAGACATGTGCTCTCACATGTGTGCCCGTTCGGGTAGCTGTCTCGCTGATATTCACTTCGAGAACGCTCGGCAAGAGACGCGCCGTTGCCGCGCACACCCCTGCCATAATTTTAGGCTTTACATTAGTTTTAGAGCTTATTTATTAAGACTAAAAAGGTTAATTTTATTTTTTGCTTTTCAATTTCTTTTTTCTTCGGTTTTATTGTTTGTTAAAAAGTTTCTATGGTATAAAAGGAGATAAGAAAGGAGATAAGATTCCCTCAAACCCCAGCATAAAATTCAATAACCCACTGTCATAAATAACAACAAATCAACTATCTCATTGTTAAACTTATCTCCAGTGTTTCATGGAAGTAGTAAAACATGATTTAAATCAGATTTGTTTCCAGTAGATTAACTTACCGATAACATATTCTAAGATAAGATTCCATCCTATCACAAATGCAACAAATTCCCCAACACAAACATAGCTGTAAATGTAGGCGGATCCTGCCTTTGGTGCACGAGCTCCAAATTCAGCATAGCAGAGACCTGAAAATATAATTGTTTTGGAGAATGCAAATAGTCAAATGTATCCCTTACTTTTCCAGGCTTTTATGACCAATAAACACTTTCAAAAAAATATCAATTATTTTTCATAATTTATCAAACTATAAAAGATATAAAGGAAAAGTATAACAATATAAAATAAATATAAATGCAAAAGAAATCAGGATCTTGCTCATAGAAGAGTACATACACTTCTCCACTAACCAGGGATTTGGAGGATACCCTTGAATGATTGTACAGAGAGCATAGAGGTTGTATCGACAAGGGGCCACGTTGTCTGCTGCATAATTGGACATGTCCAATCCTTCCAAAGGGAAATCGATGATGACTTTTAATTTTATTCCGAGTCTCTCATAAAAATAATTGAACTTGAAAATTACATATTTTATTTTTGAAGTTGAAAACAATAAATAGTACCCGGGAAAAATAGTGACCCAGGGGTGAGTGCAAGCTCCGTATTTTTTTCTATACAAGCTATCAACTTGATTTTTTTTAAACGATAGGTCCGACAATGAGGCTCATTCTAAAAAAATTTCTATTATATACAGAATGTCTCAATACACAACTAAGTCCTGTTTTTTAAATGGCAAGCCCCAATATTCTTTTGTTACATTTTTGGATTCGCCATGAATTGTCGATATAACGTACCCGGGTTTCTTAGACTTATCTGCAATAGTTTTTTGCTTAAGTCAATTTATGTAACAAAATAGTGTCGTGCATAGGCCCACAGAAAAATTCATAGGATAGAATATTTATTTCGCACAAGGGACAAACTTATTTTCAAATTTCTATAATACAAGTCAAAAATAATGAAGTAGTTCATATGGGGTACATTTTTACATTCATTTTTATTCATCAGTGTAATTCGAAAGAGACCTTATTATGGCAATGTCCATTATTCTTCTTGTTTTTGAGAATATAGACCAAGTCTACTAGATGATTATGACGCATTTGCCTAGGGACTACAGAAAAAACTTCAGAACCATTCAAGATAACTCAACCAACTTTTTTCCAGTCGATTCCTTAGGCTTTAGCGCATATTTTGGGGCTAGGAGTTGATTTTTTTTAAATGATAAATTACACATGGTGATAACTCGACTTTTTCAAATGCGACACCCTAAATTTTATTGCATCATTGCATAGCATTTTTTAAGAGCTTTTTGCCGAAATTGGGTTTGTGGGGTCTACTTTGTAAAATTTGCGAGATAATAAATGTGGATTTTTTTGAGAAAAAAAAGTAATTGAGTAGGCCGCTGTCGTAAAATTTGAACATACATACAATTCTGAAAAGAATATGTTTCAACAAAATGAATTTGTAATAGAATCAGGAGTACATCACAAAGGAAACAAGTCTAGTAATCTTTTCAAGAACAGAAAAGGATGATTAACAGGAAATGCTACTATTTTATTTATACTATTTATAATTGAGAGCTGATGCTAATAAAGATTATTATTATTATTATTATTATTATTATTATTATTAAATGCTCAAAAAGGTCACCATCATGTTCCACTCAAGCTGCTAGTCTTCTAGTACATGATCCCCGAACTCTAGCAAGCATATCTCCATCAGTTGAACGGAAGGCTTCCATGATTCTGTTCATATCATCTGCAGTTGTTGGACCATCTCTGAAAACTCTTTCCTTCACAGACCCCCAAAGAAAGAAATCTATAGAAGTAAGGTCTGGGGATCACGGAAACCAAGGAATAGTACCTTCTCTGCCTATCCAAAAATTATTGCACTATATTATATATGCACTGTAGCACCATCGTGTTGCAACCTCATGGTCCTTCTGGTGTTCACATCCTCTTCTTCTAACATTCTGGGAAGATGTTCGTGAAGAAAATACCTTTCCCCATTCAGCACATTGTCGAAAAAGTAGGGTCCAATAATGTAATAAATACCCTACCGATTTATGAGAAAATATTGGAAATCACAGTGAAAGATCAGCTAATGAAATTTATAGCGGAACATAATATTTTGATTAAAGAACAGTCTGGGTTTAGGAAATCCCATTCATGTGAAACTGCACTACAATTTATAATCTCTTCATGTAAAATTGACCTATCTAAAAAACATTAATAATAATCTTTATTGATTTCCAAGACCTACATGGTAAGTATAAAACAGGTCAAAATAGAACATTCAAAATAAGTAAAACCAAGAAGTACATATAATTTACATTCAAATAAATAAAAGAGTATGAGGAACAAAGAGAGCCTATTATGACGAAAGGAACTCACCCATTGTATAAAACATGTTCAATAAATATATCTTCAATGCTTTTCGGAATTTGACGTAATATGCTTTTTGTTTGATAATTGGAAGTAAGTGGTTGTATACTCTAATCCCATTAGTTATGGGGCCATTCAGGCATATATTTAAATGATTTTGAGGTGCGCACAGGTGATGGCTAAATCTCGTTGACTGTATCTATGTCGCTATGGCAGGGAATGATGTTTATAGGAGCAGTCTTCCTAGATTTCAAAAGAGCGTTTGAGACAGTCAACACTGACTTACTTTTGATGAAATTGAATAAGTATGGGATTGATCAAAATGTATTGAAATGGTTCAAAAATTATCTCGCATATCGAAAGCAGTTAGTTAAATACAATCAAGTGGCCTCCAGTACTTCAAATATAAATTCAGGAGTTCTACAAGGGTCAGTATTGGGACCATTACTCTTCCTGCTGTACATTAATGACATTGTGATGCATGTTAAAAAGTGTTTGCCGATGACACTATGTTGTATTGTTCTGGGACACCTAATGAAATCACAGAATGTTTGAATGAGGACCTATCAAATATAAATGAATGGTTATGTGAACAGCCTCAAGTTAAATGTTGGTAAAACAAAATGTATGTTAATAGGTAGCAAACATCGCATTAGACAACTACAAGATGAACAACTGTCATTGGATATTCATATTAATAATGTCAGCATTGAGAGGGTTACAACTTTTAAATATTTGGGAGTGGTACTAAATCAAAACTTGAATAATCTTAATGCTCACTGTAGTTATATTCAGAAGAAAATAGCCACGAAAATTCATCTTTTTTATATAGATTAAATAATAAAATAAGTCAATATGCAAAATTAACAATGTATAAATCAATAATAGCACCCCACTTCGAATATTGCAGTACACTGCTCTATTTTGTAAGCAATGAAAATCTTAATAGATTACAGAAGCTTCAAAACAGATCTATGAGAGCAATACTGAATTGTAATAAATGTACACCTGTGAAATACATGTTGGAAACACTGTCTCTTATGTCTGCTAAACAAAGGATAACATTGAATATGCTATTGTTTATATATAAAATTAAACACAATATGTTGGCAAATTATCTGAGTGAACAGTTGACCTTCTCAAGTAGTATTCATACACACTCCACTAGAAATAGTATGGGAAATTTTTATATCAACAGAGAGTATATAGGTTGTGACTCTCTGTTTAGTTCTGGATTGATGTTATTCAATAATTTACCTATCCATCTCAAAAACTGTGATTCATTGAATTTATTCAAAAGAAAGTGTATGGAATATATATTTGTAAATGTACCTATTTAATCTTGTTCATACGATGTGACTTCTCTTTTTAAAATTATTGTTGTTGTATCTTATCTATTATAACGTGACTGTATCTATTATGAAGAGCATTATTTGCTAATAAAGAGTTATATATATATATATATATATATATATATATATATATATATATATATATAATGTTATTTCCAATAAGTCCTCCCCAAACATTAAGCGACCAACGCGCTATTTTCCTAGTGCTTAAGTGAGGATTTTCCTGTAGCATTAAAACTGGCAACTCATTTTCCTCATTGATCCGACCACCAACAATTTCCTTTTTGGTATAAGACACACTACCAGTGAGTTCAAAACGATCTCATAACTTTTAGAATGCTTCTGGATATTTTTTATGGTAGATTCTGCTTGCTAATAAAGGATTTCTGTCAGCGTCCAATACAGTAGAACATATTCATTACTTCTTCGCGAGTGAAATTCATTATTAACAATTAGACGTGTACATTTAATGAAAGTACATGGATGTGTCAAATTTTAGACAGTGGCCTACTCAATTACTTTTTTTTTTTGGAAAAACCATGAAAATTTCTTATTTTGCAAAAATTTAATGCAAACTTTACAAAGTACACCGCACAGTATATCAACAAAAAGCTCTTGAAAAATGGAATGATGCAATAAAATAATGGGTATTGCATTTTACAAAATCGAGTTATTGCCAATTGTAATTACAAAAAATCATAGTAGGTGATGGAACATCGACTCAGAGAGGTAAAATGAATCGACTGGAAAAAAGTTTTGTGATTATGGTCCGATTCGATTCAAAATTGGTATGTGGGGGTTTTCGGAGTCGGAGATTATGAACTTTTTGTCAAAATTTATGAAATTGAAATGGCGGCTCATGGAAGTTTTGTTATAGAAAAAACAAAATGGCGCTCCAAGATGGCGAGACAGCTCCTCTGAGCTTTTAGATTATTTTTGCCAAACAAGTAATCACTATCAATTTGTTTGATAATATCAACAGGATTTTCATAAAATCAGATATGGAGTCATAAGTGAATGAAAGATAAACTTTAGTCACTAGCTTCCATCGTTCAAGATAACCTCTTTAGCCGGGGAAGTAGTTGTTTTCTGTTAACTTCATTATTGTCATAGATTTTCAATTTTCATAAAAATCTTTCTATTTAATATTCAATTGAGAATGTTCTCTTTTTTAATAATCACTATCACTTCTAATAACACAATATAGCATATTTTTTTTATGTCTGAACAGGATCTGAAAAATGGTTTTTCAACTGAGAATATTTCCTGTTCACCATTTTTAATATTAAATCAATTCAGGAAGCGTTGAATGAACTTTAATACTCATGGTCAGGGTTGTTTCTGTCAGTACTTTCGTACCAGATCTAGTACTTTTGATGCGTTTAGTACCTTCGTATGGTTATGGGGAAATCTAGTACTTTTTGGACAAAAGCAAACACAATAGTAATTTACGTAACAAGTCCGGAAAATAGTTTTTTTTTGGACAAATAGACAAAATTCTAGGACGAGCCGTAGGCGAGTCCTGGAAGTCTGTAAGTCCAAAAAAACTATTTTTGGGCGTGTTGCGTACAATATTTTTTCGGCAACCGTGTAGAATAACAAATCAATGAGACGACATATTTCTTTATTTCTTTATTAAACATTTTAATTCTAATTTGAATTAAACAGAACAGAACAGAAAATACTACATATTAACAGAAACATTCTAATTCTTATTTATATTAATATATTTATATATATTTATATATATATATATATATATATATATATATTTATATTTATATATATATTTATATATATATTTATATTAATTTCCAAAGGCACATTTTCAAAGTCACTATCGCTGCTGCTTTCCATATTTTATTGCGAATTGCGATAAAAAAACATGCAAACTTTTGACAACTAATTTCATATGAACTGTCAGCCGTTATTTCGTTGCTATGGTAATGATCAACTGCATTTATCAAAACCATACCTACCAAGATTTCCATATTTACAATGACAACAACGACGTGATTCTTCCCGGCCTAGTACGGGAAGTACGTACTTCCCGGACTAGGCCGGAAAATGCTACTTTCTCAAAGAAAAAGCGTCCGGAAAGTGGGGACATCCCGGACGGTTGCCGAAAAAAGATTTTTCAACCACAGAACACCAAATAAGTTCAGGTGTCATTGTAAATTATTTTTTTCTGTATCACTTTATTCAATCCATTTGTTTGGTTTGTTGTGTCTTGTCTCTTTTTTCCTTGTTTGTACTTTTACGTTCAATTATCATTTTTCATTTTATAATATTCATAATACTTCGATTATTGTTTCTTGTTTCCTGTGTGAAAACTGTGAAGTGAATATTCTGTAAAGTACTTAAGTGTATTGGTTTCAGAGTTTTCTGTTGAATTTTTATCTATTATCCAGATTCCTTATAAGATATAGTCTAAAAACAACCCAACGTTCTGAGGATGGTAGTGAGATCCGCACTAGAGCTCGTCCAGTATTGAAACGACCGTTTGGTAGGTAGAGAGGGGGAAAACAGGAGTGGACACGATTTGCTGGGCTACGGTGAATCTTCACCAGTGTCTTGGCATGCAGCGTTTGAAAGGTTAGGTTTGTTTGATTAATAAATAGGTAGTGCAGTTATTTATTCAACTTTGCAATAGTTTACTCGTTACATTGCCAAAATGCCCAGTGGTAAGTACTATTCAGTAGCGGAAAAAGAAATAGGAGTGTTAGGAAAGTTATAGGAGTGTAAGTTCTCTAAGTCTCGTGAATCGCCTATACCAAATAATTTGGTACGCCTATGGAATTTCTATTAATAGCCATCCACAGTTAGAGAATGGTTCGGGCATCTTGGATAAAAATTGGTTGTTGGGTAGGGGAAGGCCAAAGTGGTCGTTTCAATACTGGACGAGCTATACCCAACTCGTTGATACTTCAACCTGAACATTTGAATTTGGTTGACCACGAGAAAATCATATAAGAAAGAAGTGAAATAAATTAAAGTGAAAATGAGCTTTCAGACAAAGAAAAAAAATACAAACAGAAGTGGAAGAAAAAATATACAAAGAAATTTGGCTCTCGGTTGGTTTATACAGATAAAAAAAAAGTTACTGTAAAGCTTGCAGAACAATTATTACTCCTCCATTAATAAGTCACTTGAAAAAACATAGTCGAACACTTAAACATATATACATAACAATATGTTGAATGAGCCTGTTACATTCATTGCATGGGAAAAAATAATTCTTTTACGTTTATTTTTTATTAAAAGTAAAATGAGAAATAGTCTGAGTATAAGTTCCTGTGATGCTTTATTGAGAGACAAATTAATTACTCAGTGAAAATTATTGTTATAATTTCAAGCCCAGTTTATCGTCAAAACAAAATATAAAGATGTTTTTTTATGTGGTATCATGTAGTCAACCTATCCCTCTGGTTGTGATGTGTTATTAAATTTTTATTATGTTCCATTCGTTTGCCTTTGGAAATTTTATTTTTGTTGTTTATCAATTTTTATAGAACAAAACCGTGAGGAGTTTGGTCAAGTTAATCTATATAATATATTTTTACGGAGACAATCTAGTACGAAAATTTTCACTCTAGGAACAACGCTGCTCATGATATTCAATTCAACTTAATTCCTATTAGTGCATACATGATGTAATCTCCAAGAATAAATAAATAAATAATTTTGAAGCAATTATGGAAATATTGCTATCTACAAAGTCATTGATTATGTAAATAATTATGACAATTACTCAAATCATTTGCAAAACACTTTGGTGTCATACACAGCTAGATCAATTTTTTATTATCGCCCATTTCTTTTCATATAACAAACAAAGTGATTCATAATTGTGTAGCAGTTTTGTCTTCCTGTGAAAATATAAATACAGGGTGACCCAGGGGTGCATGCAAGCTCCATAACTTTTTTTCTATCCAAGCTATCGACTTGTTTTTAAATGATAGGTCCAACAATGAGGCACATTCTTAAAATATTTCTATTTATTTACAGGATGTCCCAAAATAAGATACACAACTTAGTTCTATTTTTTTTAATCGCAAACTCCCCATTTTTGTCACATTTTGTGATTCTAGTTAAAGGCGAGAAAAGTCCATAATTACATCTGTGAAAATCTACTGAGAACGTAGTAGTATTTCTTTTACACCTATCTGGAGACCGATCTGTGATAACAAGGATGGGCAGTTTATATGTCGTTGAAATGAAAGTTCAAGTCTGCCTGTAATCTACGACTTTTTAAACTGGACATTCTTATAATGTTTCGAATATTTTCAAGATTATTATGTTGTAATGGAATGTTGAGTTTGTATGCCGCAAACCTAAGGAACTTGTTTTGAACTTTTTCTAAGATCTGTGCATAATAATTGTAGAAGGGACAACATACTGTAGATGCATACTCCAATAAGGAGCTTACAAAGGAGTTATAAAGAAATTTGAGGCAGTGGATATCTGAGAAGTCCCGCGTATTCCGGTATACAAAACCCAATACAGAGAGATCAATATGTTTTGAATTTCAAACAAATGAACGTAAAAAAGCACCTCAAGTGTTACTTTACTCCGAGTTGAGCAATGACTCAACTGATATAACAGATTTCTAATTTCTATTAATAATATTGGAGATTGGAGGCTAGTGTGGTGACTAAAGCCTATCACAGACTTGCATAGCGATAGTGCATAGCATAGACACATAAGATATTCAGCCAATCAAAATGCGAGTATCCGATACCACTTGCATTTTCATTGGCTGAACTCCGTTATGCATCTATGCCATTCCCTTATGCATGCAAGTGTATGTATGTCTGTTATCTGGGGTCTTAACCCTGCTAAAATACAATGTACTACACATAGGACATCTCGTGAATATCTACTAAATTTAATTTCAGATAGAGATAGATTTCTCTCCTGCTAACCTTTAATAGTATCGGCCTTGTTTATTTCAATTAGCAATGAAGTTGCAACAAAATTCTGAAGTGTAAAACTAGTTTAAATTCACCGAAACACAATATTACATCTTCATATTCGGTGATCTTAAAACATATTATTGGATACCGTTGTGAAAACAGTGGTCAAAGATTGCAGACCAAATCTCTGGAAATACCCGAACTCCAAAACCAGTGGCGTACCAACCAAACAAGTCGTTAACATATATAACCCATTATGAAATCTAAAGGAAAGATATCTGAAAAAAATTTATTGATGATTTCTTTGGAAGATAGGAAGAATTCATCTTTTATAAAATGAGTGACGTAATTTTCAAAAATAAATTTTTCCAAGAAAACTTGGTTGGTTGGTTGGTTGAAAGCTGACGAGCCAGAGACAGGGTTGGCACTTAGCTTCCCTTGACACTGCGACCAGCTGGGGTCTATTGTATCACTCTGTCGTCAGTGGTTCCTCATTCAAACAGGTGTGTGCCTTTAATTAGGTTTAGTAGCCTGTTGATAAGGTTCTTCGGATTCATGCCTGTTTCCGGGTTGATCTCTCCAAAGGTTCTATGTCGCCTTCTACTCAGGGCGTCGCAGTCGAAGATAATATGAGAGGCTGTTTCCTCCTCTTCATCACATGAAGAGGAGGAAAGAAAACTTGGATTTCGTAAAAAAATTGGCGACTTCCCTTGGGATCCAGGGATAGAATTCTCAACCCTTAATTTTCAAAAGTTAATTTCTCATGGAAAACTTGGTTCTAGCATAAACATATTTTGGCAAGATTTTTGGTGTTTGAGAATTCATATTATCTGTTTTATTTGTTATGGAATAAGTTTATTGCATTTATTATTATCAGTATTTTTGTTAAATTGGCCTTCTGAGGCTTTCGAGACTTATGTATAATTTGTTACCCGGAAAAATTATTATATGCATTTGTTATTATGACTAGTATTATCGTTCAATGCAACCCTCAGTGCTGGATTTTATTTCTTTTATTTATTCATTTATTTATTTAACGTCATCCTATTTCTGCTAATCACTGACGTTTATTATCAGCTATTCAATTCAATGATCCGATTTTCATAAAAAACATAATTTTCATTTTCCCAGTGAATAACATTCAATTACAAATGTGTACTTGAAAAAATATTTGTATGTTAGAACACTGTTTTCCTATGACAAATTAATTTTTGAAAATTAAAGGTAGGAAATTCTACCCCTGGATCCCAAGGAAAGTCGACCATTTTTTCAGAAATTTGATTGCAATAAGAAACATCTTGAAAATATGTTTATACAAACAAAGTTTTCTATGAAAAATTAATTTTTGAAAATTAAGGGTTGAAAATTGTATCCCTGGATCCCAAGAGAAGACGACCATTTTTTCAAGAAATGGTAGTATTGCAATAAGAAACATCTTGTCAAAATATGTTTATGCCAGAACAAAGTTTTCTATGAAAAATTAATTTTTGAAAATTAAGGGTAGGAAATTCTACCCCTGGATCCCTAGGGAAGTCGGCCATTTTTTCACGAAATTATGGGATTGCAATATAAAACATCTTGCCAAAATCTGTTTTTGCTAGAGCTAAGTTTTCTATGAGAAATTAATTTTTGAAAATTAAGGATAGGAGATACTATTACTGGATCCTGGATCCCAAGGGAAATCGACCATTTTTTCACGAAATTATGGTATTGTAATAAGAAACATCTTTCCAAAATATGTTTGTGCTAGAACCAAGTTTACTAGAAATAATTAATTTTTCGATTATAAAAGATTAATTCCTCCCATCTTTCAAAGAAATCATGAATAAATGTATCCAAGTCAATATATTTTCAGAGTGGGAGTGGGCGTTAACATATGAAATTGGTGTTGTGCTCATCCAACCTTCTCACATTAAAAGGTGTCTACTTTATCTTTGGCTGCTGTTTTCACACCGGTTTATTGGATGAAATTGGTGACTTTTCGGTCAAAAGTTCGAAAATGGGTAGCTCCATCTTCTGGTGGTTCTGCAAATTAATAAAACCAGTTTTTTATCGAACCGGTGAAAAAATCCCGGTGATAAAAAATGGCTCCGGTGCACGGTGCAAAGCACTAGAAGAGAACTCGTCAGGGTAGCAGCACACCAAGGTAACCTCGGCAGTACTTGCAGTTGCTATGAAGGGACCTCGAAACCATGGATACGACATGGTTAAACAAAAGGTCTGATCAATTGAGATCTCCCGGACCTGTATTCTTATCAGGTAAGATACAATGGGCCAAATGACGAGTCTTTGATGTGGAGTATTTAGTGGGAAAATCTGACTCGGGGACTCCCACACTACCAAAAGGATAATAAAGGATTTTCTCCACACTCAAAAAAAACAAAGTGATAGGTACACAGATGAAATACAAAGCCTATTCCAAGCATTTGGAAAAATGATACCGCCCATAATCAATTGCACTGATCATTTGTCGAAAGAAGACTTCTATTACTATGTATTACATTTTTGTATATGGTTAATGGCCAGCTCCCTACATATTTATCCGAAATTGTAGATATACAAAACTTCATTACCTGCAAAAATGGAAGCTAAAGCTGCTATGAAGAAAGAAAGGACCACAGAAGGTCCAGCAATGTTTCTGGCAACTTGTCCGGCTAATACATACACTCCTACTCCCAAGGTACTTCCAACTCCAAGTGCAGTCAGGTCGAATGTGTTTAAAACCCTTGAAAGTCTCGTTTCCTCTGCAGATATAGGATCAATAACTTTTTTCCTCGTTAATATTTTCCAAATTTTCGCCATTTTCAGTTTTTCAATATTCTGTGAAAAATAATATGGTTCAAAATGAGATAATAAATCTTATCTCAGCAGAGAACAGCGCACATATCGAATGTTGAACACACAATGGAGGCACGTAGATAAGTTTTATTGTTATGATAAATAGTAAGACTCAACATCCCAGAACAGAGTGAATTGATGGTGTAAAAAGTAAATAGAACCTACATAGTTATCTTCAGAAGATGGATGGATAATCAACTAAAACATTGTTTGTTTTTCTCATATCGTTAATCATGGAAATTTATTCATTGTTTTTATTTTCGAATCATCAAATCTCGAACACGAAAACAGAATCAAGTCCATCTCTCCCACCTATCAATTGCAAATCACAGCTGAATCAGCCAGCTGATAAGCAAACTTTGATATATGTCACATGATTTCGTATGCTGTGATGCTGTGATCTGCAGTCACTTTTTGTGTTTGTTGGTTGTCAAAGGCTGAAATTCTTCTATCCGATTTTTAAAAGAGAAAGACTCAAAATATACGAGAGTTGAAGAAAGATGAACGAACGAACCTCTAATGAAAGAGAGAGACACACAAGTCAAGAAGAACGAAGAACACTGAGCAGCAAGGTTCCAGAAATTAGATATAGGCAACCAGAAACCCACTAGACACTCCCACTCGTAGAGCTCGTCCAATATTGAAACGACCGTTTGGTAGGTAGAGAGGGGGAAAACACGAGTGGACACGATTTGATGTGTCTTGGCATGTAGCGTTTGAAAGGTTATGTTTGTTTGATTAATAAATAGGTAGTGCATTTATTTATTCAACTTTTCAATAGTTTACTTGTTACCTTGCCAAAATGCCCAGTGGTAAGTAATTTTGAATCGAATCGGACCATAATCACAAAAATCGTCTGCCCAAAACTACGTCTCGTGTATCGCATATACCAAATAATTCGGTACGCCTATGGAATTTCCAGTAATAGCCACAGTTCGGGCATCTTCGAGAAGAATTGGTTGTTAGGTACGGAAAGGCTGAAGTGGTCGTTTCAATATTGGACGAGCTCTATTAATGGACTACCTAAGTCTGACGTCAGAAGGAAGAAGCTTACGAACCTTTCCATTGAAAATCCAAATGCATGCTAAATTCCCATAAAGAAAATGACAATAAAATCATGAAAAAAGTTGAAAATACATTGGAATCCAATATGAAATACATGCTAGCATGAAAGATACAACATATAATGAACATGTTTTTATTTATTGTATATTGTAGATCACACTAAGTAATCTAATATTACATCTGCCACTTGTTCTTCACCACATTGCCACACTGGCTCTGTTTGGACATTACAACATATCTGTACAGATAAAGAGTGTACTTGGAATGCTCCAAAACAAAAATGCCAGTCATAGATGTAATTATTTTTGAATAAGAACAAAACATTGACATACAGGCTCATTCAGGAGTAGGTACATTGGATATTGGTTATTTTTCAACAACTAATAGTCATGGCTGTTTCCTATTCAGGTGCATCTTGCGGAAGTTGAAATATTTTCAGACATTGGTTATTTCTCAATGTCAGTTCAACTTTGTGTTAAAAAACCAATATGCTTATTCAGGAGACCATACACTGTACTTTCTTATTGATCACACAATTGACATCAATGGATAAAACTGAAAACTGTCATGTGCGATGCGATGCGAATATTCAAAAACATAAGTCTAGAATTTTCGAGGTCATTTCCGGAACCATCGGCTTTCTTCTCGTTGATTCGGTGATGACGTCATCGGAAAACCCTGACAGACCGTTGCATTTTAAGCAGGTGCGGGATGAACAGGTGCGTACTCAGGTAATTCCATTACACTGCCCCCCACTAATTTTGATCGTCCCGATCAAAAATCATTGGTTCAGTCTTTCGGGGTGAACAACCTCCATCTTAGTCCTAGGGCTGCGCTGGATTCTGCGAACCACATCGTTGATCCTCTTCTTTACCTCGTACGGTCTTTCTCAGAATGGTGTTAGTTTGGGAGATACACCTATTTCTTCCACCGTGGGTTGTACAGCCAAACCGGTCCCCTTTTTTCATATGAATTAGCTTTCAGATCAGCTTTCATACTGTTAATGGCCAATATGAACCTCTTTCAAACTGTTTCGTGGATTTTCAACAGGCTGTTCCTCAGTTTACCCACATAGTCGTGTACTTCTACCTCTTGGGTGGTGATCCGAACACCAAGTCACAGGATAAAATCGAAGTACCCTTCCGAAAATAATGCTAGCCGGGGTCAAAGAGAGTAAACGTTATCTGAATAGGAGGTACTAATAATGTGATACTCTCGACTTATCAAGCATCTAAATGTAGCCATGTGTGATACAATTAACTGGAGACTGCCGCTATGAGAAATCAACGTTTAATTTCATCCATAATTAAATAAGAAAGCTGCGTAAGAGCTCGTAAAATAGCAAAGAACATATTAGACAATGACATTTACGATCTAACCGCTAAAACACACCGCCCATAATTACGACAGGACATTTACATTATTTCTATCAACCCCAAGCCACGATAGATAATTACCGATTCTCCGACAGCCGTAACTATCACTCTTGGAACATACCGCCGCGACAGTAACGACCCATTAGTGTAACATATTATAGCGGCTTTTCAAATCAAAGGCGAGACGGGGTACCCACAGACACTTAAAGAATATATTATTGACTCTTGCGGTTTCGTTTGATCACCGAAAGCTATATATATATATATATATATATATATAAGATTCTCCATAACGGAAAGAGAATTCAGTCGACAATCGGGATTCATTCGACAATCAGAGTTCAGCAAGTGCAGAGCGATGCTCTGCTTTAAGTTTAATAGTTATGAAGCAACTTAAAGTAAAGTTTAGTTTCACCTAGAGAAGATCAAAAGTATGCAGAAAAATAGCGAGAAATCATCTCAGTAATAACTAAATAAATGGAATTAATATGTATCAAGAAGCTGAATGATCATATTACGACAAGTGAACGCGTAATAAAACTCGGTACTAACGAAGAATAATTAATTTATATTTAAAAACGTGGTGTGTTCTCCAGTTGAGGGTAAGAAAATAAAACTGTTTATTTGGGGCAAGGTATTTAGTATAGTGTAATAAGAAAATATTCCATTATTGGTTTCATAGTAGAATGAATTATTGATTTGACAAAAGTTAAAATATTATCAATTGTTAAAATAACTGAAGAACAGTTATTTTAATTGTCATCCCATTTTTGTTTCCCATTTAAGTTATTTTAGATTCAATTTCATTTTGACTTTCTATACATTTTCTGCGTAAATTATACCAGGTGTATCAATTGTTATTTTTATATCTTAGAAAATACATATATATATATATATATATATATATATATATATATATATATATATATATATATATATATATAATATATATATATATACATACATATATATATATATATATACATACTATATATATATATATAATTACAAGTCCTAATTGTACTATTGTTTCGAAACTATCTGAGATTGGTAATTGTACTGTCAAATTAAGTCGCCACTTATCCTCTTCCTGGGCAGAACCAATTGGGAAATTGATGACTTCCCATCAGCTGATTCCCATACCCGTTCAAGTAATCCATTTTCCACAACCTGGGAATTCCATTGTGCCCACATTACTTTGAAGATGGGATCTCTGTCCGAAATATCTCCCCAGGAAGGTCTGCCGGTTCTCTCCTCCTTCCAATGTAGAAAGTCCCCAATGTTTGAATCCGTCTCCTGTTCCTGTCTCATGTGTGCGGTAGTCCATTGGTCTTCAGTCAACAGTGTCGTGCGTCTAATATTTGCGACTCCTCCATGACATTCAATCCGCTGACAGTGCTTCCTGGCTTCTGGACACGGTCGTCTAGATAAGGCATCCGCATTATTTTGTAGTCGTTCTGAGCGACGTTTGATTATGAAATGGTTTAGCTTTTCTATCCATCTGGCTATTTATCCTTCTGGGTTTTTCATCTCCAGTAGCCACTTCAGGGCCGCATGGTCAGTCCTGATGAGAAACCTCCTTCCATATAGGTATTTGTGGAAGTGATCTACTGCCCTGACTATTCCTAGCGAAGTTCCTCCTGGTGACACAGGCTTGGACATCACCCTGCTGTAGTACTCAATGACTCTTTCCTGACCATCTTGCACCTGGGATAATACAGCTCCAAGTCCGGTATTACTCGCATCGGCGCCCAGTATGAACAGGCTCTTTTGCTGTTTGTATGCCAAGATTGGACTTGAACAAAGCGCTGACTTTAACTTGCGGAAACTTTGTCACATTCGAAAGGATAGTTGACTCGATCTCCTGTCAACTTATGTAGGGGAGCTGCGATGTCTGCAAATCCTTCCACAAAACGGTACACAGGCCCAGGAAGCTCCTCACTTCGTGCTTATATTTTGGTCTCGGCCAGTCTCAAATAGCCTGTATTTTCAATCCGTCCGTTTGAATCCCTTCTGCTGAGGCTACTTTTAGACTAGGCGGAACGCGGATCGCGGAAATGTCAAATTTTAATTTTAGGCCAATGGAAACGTTGGAATTCAATCTCAAGGTCATTCCGGCGTAAATTGTTAAATTTCAGTCAACTTTTTCTGGCGGAAGCATAAACAAGAGTTATATATGGCGGAAGTATTCAGCAAACCCAAAAGTAAACGGCAAGGTAACGTATAGTTATTTGTAAACGAGTTGAAGCTGTTATTGATTCTCTGAAAGTTGTATTCTTTTTATTGATATTCGGCCCTACAATACATAATAGTTCCTCGAATATTTGAGGCGACATACGCATATAATTGAAAAATTTATCAGAGTCATGGAGCCTCATTTCCTCAAATAAATTATTGCTTTCTCCTTGCTTCATTCTCATGTCATCAGTAAAAATCTCTCGAACCCAAAATCTTCTCTTATTCCTCAATGTTTTTTTCAGCAGGTATTATTTTGACTAATTTGAGGCACATAGCTCCAATGACTAATTTCAATTTATCAGACTTCATCATGGATGGAGATCGGTATTTAATTAATTAGAGGTTAACTTTTCAAACCTTTGATGATAGTTAGCGCCAAACATCTGATTTTGCGGTTCCGCATAGTGAGAAAGCATTTTTATTTATAGCGGAAAAATTATAAGGAATTTGACATTTCCGCGATCCGCGTTCCGCCTAGTCTGAAAGTAGCCTGAGACTGTGTGGTCGAAATCCACTTGCTTCTGGAATAAACGAATAAACGGCCGAAAACTTCACGCAGGTTGGCCAGATGTTCTTCGAATTCCTTCCCATAACCATGACATCATCCAGATAGACCAAGCAAGTTTTCCAAGTGAGTTCACGCAATATCGGCTCCATTAATCTCTCGAAGGTCGCCGGAGCATTACAGATACCAAGATGAAGCATAACGGTAAACTGATACAGTCCGCTACCAGTAGTAAACGCAGTCTTGTCCTTGTCGTCTTCATGTATCGCAACGGTTTATAGATCCCCAAATGGAGACTATAAATTATTTAAAGAACTTCTAACTGATGCACTGGAAATTTTGACTAAAGAAAAAAAATCTAAAACGATTGTTACTGGTGATTTCAATGTTCACTTCTTTGATGTAAACGATAAAACTGCAGTTGTCTTGTTAAATCTCTTCATATCATATGGATTTATAAATGGCAAGAATGACCCGAGGCAAATACTGTCTAGACAATATATTCGTTAACATAAACGAATATCAATTCAAATGCAAGACAATAGAAACTCGATTATCCAATCACTAAGGGATCCAGTTGGAAATATTCGGTGACAAATATACAAAATTTGAGAGAGTGGTTTATAGACCTATACATGATATGAGCCTCTTCACTATGAATACTATTATGAATGATGTTGATTGGAGTTTTGTAGATAATAAAAATGAAAGTCTTGAGAACAGATTAAAACTTTTTATCAACATAATATCATGAGCGATCGATATAGCCTTCCCGGAAAAAACCAAAATTATAACTAACACTACAAAAAAACTCAATTATGGTGTACTCCTGAACTCAGACACGAACGAGACTGTTTGAATTTTTTACGTGACATATACAAAAACAATGCAAGTACTCTCGTCAAAGATGAAATGAAGGCTCGAAAGAAACTGTACGATAGAAACATTTGTATAGCTAAAAAACAGGCAAATAACAGGTACATAGCAGAGGCAAATAACTCACAGAAAGCAATGTGGGATATCATCAAAAACAAAAATAACTGTAAGAATAATAAAATACAAGGCGACTCAAATATCAGCCCTGATAATGATTTCTTCAGCACCGTTGGTGAAGAAATTATTGAAAATATACCAAAATATACCTGATGTTCCATACGAGCATTATCTACCTACTTGAAATCTTCTTACGGATCTTGAAACTTTCAGTTTCACTCCCGTGTCTTACGTAGAGGTTAACGACATTATCAGTAGTCTGAAAAAGACAAATAGCAAAGACATGTTTTCTATCAATCTACGAATTATTCTGGCCATAAGATACATAATACTGTGTCCGCTTACAGAGTTGATAAACAGATGTATTGCTAATAACATATTTCCGACCATTCCGAAGATCTCTTAAAGTGGTACCCATTCATAAAAAAGGACCTGCAGATGAACCATCCGATTTCAGACCTATTTCTGCCATTCCCACTATAGGAAAAATATATGAAGTAATACTAAAAATTCAATCAACATAATATTTAGAAAATAAAAACATTTTTACACATTACAATTTGGTTTTAGGGCGAATCATCCCACCACTCTAGCAATCAACAAACTCACTGAAATAATCAATGAAGGATTCGAGAATAACGAGTTCACATCTGTCGAGTTTCTAGACCTAACAAAAGCATTTGATTGTATCTCACTTAATATATTACGCCACAGACTGAAATTTTTCAACTTCAGTGTACACAGTATTGCTCTGATAAGATCATATTTATCTAATAGAATGCAGTATGTACTTTTCAATAATAATAGTCAGATCTGAGGACAGTAGAATGTGGAGTTCCCCAAGCACCCATACTTTTCCTTCTTTATATTAGTGACTTGCCCAATGCTTCACCCCAATCTGATCTCATACTATATGCAGATGTTACCACCACAGTTCAGTCAAATAGTGACGCGATCTCGTTAGCTTCCAGCTTCGAAATTCAGCAGAAACAACTGGAGCAGTGGTTTCTGGCGAATAAATTGAAAATAAACGTATCCAAGACAGAAAGTCTCATATTTTCTCTCAGACCTCACAATACAAAGCTCACAACTCGTACCTCAACTACCTGCGCAAAATTTCTTGGAGTTTATTTAGATGAAAAACTTTCATGGCAACATCACAGCGAACTCCTATGCAAAAAGACGTCCAGCTTCTTATTCCTACTTAGAAATCTATCCCACAATGTTAGTCATAACACACTACTTACGGCCTATTATGGACTCATACATGTTAATATTTCATACGCGATTCTCATATGGGGACATTCCCCCCATTGTTCGGACATTTTTGGCATTCAAAGAAAGGCTTTACGGATCATATCAGGCCTTCGACATAGAGATGACTGTAAGAACGTCTTCAAAGAATTGAAAATAATGACCCTACCTTGTATATACATTCTACAGTGTCTCGTTTATATCAAAGAAAATGAACATAAATATAGATCCACCACTACCTAACGAGAAATCGTCAAAAATCTCCAGCCAAACTACCTTGAGGCTGTCACGAACCTGTAACTCCACTAGTTACTATGCCCCTCTATTCTATAACGTACTTCCTGCAGAGATCAGAGCCCTGGAAGAAAATCATTTTCGGAATTTTATCAAAAGGTTTTTAACCGAATATGCATTTTACTCGTTTAATGAATTTTTTACTTTTGACTTTCGTAGCATAAGTTCTAACTAACTTTCTCTTCCTGTTATTTAATCATTTTAATTATCCATGTGTTTAAATTTGTAAGTCTATGTGTATTATTCATATGTATATATGTAGATATTTGACTTGTGTAAATATTCGTGTATTAGCACCAATGAAGAATTGATTGATTGATTGATATGCCCATTTGCCAGTATCCGCTCTTTAGGTCCAGCGTTGAAAACTATTGCGAGCCTGCTAATGTGGTCAGTGTGTCGTCGATTCTGGGTAATGGGTAGCTGTCCTTCTTCGTGACCTCATTCAGTTTCCTGTAATCCACACAGAATCTTGTAGATCCATCCTTTTTGACCGGGGCGGACCATGGACTCGATGATTTCTCGATAACGCCATCTTTGGTCATTTTCTGTTCCTGTTGTTTGGCAAATGGTAATCTACTTGGTGGTTGTCGAATTGGATGGTATCTATCCAGTGCTGTATCAGGTTAGTTCGTCCTATTGGTGATCCTGCGGACTCGAATACGTCACATACCTTGGCAATCAATTTCATGGTGGTTTCGTATTCCTTTGGTGACAAATGTTGCAAGGATTTCCCTACGGTTCTTAATATGTAATCGGCCGTGCCTTTTCTGTCCGGATATCCGCTTGTTTCGCAGTCTGCTACCCACTCAACTGGCTCCCATACTCGTATGATATCTCCTTTCCGGACTGTTATTCCATCAGGAAATACAATGGCAATTCTTAAAGGGATGTCTTGTTTTGTCCTAATGAGAGCTCGTGTAAGTAATAATTTTGTCATGCCCCCATAAGTACAGAAAAACTTTCAAGCATAAGAAACAACACGATAATAATAAATATGAACTCTGTAGCCAGAAAACAAATTCACCGGGAATAAAAATAAAGTTTGAAATCAAATACGCGACCAACTTGGTACACAAGGCCCGTTGAAAATATGTTTTCACCCGCCAGACACGGAATGCATATGAAAAAAAAATCCCCCTTTTACAAATGAGTCATAAACAACTCATCACCCTACAAGTTACGCGTATCTAAGGAATTTTAGGAGTAAACAAAGCAACTATAAATTATAGGTTTTGACAGCTCGCTAAGTGCAATACGGCCACAAAATAGATGAATCTTTGTTTTTATACATTTTTTTTTATGACAGTAACAAGCCATTCATTACCAAACCAAGCCGGCGATTTATTATGACAGCTAGAAGATAACTAATGTTAGGAATTTGACCCGCGATCGATCCGTGAAAGGGTAGGGGATATAAAAGGCGCAACCAAGCGGACAACAATGATGATTCGGTACATGGACGTTGCTCAAGTAACATGTCCTCTCAAAAGAGGTTAGCTTTCATTCGATTACCATGTAGTGAAATAAAGATGAGAAGTGTACGCATATAAACATTTTGCAGTGAATTTGCGAAACTATTAAGAAAGAAAATTCAAGTCAAGTTAAACCGGAATTGCACTAGTAAGGACTCAAAAGAGTGAATACACAAGTAAACAGTATTTACTATAATTAAACATTATTTTAACAATGCTTCAAGATCGAGAAAAGTCAACGAAAACCTCCAAACGATAGTTCATGACCTCATTGGAAAACAGTATCTATACAACTATAGTCTAACATACAGTGAAATTCAAAAGTAAATAAACAACTTTCGCGGAAATAAATGAAATAATAATCAAATGAAACTAATATCGTGTAAAACGAATAAACGAGCGAATAAGTGTTGAAACCTAGTGGTATGGAGTATGTTATCTGTTTTTCTGAATTTATATTTGGGCAAATTGAATCATTTATAATCTGTATTTGTTTTTAAAGGTATCTCCATATTTGATGTTACCATATATTTTCAATTCATATTTATCAATAGCTGTTTACCAATTGATGACATTTTTTTTACTTATATTCAGTCTACTTACTTTGAGACTTACAAAAATTAACTCAAAGTAATTTTTCCAATGTTCTGTGACCATTGTATCTTTTTAACAGTATATAGAACGGATGGAAATGTTTTGTAACTTTCATAAAATATATATGTATATTCTAATGCTTTTCCAAGTGCTTTATTTCACGCACTTTCTGAGACGGTACGTGCTCCCTAGATAAACCCCCCACACTCCCAAGTATAGAGAGAAAGAGATATTTTCTCGAAGCCGCTCTCGAGAAATAATCTCGGTTCAATTATTCCCAAGTAATTGATGCTCTCTATACGTCAAAGTAATCAACTTTGGCGAGCAACTTTACAAGGAAGGATTAATCAAATATAGTAACCCTATATTGGAGGATGTCCTTAGCGTTATTTGGTCTTTTCTTGAAGGAGTGGTCCCACATAGAAGGCCAGTGGCGTAACATTTGGTGGTCAGGTGTGTGGTTTTTTAATAAATAACACCCTGTACAGTCTTAACATTTGGTTGGTCAGATGTTGGGGTATTTACTCCCCAACTCTCCCCAGTCTTAACATTTGGTGTTGCAGGAGTGGTGTGTTGACTCATAACACTCTGTATATAACCGGACATACCACTGGTGTTTTCTTTGAGGGATTGTACCCCGATATAATAGGCCAGTGGCGTAACAATTTACTGGGGATTCTTCACATGGCTGTACTATTCCAACGCAGCACCCATGGTCTTCTTCCAATCGGGCCTCTACGATCTTCTCAGATGAACCAGGTATCCTGACAGTTTTGGCTATCCGAAATTTCACAGAATGCCCCTTTTCGGATGGTGTTGTTAAAAAATTCTTCTCCTCCAAATTTAATGGTTCATATATAGTCACTGATCAGATCCATCCCAAGAATAAGCTCGTTTTCTATATCTGTTACAAAAACTCTTTCGATTATTCGTAGTCTTCCCAGGGTTAATGTGATGTCATCCGCTTCCCCTCGTATATAGGTGCATTCTCTCCAGTGACCGTTCGTAGGACGAAATTGGATGTAACGCTGTCTGGTTCTATGATACCGCTGCAGACCAGGGAAACTGAGGCACCAGTGTCTATAGTACATATGACGTCTCTTTGGTTCATCTTTCCTCTGATGGTCGAACAATTGGTGGTTCTTCTTATCATGTTGACATGGATGACCCTGGGGACTTCGTTACCACTAGCCAGCATGCGCCCCGATATGCTGTAGTTTTCCTGATGTCTATCCGAGGACTCTCTAGATGATCCTGTCCTCGCAGGTGAGTGAGAACGTGGGGTGTCCTGGCAGGTGATGACGATCGTGGGGTGGTATCCTCCTCCTGCAGTCTTTCTTGAAATATTCGCTCCTACCACATTCTGAAGCAGTTTCCTCTTGATTAGTTAGTAGGGCTGCTATTTCTGGGTTCCAGTTTTTCTATTAGTCTTTTCAGCATATGCATTATTTTGATACCTTGTGAAGCTCTTCGATTGATACCGCCCTCACTTTCGGTCTTGAGGTGTTAAAAGCCGCTTCTACTTCCAAGAAACGAACTAGAGCTTCACTGCGTTTCTTGAAGCTTGTTAACTTTAGGGTTCTCTGTATTTCGGTATCCCTCAATCCATCGATAAACACCTTCACTGCCAACTGTTCTTTGAAATATTCGGGGGCATCTGGGTAGGCAAGCTGAATAAGTCTTTGCACGTCTGCTTCAAACTCCTGCAGACTTTCACCCGATTTCTGTTTTCAACTGTGCCCGATATATCTGCTCTCGATGTTGGTTGCCATATCTCAAATCTAAAGCAGCAATAAGATCTTCATACTTGGGATTTGGGTCTTGCGGGATGGTCTGTAACATTGCCAAAGCAGGGGTCCTCAAAGCCAGTATAAATGCCGCCGTCTTTTCTTTGTCATTCCATCCATTGGCTATTGCAGCCGCCTCAAACTGTTTCCGACCTAGGGACCATGTTCGTCAAAAGTTGGTGGTTTTACGGAATTGTGCGATGTGGCAACCCTGTCACGATGATCTTGGATCTTCAGTGAAGCAAATTTCTTTTCAAGTTCTTCTCGCACCGCCAACATTTCTTTCTTCGGTTCTTCCCATGCCACCAAAATTCCTTTCTTTGCTTCTTCCAGTATTGCACTAACTTCTTCTGTTATCTCACCGACTATCGTTCTCCACACTGTGTTGATTTCGGCACCAATTCTATCAACATCCTCCTTCAGGCCTTCAATTTGCCCCTCGTTTATCTGGATAATTTGTTCAAAGAATGTTTTATGTTGTTCCCGTTCCTTGTTTTGTTCTTCGGGAATATTCCGGAGATTTTCTTGCAGCCGATCATTTTCCTCTTGTTTTCCTTCCTGCCGCCTTTCCTCTTCCTCTTGCTTTTCTCTCTGTCATCGTTTCTCATCCTCTTGCTTTTGTTTCTGCCGTAATTCTTTCCTCGACGTTCCTCATCTTCCTCTTATTTTTCTAGCCGCCGTCGTTCTTCATCCTCTTGTTTTTCTTTCAGTCGACGTTCCTCTTGCCGCTTGATCATTTCCATAAAAGCCTCCGTATCCCACAAATTCCGTCCGTTTATTTCACTTCAAATAGAACACAATATTGCACTACAATAATCAGTTCCAAATACGCGCTTTATACCTACTGTACTCTCTTACTGATCACACATTTGACATCAATGAATAAAACTGAAAACTGTCGTGTGCGATGCGCATATATATATATATATATATATATATATATATATATATATATATAAAAAAAATAAGTCTAGAATTTTCGAGGTCATTTCCAGAATCATCGACTTTCTTCTCGTTGTTTCGGTGATGACGTCATTGGATAACCCCGACAGACACAGACAGTTGCATTTGGGTGCGGGATGAACAGGAGCGTACTCAGGAAATTCCGTTACAATATTGGATTTTTTTTTCAACTTCACCCTTGGCGGCCTGGCCGATGATGTATATCATTGAGTGCGGAGTTGCAAATTATTACTTTTCTAATTTAATTTTATGTTCAATTATTGGAAAAACGAGTGACTGAAAAATTATAGAACTTTTTTGTTCTACATACCCTTTCAAAGAACGTATTATTTTCGGGAACATTTCACTATCTTCAATCATCCATTTCAACGAATTTTCACAATTCACCTACAGTAAAAGTTCTACATCATGTACCACGCAAGCCATATGAAAAAAAAACATCTTCATCAACCACTCATCCATAATCAGTATTTGATTTAGGAAATAAAAAATGTATCTTTTGCTGAAATTCTCTAGATATTTTCGTTAATTAAAATAACAGAGATTTCGCGCAAAAAAGGAAACAGTTGTTCTACGGATGGCACAGAACATAACATAAAACACCAATACACAAATCGTCTAACTTAGTAGTGCGTTCGAAAATTATGGAATTATAAAAATGTATCGGTGTAATCCAGAAAAAAAAACAAGGACATACGAAAAAAACTAATATCTTGAAAATACCCACCAGATTATTAAAATACTCGCAAATCGTATATCTAGTGAATGCACTGATTCGACACTGTTTAGAATTTTAATTACTTGTGAGGTAGATGTTTGCGCCGCCGCCGTTCAGAAAAGTTTGTACCCTCACTTTATGCCAAAAACATTATTTTTTGACATATTGTATGAAATTATCCTATGCCAATGCGTGTTTTCTGTCTGTAATTTGTTTTTTTTAATAAAACATATACCGCATTATAAGTCCAATACACCCTGTGGTCACGGTTTACTGAAGTACAACTAGAAACGACATTATGCGCCACTCATCGAGCAGGCAGGTGTCGTCAAGGCCAAGTTAATGCCAAACTTTCCCAAGTATAATGTAAAAGCACCAGGTTTTATAAATATCTTAATATGCATACATGGAGTCTAGTCATGATGACGTGATATATATATATATATATATGAGTCTAGATTACATAGTGGAACAGAAATAGATAAGAGTCCCCAATACTGTTAATCAATAGAGGAAATTCAGTATTCATATGTTACATGACGTTATACAATATCTCTCATCTGTTTCGATCGTTGTCCCTATTATGTTATGGACGATAAGTACTCATTTTTTGATGTTCATCGTGCTTAAGACTCACCTGCATTGACCTGCTTGATTCATTGTACACTGAATTTTGAAAGATGACAGACTTGTTAAATAGAATAGGTCAATGATTTCAAACAACTGAAAATATTCCTCTCACATGGATAGTTTATACAGCACGTAAAATAAAGAAAGTACCTACTAAAATGAAGTAAAATGAAATGTTATATTTTTCAGAGTGTTTATAGAGCTGAGTAAATTAATATAAGAATTGAGAAGCTAGCAATAACAAATTGGGATTATATAATGGCAATATTGTATACTTGAAAAATTGGTCCCTTGTCATTGTTTTGCAGTGTTGCCGATTGCCGGATAATTATCCAAATTGATAATTTGGGCTGGTGGAGGATCATCTTGCTGAAAATCGGATACAGAACCACCGACATAACTTTAATCTAGACCGCTTGTCCCGAATTAATACATTTACAAGATCCAAAAGAGCTTTTAGAACATGCGCAATTGGTGCCTGTGGCGAATCGAAATCATATAGGCGTATCGCAGGAAAAAGAAATTGGATCTAGTCGGACGCTAAACCACTGCGCCATCCTCCCAGAGGTCCCGGTTTCGATTCTCAGCCAGGGCAGAGATTTTCAATTTAAATAGTGAGAATATTCAAATTATAAATCTTGTAGCCGGGATAAGGACGAGTCGCTGTTGGGTTCAAATTAACAGTGCTGCTTCTAGGTGGCGTATGGAGTTAGTAACAAGGCCTACCCAGAACACTGTGTGAATGATACATTCTATGTTGTGATTGTCCCGCCGTCATAGACATGCCAGCAAAATTAATAAGGGATGCAGTATTGTTTAGAGCGAGACTATCTGCATCCCCACGATACACCACCCCTGTCTACGCCGGTTTAAGGCCGGATATTCCGCAGGGGGATGTCCATTCCATATTGCGCCAATTGGAAGCAGATGACAAAAAATTATGATAGCGAGATTGGTATAATCGTGTTTTCTTGTTGGTGGCATTCACAGAAAACTGGTAGTTTCATCCAAATAAAAAAACATAGAAGTTCGAAAATATTCAATGAAGTCATTTGCTCTATGATCCGGGATATAAATAATCCATTGTTTTTTAATTGTGAATTTTTTTACCACTACCAATCATTTCTATATTGAACTGTGCAATTTGTGTTGGAGTTTTCCAATAGGCGAGGACACGAGAAATTATTATAGCTTCAAATATGCTTTAAAATACATAACGCATATATAAATGTACCTAGACACCATTTTTCGAGTCAAATTTCCCTTACAGCAGTTCCCATTCGTTTTTGAAAATCAGCAAATTTTTAAGCTACTAATATTTGCGCTCTTTGTGACGTAAACGACCGAGCAGCCAATAGGCGTAATCGTGTTGATTGCGACGTTAAACCGCAATGTTGCCAAGTTTCTTAAACTAAAAATGTCAGAACTAGAACTATTCCCAATGTCAAGAGACGATGGCGGATTTGAAGGGCGTCAAAACATTCGATCTGTCAAAAAACAATATATTGTCGATTTTACAGTGCACATACACCTTGTTATTTTTGATATTATGAATCGTAGGGGTCCATCAAAACAATTTCTGATAAAGAGAAAGCCAATCATTTATTCTTGTTATGGAGGTGCGGCCTAAGTTTGAAAATATGGCAACGTTGCAAAATTGATTGAAGCTGTCAACTGTAGGACTGGTTGTTCGGGTAATTACGTCATAACATTTTGCACTGGCGCTAGAAAGAAGGCATTTTAATTTTGCCGACTTCAAATATTTTTTTTCAAGTTTTCGAAAATTTAAAAAAATGAAAGAAAATTACCTACAGATTTTTCACAAGATGTAGAATCCATTAAAAATATTTTGAAAATATCGTGTCCTAGCCCATTCTATGTCGCCTTGGTTTGTACAAAGATCCTACAATTAATTATTTTTTGGAAACATTTGATTTACTGTACCTATCAGAAATGCAATTGGATAATAATAAAAGCAAGTAAGTATGACCCATAGACAAATTAAAAATAAAGAGACTGTTTGAAACATTGGCCATCTTGACCACCAAGTTTTTGGTACGGCCAGTCGCGCATGTAGGCGCTGCCCGCAATCAACAGACGACTGACGACATGATAATTTTCCAATTTCGACATATGTCAGAAAATGACAAACCACGTAATAATTTCAGAATAATTCTACTGTTGTCTTCGAAAAATTAATTATAGAAATTATACCATGGACTTGAATTATGAACCCAACATCGAAAATGGAATGTTTTGTTATTCGAGTTGACGCTGAAATTCCTCGAAATATTCCTTCACAAGGTAAAATATAAGCTGCTTTTCACAAACCTTATTTCCATCCATCAGTTGCAGAAATTTTTTCACAAACTGGTACTTATTTCCATCCATCAGTTTCCATTTCCTATCACCATTTGAGGAAGTACAAATAGTCTTTTTAATTTTTTTTTTGGTTGATTGATGATAAAAAATTTTTAATTTTTTTTTTTGGTTTTATTTTTTTTGTCTGTAGTTGTACCTTGTCCTAGATACAATAAAATGTGTTTTTATAGTGTTCAACTTATTATTCTTGTTTTATAAGATGTTTAATTTTGTTCTTGATATCATGAAATAAAGATTTACTTTGAAACTTTATTTTAACCACGAACGAACTAACAGATTCTACGAATCGATTACTGTATATATTTTATTAGTGATCGATTTGTCATTCCTGTATTTCATACGATACAACCATTCATATGGAATACAAGAATGGCAAATCGATCACTTACAAAATATATACCATATTAATCATATAAAAGTAATACATTTGAAAAACCCGCCTTATCTCAATCGGTGTTACCAATTGTACTTAGTTCGGCCAGTTGCGAGATATGTCGCCACTGTCTAAACGTGGTGCCAACTTTTACTGCAGGTTTGACAACTCTCTTTATTTTTAGTTTCTCTATGGTATGACCAAGCAAATGAAAACTAGCATGTGAATCAGTGAATAAATTTGAATTATAGAACAACATTGTGCTATATTAATGTTTCTAGATCAATCTGACTTATTTAAGAAATGTAACACCTTCAGGGTGGTTCGTTGAAGAATTCATCACCAAAGCACAGAACATCTCATTTTTCACAATGATCGCTATCAAGACGACGCCTATGAACAAAATTGCTCCCTGCCGTATGTCATAGCTCAAATGTCATTATTTGAGCCTTCTGCAGTTTGTGCAGACACACACGTTCTCGTAAATTCTATCTGGATGCATTTTTCGAGTGCGTGTGGATATGCGACCATATATTTATTAACTACGAATATTGATAACTGGCCATAAGAGCAATGCAATGAAAGTGAAGTCGGGTTATATATGATGTCTTTCCTTGTCTATTGGCAGTGCGTAGTATATGTCATTGATGCCTTGATTTTCGTGTCAGAACATCAATTGGACGCTGCCAATGAGAGACAGAGAGAGACCAAGCGATCGTCATGCTTCATTCTCTATGTGAATTGTACTAATTTCGGGAAAGATGCACTTGTGTACTGAATGCAGACTGATTAAACTGAATCTAGTACAATTGTACCATTGTTTAAAATTCTCGCATCACTGTTCAGGATCGTGTTCGATATTTAATAGTTTTGAACAGTCAGCGTGACGTCATTAGGGAGAAATAGAGCTCAGGTTTTAACTTTTTTTATTTTTACCTTTCGCATAATAATTTTGTGTGTTGATAAATCAATCCGTGCTTTCTTGGTTGATTTTGATGAGCCCTAATGTCGGTTTTCACCGGGCCAGCAGACTTTTAAGAGTAAGTAATACTTATGGGATTTCAACAGTTCTTTGGTGTAATCCTGGATGGAGGTAACTCCTGCCAACTAACGCAGCGCCTCCAGTCGAATGTATCTGTTGCTCCTTGTGTCAACAATGTTGTTTTGGGCAGGCTGCAAAAAACATTGGGTAGTACTTATATTACCGGCCTCATTGGAGTTTTGTAGATTAGTGGATGGTTGCGTTTAATTTTCTTTCTATTTCCAGGTTAATTGTGCTTGTGTAATGTTATATGCTATCTAGTTGTGAGCAGGTACCTCACAGAGATTCTTCGACTTAGTTGTTTTAAATTTCGATTTTATTAAAAGAAGTATTATTCGCGAAATTTATTAGTTCTGGTTTTTCTGTTCAATTTATTTCCAAAGTGAAACTTCTTTGAGCGCGATGGATGAGAAAGTCGAATTTGAGTGTAACGTTTTGCGTCAGAAGCGTTTTGCTCTGACGCAAAAAGGACGGAAAATAATTACTTGGTCAGAGAGAGAAAAAGAGAGAACTATGCTATATAAGTTGCTAGCTAGTTTCGGCATGAAGATCAATTTCCGGCATTGCTAGATACCAAAGGTAATTTAACTAACTCTAAAATGAATCCCGCCTATTGTAGAAGCGCTAGAGTAGTCATTTCAAACGTTCAGACAATAAATTCAATTGTAATATAAATACGTTTTCAAATAAGTTCGAAAATTTGAGAAATGTCACCAGCATCTGAATATTAGTCCGGGGCTGATGAGCCAACTCCTGAGTGCGCCTCTGTTAGCGGAAGAGCACAAAATCCAAAATTGTTCAGGGAATACCGAAGAGTAAAATAAAAAATAATAATAATATAAATGTCTAATATGTTACATTTTCTAGCTGACAAAAAAGACATCTCTGAAGAAAGGATACTGCGTGCTTAGTCATTTGACACAATTTTTGTTCACTTTTTCGTTTCCAGCTTATTGGGAATTCAAATTTAACTTTGCCAACATTATAAAATGTATTCAAGTGTGGTTCCATTTTTACCGTTAGGGGGAGTAAGATCCGTTTCCATTAGTAAATGATCCAAAGAGAGTAAACGTTATTATTATTTATTTAGGAGGTACTAACGCGTCATAGTGACTGGTCAAATGCGCCAACAGGAAGCAAGGACCATAAACCTAGAGAGAGAACGTAGTGACGTACATGGCCCGCGTAACATACAGAGTGGTCCAATATAGAACTCGTCCAGATTGAAACGACCACTTTGGCCTTCCCCTACCTAACAACCATTGTCCAACTGTGGCTATTAATATAAATTCCATGGGCGTACCAAATTATTTGGTATAGGCGATTCACTCCTATAACTTTCCTAACACTCCTATTTCTTTTTCCGTACTGAATAGTACTTACCACTGGACATTTTGACAAGGTAACGAGTAAACTATTGCAAAGTTGAATAAATAACTGCACTACCTATTTATTATTCAAACAAACCTAACCTTTCATTTGCTGCATGCCAAGACCCTGGTGAAGATTCGCTGTAGCACAGCAAATCGTGTCCACTCGTGTTTTCCCCCTCTCTACCTACCAAACGGTCGTTTCAATACTGGACGAGCTTTACATTCGAAAGCTGATATGTCAAAGTGAATATGTTATACCTAATTAGGAATTCAAAATTAGATGCCAGCGCCAGAGTGGCAAAAATTCAAACCAGACACGTACATTGTCTGTTTTCTCAGAGGTTATACACTTGTGTTTGGAGTTTTTCTTAAAATATTTCCATTTGCTATTATTTTCCAGTTTTTTTGTGTAGTGTTATTCATTTCAAGGCTCTAGTGAAGTGTTGTATTTAAATCTAAAGACAATATCATTTGCAAAAACTCACTTTGAAGGAGACAAAGTATTTTGAAAAGGGAAACATTCTCAATTGAATATCGATAGAAAGATTTTTCTGTGAATTGAAAAATCCAGGATTAAAATGAAGTTATTTTTTGTGAATGTCTGACAGAAAACAACTACTTCCCCGGCTAAAGCCACGCTGGACATTGAACTACATCTGATTTTATGAACGTCCTGTTTATATTTTCAACAAATCAATGAGACAAAGTATGTTCTAATTTGCTTGCAACAAAATAGTTTGCGTAGTTTCTGGACAGCTTAGTGAAGTGATCGGGAATTATCGTTATGAATTATTTTGAAGGAATGTTACATATTATTTGTGAATGTTCGAATTGAAAATAAAATTAACAAAAATAGTTTTTTTTTATTTTATCTAAAACAAACAAGATGGTGTGAAAATGTGTCCTCATCGCCTAGATATAAATATATAGTCAATCTTTTTCCATGCTGTATGAATAATCTTCGGTATGTTGAATAATATCTCTTTTTACTCTTCTTCGCTCTCTTTTTTTCTCTCAACTCTCTTTGAAGGTTCTCTTTTTCACTTTTTTTCTTGGCCATATACGATACAGGAACATTTTGATCCTAAGAGCCCGTCGGACTCACTCAATCCTAGATTAGTCTGCACCAGTACGTTACATTCATTTTCTCACGGAAAATGATAAAAACTTATTCCAGTACAATGGGATCGTTTTGCCATAGAGTCACATTGAGGTACACAACAATAATGATTTGAACTGGAATCACTCATTTTTTCACTCGAGGACGTACAATAGTAAACAGAATATTCACCAGGTAAACCAGAATTTAATTGAATGTCAACAATCACAAGAGATTCGACAAGTTTCAAGTGTACAATGGCTAAAATCATATAAACATCAATGTTTCGAAAAGTAAACAATGTGTCCTTATCACCTAGATATACATATATAGTCACTCTTTTTCCATACTGTATGAATAATTTTCGGTATGTTGAATAATATCTTTTTTTCTCTTCTTAACTCTCTTGTCTTTCCTCTCAACTCTCTCTGAAGATTCTTTTCCACTTTTTTGCTTGGCCACGGACGAAACAGGAAGATTTTGGGAAGGGAATGTATTTTTCTTCAAGAGCCCATCGTCCGCCTATAAACTCGCACAATTCTAGATTAGTTTGGACCAGAACGTTACGTACATTTTCTCACGGAAAACTTTTTCAGTACAACAATATCGTTATGCCAAGAGTCACATTGAGATACACAACAATAATGATTTGAATTTGAATCACTCATTTTTTTACTCGAGGACGTACAATAATCAACAGAATATTCACCAGGTGAACCAGAATGTCAACAATCACAAGAGATTCGACAAGTTTTAGTTATACGATGGCTAAAATCATATAAACATTAATCTTTCGAAAAGTAATCAATGTACGTATGTATAGTTTCAAAAATCGACACCAGAGGGAGTATCCGTTATTTTGCATTCCCAATCGAATCGATATGACGTGAAATAAAGCAGGCGATTAAAATATAAACAAAACTCAACCAACGAAACAAAATTAACCTGTAACTCTCACCAGAGTGCGCTAGTCCGCCACTGTCTAGAGAGAATGGTGGCCATGATATGTCCGTATAAGTCACTATAACTCATAAATGATCTTTCATCTCTTTTTACTCTCTTTGTAAATGACCGTTCGTCTCTCTACGTGTGTAAATCTCATGAAGATAAGTATCGTTCCAAAACATCAACCAAAGGGAGCGTTTTTTATTTTGAATAGCCAATGGATGAAGAATTTACTTGGAATGCTCCAAAACAAAAAAAAATGCTCGGGAAAGGAGTTTTGCTTGAATATTTCGTTTTGTTTTCAGAATTCTAGCTTAGCATGACTTTAAAACACGTTTCAAAGCTCTCTGGCATTAACAAGTTCCTGCCCAGCAAACATGTTACGCGTGGGCCTCTAGAGGCACTTTAAAAACAGCCGACAGACAACATAAGCGGGGCATAATCATGATACGTCGTCGGCCCGGCTAGCCCGTATCGCGACGGCCATCAGACTACCACCCGCTTTATTACATAGCGGGACTTCAGCAGATAGACAGAGTTAAGATGAATTGATATTGCATGGTACAGATTATGGTGCGATTGCGGGTATCCTACTAATCAACCGCGTCATTCCACTGTTGGGATTTCATCAATGATCTATGCAAATACACAGAGGCGTCCAATTCAAAATGCAGTACATGGAAGTATAGGGTATATTGGAAGGCAATGAGCATAAAGTCGGTTTCAATGAAAACAAAATTGCCCATATAAGCGCCTAAGAACAATCTAGCATTATATCTTCGAAAACAGTGAAACTTCAATGAAGATAACAATAAATTTACCAAACATTCGGAATCGACTGTTTCATGGACTATATATATACAATTCACTGTTTTCACTCTCTGAAGCCACTAATTGTAGAGGATTTCTGAAAATGTAGAGCGAGATTGTTCCTATTTACCTAAACAGACAACTTTTTCTCCATTTCAACCATTTTTATTGTATCTCAAATGGTTTTCAAGATACTCATCCATGTTTCCCAGATATTGCATTTAAACTGCTCTGGAAAAATATTTCACCGAATAGATAGAATAACACACAAATCTGAAAAAATTCTCGCCACTGTGATTATTCAGTAATGCGAACGTGATATTCAGTAATGCCAATGTTGCAATTTCATTACAGAGGTCGCAGCGGTGCGGCCATGCCACATACTGTGTCAAAACGGCGCGATTATCGCAAATCTTCAACGGGTAATTTCTGGCTAAATTCAAAACATCCATAATAAATATGCGTATGTTCAGCCAAAGCGGCAAAACTGATATAATTCCAATTATTTACCGACATCGGTGTGCCGCTGTCGACATCTTACCGCAGTTAACAGCAACGGCCCGTGTATTTACCGCTCATTCATGTTTGCTGGGTGGATAATGCATTGGAATTCAAACATTGCAATTTTATGCTGATTTGATGATTATCAGAGAATACATGGTAGCATGAAAGATAAAACATATAATGAACATGTTCATATCATAGATCGCACTGAGTAAATCAGCTGATATTACCTCTGCCCCTTGTTCTTACCCCAGGGAGATAAGATCTCACCATATTACCATACTTTGAATGCTGCAAAACAAAAAATGCTAGTAAAAGTAACTTAGTCTCAAATTTAATTATTTTTGAGTTAGAACAAAGCAATGACATAACCTCTCTATCTTCAATAAGCCATACATATGACATAACACTTACCTCCTTATAAAATATGATGAGAAATCCTAAATTTGGCCTCACCATAACGAAATATTAGGTAAATATCTAGTTACATCACTCATGCACTCCGAATATGGGGAAAACACTTTTCTTACGTGTTTTTGCCTCCTGAACACGAATCCGGAAGAAAAATGCGGCGGTCTCATACCGTTTCAGAGTTACATCGCTTTTTCCGAAATAAATTTCACACGTTTTCTCGCACAAAACTCACTCAAAATGCCTCCTTCTTTTTACCAGCATAAACATACACTAAATCACTTATTTTCGGACAACTTTGCACGAATATCGTCGTTTTATCGAAAATCCTCCTTCTTACACAGTTGCAAATGAATTTCTTTGACAGATGACATTTATTAACTTTTTAATTTTCATGTTGGTAATAAATGAATCGGACTGTGTAAGAAGGAGGACCTTTCGATAAAACGACATTTGTGCAAAGTTGTGCCGAAAATAAGTGATTTAGGTGATTGTTTATGATGGTTAAAAGAAGGAGGCATTTTGAGTGAGTTTTGTGCGAGAAAACGGTGCTTGAAATTTATTTCGGAAAAAGCGATGTAACTCTGAAACGGTATGAGACCGCCGCATTTTTCGTGTTCAGGAGGCAAAAACACGTAAGAAAAGTGTTTTCCCCATATTCGGAGTGCATGAGTGATGTAACTAGAGGTGTTTTCTGGCGTAAAAACGTATTCAATCTTGCATTTGAATACGATTCTACGTGACGTCATTATTATCACGAACCGCAAGAATGCATAATTTCGAATACGATTCAATAATCAAACCTAACCTAAGAAATTTTCTGTTGGAAAGTCGGTAACCAATATTCCTATATACTAACCTTGTAATTCATTGTAAGTTTTCAACTCAATTGTTAATATATAAGTGGAAAGTGGAATGTCCCACTACCAAGATTTATTTGGGGTATTATTATGAATTATGACAATCACAAAACAACGAATCATGTTTTGAAACTGAATTCGACTTGGTTTCAAAACTCTATGAATACGTTTTGAATCGTTTTATATATGACGTCATCGTTTCAACGCCAGAATGGATGTATTTGAATCACAGGACGAATACGTTTTGAATACATGGGCGCCAAAAAACGGCTTAGATATTTACCAAATATTAATATTTCCACCCTTATTTATAACACAATCTCGAATAAACTAAAAAAAATGTTTGGGCATTCAACTATATTTGCATTTTCGATGGAGGTTCGTAAGCTCCGCCCATTGTGTCTGACGTCACGACTTTGACAGTCTATTACTTTGGCGACAGTAGCCTATAGCTTTCAACCTAACTTTCGCGTTTTCCTATTTTATGTATCGGAATGACTTCAGCTTTTTTAAATAATTTTGAGTAGTATCGCCATTTAAAAATGGAGTTAATGATGTATATAAATTGTACCAAGGACTTTGGAAAGTTTTTGAGCGGAATTGCATCACTCTTTTCCTGTTCTGGCACTTTATCAGTCGAAAGTCTTTTTATTACATTGTTATTTATGAAACTGAAGCCGAAGGCATTTGAACTCTGGTGAATTGGAAAAACATCCGTTACCACAACTTTTTTGGCGCCCTCTATAGGATACAATTGATTTCTTTTACAGTGTTGCCAGTATTCCAAGTCATTTCCATAGATGGACGATACAACTGGCAACGTCTATTTTCGATATCCAATGGAAATTGGTGAAATGTTATTTGAGAAATGGGATTAAAGGAATTGGTTTGGAAAATGGGTAAAAATTACTTCAAAAACACTTGATTCAATTACATCTTTGAAGTAATTTTCATGATTAACAAATCTGAGAAATAAATTTAATTTTTCTAGGAAACTCGACCTTGAGAATAGAGTGACAGGTGTTACACTGGTGCAATTTCAGTGTGCACTCACTGTCTTGGTATCTTGGTTCTTTTTCATTGGTGCTAAACCATGAAATGCCAAGTGTCTAAATCTATAAGATTACTTTTGATTAACTTTATTTCTTCATTTATGGATTCAGCGAGTTGGAAAAGGAATACTTCTTTGAAAACAATCAGAATACTATAAAATTTATTTCTCAGATATAGCAAGCTAGTCATATAAATACAAATATTTACAACTGAATATATAATACAATTTTTTTTTACAATATAACAAATACTTAATTTGTTTTTCGAATGTGTGGAACAGAAATAATTTGACAGGTTTCAATAAATCTACAATCCTTATATAATAAGATATTGAATGCCATTTTACAAACTTCATTGAAGGTCAATAGCTTAAAAAAAATTATGACATACACTTTTAAAATTAATATGAAAAATGATGTTGAAACAAAATAGTACTGCATAAACTATTCCAATTCTAGGCTAGCATATTCTTCTGGAGATACCTGGGTCACCATAAGATTACCATCAGGCAGCATCACTACCACTTTGTGTGTACCACCTGTTAACAAACATTCAGTGTTAGAGATCACTCAATCAAATGCACCACAGATTATGAAAATCAATTTGGGTAAAATTGCCAAATGCAAGGTGATCCAGGGGTGCATAACTTTTGGTGATTTTTAAGCACCGTTATCCCGCACAAAATCACTCACAATGATGCCTCCTTCTTTTCACTAGCATAAACTATAAACACTAAATCACCCATTTTCGGCACAACTGTGCACAAAATATAGCTGGTTCTATCGAAAAAATCCTCCTTTATCAAAACATAAATCCTAAACTCTCCTCGCACATAATCAACAATAACCTAACCTCCATCTGAGTCAGATGTTACAGGTTAGTATGTATGTGTTGAAGAAGGAACATTTTTTCGATAGAAACAGCTATATTTTGTACAAAGTTGTACCGAAAATGGGTGATTTAGTGTTTGTAGTTCATCCTGGTAAAAAAAGGAGGCATTGTAAGTGATTTTTGTGCGGGAAAACGGTGCTTAAAAATCACCTCCTGGAGAAGCAGAAAATGATTATAACTCTGAAACAGTATGAGACCGCCGCGTTTTTCTTCCAGATTCGTGTTCAGGAAGCAAAAACGCTATTTTCAGGGAGTATGAGCATGACGCCTATACCTATATCTTTTGCTAGCTATCAATGTTTTTTTTTAAATGATATGTACGACAATGAGGCACATTCTAAAAAAAAACTATTTATATACATGATATCCCAAAATAAAAAGCACAACTAAATAATGTTTTTTACCCACCAATATTGTTAAATTTTTGGATTCACCACTAAATTGATGTAATGCCTGAGGGTTTCTTAGACTTATCTGCAATAGTTTTTGACCCACAGAAAAATTCATAACTTCAGAACCATTCAAGATATCTCAACCAACTTTTGCCCCTTCAATTCCTTGGCCTTTTGAGATGCAGGCAAACTGGGAGTCGATGTTCCATCGCCTACTACGATTTTTTGACAAATTACAAATGGCAATAACTCAACTTTTTCAAATGCAACACCCTATATTTTATTGCATCATTGAATGGCATTTTTAAGAGCTTTCTGTCAAAATAGGATTTGTAAGGTCTACTTTGTAAAAATTGCGAGATTTGTTCCAAATGAAGAAATGTTGATGATTTTTTCGAAAAGAAAAAAACAATAGAGTAGGCTGCTGTCGTAAAATTTGACACATCCATACAATTCTGAAAAGAGTATCTTTCAACAAAATGAAATTGAAATAGAAACAGGAATACATCACAAAGGAAACAATTCTAGTAATCTTTACAATAACAGGAAATGATGATTAACAGGAAACAATGAGGAAAGGCTCCTTATAAATGCTCAAATAGGTCAGTATCATGTTCCACACAAGCTGCTAGTCTTCTAGTAAATGAACCCAGAACTATAGCGAGCATTGCTCCATCAGTTGAACTGAAGGCTTCCGTGATCCTGTTTTTCATATCATCTGCAGTTGTTGGACGATCCCTGAAAATCCTTTCCTTCACGTACCCCCAAAAAAAAGAAAATCTATAGGAGTAAGGTCTGGGGATCGCGCGGGCCAATAGTACCTCCTCTGCCTATCCAACGATGAGGATAGGATTGATCTAAAAATTATATGCACTGCAGCACCATCGTGTTGCAACCACATGGTCCTTCTGGTGTTCGAATCCACTTTCTTCCAACATTCTGGGAAGATGTTCGCGAAGAAAATGTAAATACCTTTCATAATTGTGCACATTGTAGAAAAAGTAGGGTCCAATAATGTGATTTCCAATTACCCCTCCCCAAACATGAGGGGCCATCGCTTTTGGTGATCCACAGTCCTCAGTGATGATTTACGATTGCATAGTTATGCATATTATGTCTGTTGACCGATCCTACGTTCTTAAAATAGTGTTTGTAACTGCTTTCTTAGTTGTGTTACCAACCCCCAGAAGTTGATGAAAACTTGTGCAAGATCACGGGGACCTTAACTTTTATAGTGGGATCCAAAACCACTCTTGAAAAATGTTTCACCGGCTGTGGGAGTTGAACCTCATCGGGTGGAAAGTAATTTTGTTTAAAATATTATAATCCACGTCAATCATGCCATTCATTTGAATCAGGCTGACCAGAGCTATTCAGATTATATCAAACGAACGCAATTCTCCATTGGTAATTACCCTAAATACTTCTGGAAATATATTCCACAAAAAACACAAAATAACAATATCCCAGTTACTATGAAATACCTTGATGCAGTGGTTGAAGATGGTCAAAGCAATACCAAATTTATTTGCACAATATTTCTCATCAGTTTATTCACCCAACACCTCGAACATTCTGAATTTTATTGAACCAAATATTACAAGTTTTTGCAATATTAATGAGATACATGTACAAATAACCTAAGTATTGGAGAAGTTTGAAAAATAAATATTAACAAAGGACCTGGACCAGACTGTATTCCGGCCAGTTTTGTAAAGTCGTAGGGTTGTATACCCAATTTGGTATAAATCATAAAGGTTTTTGTTAATATGACTTCAGATAACATATTTTATTTATTTCCTTTATATTTTCTTGTAAATGGTTTTGAACATATTGACACAACTATATTTTATATTGTTTGCAATGCAATATTTGCCTGATCCCGAAAGTTCAACAACACAACTAGAAAGAAAAATCTGAAAGTAAAAATTTCCATTTTTATTCAGACAATTGATTGACTTTTATTTATCCAGCCTCAAGAACTCGATTAGCAATGGTAGCGCCATCTTCCACTTATTGACCATATCAAGAGTTTCAATATAGTACTCAAGTAATAGCAAAATAAAAATCTCTATGGTATTGTACAACAGTAAAATGGAAAGTTTTTTGGTATGTAAGGTTAGTATCAAGAGGATAATCTCACCTGGACTGGGTGGTTCAGCCCTGACCACCTGAGCCACAACCTGATCATTACCCTCTGTCGGGTCTGTTTTTATAGATAGAGGCTCTGTAACGTCAGTACTAATGTCCGGCATGGTAACATCCGCCGCCTCTGGTTGTGGAGTCACCTCTTCAGTCATTGTCGCATCCATAGCCTCTGCCACCTCATTGGTCACCAGTAAGCACTGCTGCTGTCCGTCACTACCCTGTGTCAATAGGATCGTTTGACCTTGTTCATTTTGACCGGCCACTTGGTAAACAGTGCCGTCGTCTCCTGTTATGAAAATCGGGTTTTCATTATCAGCAAGAGTGAATGTTGACATGTCTGCTCCCAAATTATCGGTCGACGCTTCGGGGGCAGACTCTGCAGCCGCCGCTGCAGGTTCTTCTTCAAGTTCTTGTTTGGAAATCGAAAGTAGTGTATTTTCCATCTCGTTTCCTTCATCTGCTACCGGAGTAGGTTCATTCACTTCCATAATTACGGGTGGTGGTGTTGGAGATTTGGGTTTTGGTGGTTGGACCACTTTTGGAGGAGGAATTACCAGGTCATCATCACCTATTGAACATTTACTTATACAGATTTAATCCCAAGAGACAGCAGGGTGAGAAGGTATCTCAAAAAAAAAACTCTCCTCAACAGTTAATAACAAAATTAGTAAAATATATTTAGGAGCAGAAATTAATACTGGACAGTGACATATTTTCAGAAAAATGTATAGCACTGTTTGTTTGATTTGTTCTATAGTTTTCATACTTTTTTTTCCATATTATTTTGTGTAATTTGGGATAGATTATTTTAGTTTTTGAATCTTACATCACCTGACCCATAGGAAAAAACTTCCCTTCTGTTTCCAAGTTTTCAGCAATGATCACTAATTTTTTCACACTCTCAATGTAACAAAGATGCAACATGAAAATTTGTCCCCACAATTGCTCCAAAAATGTTCATTACCTTACCTACTCATATACAAAATAAAAAAGTTTTCCAAATAGAATGTAAAGCGCATCATCTGGCAGTTTATATGAAAATTATTTAATTTAATAGTTCAGTGCCTTTCTCAGGATTATATTCTCTGATCCGATAGATAGAGTGAAAAATTCAATAATTAGAAACTATTTTATAATTTCAAACACTGATTATTAGAGTATGAATTTAGTTTATAAATACACTTGTGACAGTATATCAAATGCTATACTTAGTTATACCTTTATATAAAACAAAACAAATCCAGGAAAAACGCACATACAGGTTGTTCACTCATGGGTGCCAAGAAAACATACTAGGGTTATATTAAATAGAAAATTGATGGCCATAAGATATCCAAAGCAAATATGGATAAGTTTAAATTACAAGATTGATTTTTATTGTGCTAATTTTTGAGTTTCTTTCATGCTCGTACATGTGGATTTAATTTTTGAAAAAATCTCATCTTTTGTTTTCCTACTGGATTTGAAATGGATATCCATCGAAGGTATTGGAAATCCTTCAGAAGATATACTAAGGATGGCCATAAGGTATCTAAAGCAATCATAAATGAATTTAAACATTCTCGTAGATACACAAATTGTACCTTTCCAAAACGTCTAAGTTGTCACGCGTACCCTCAGCGACAGCCTGGCCATGCTATATGCACTGAATCCAAACAAAGAGATCGTCTATTGCATTTTGCATTGGTGTTTTTTTGAGTCGTGTTTTTTTTCTATTTTCCTTGTTTTGATACCCGTTGGCTGGACATTATTGTTTTCATCTGTAGCAATTGATTGTTTCCAAAGCGAATTATATATTGGTGGAATACAGGTAAATATCAATTAAAAAGGACATATAACCTATAAAAATTCATTTTCAATGCATTTGTGTTTTCTATTTAAGTTTCGATATTTTCAGAATGGCTGAAAAGCACATCGTTACATTTGCAACCAATACACGAGTTTTTCAAATGTCCCAGTGTCCAGATTAAAAAGGGTGAGAATGCCTACAACAGTGGACATGTGATGAAGATGATTTATCAGTAGATTCGAACACTGCACTGAAAACATGAATCTTTTTGAAGAATATTTGGGAGATGGATCGAAATTCAAAGCTGCTGTAGGTAAATTGTATGTTTTTCTCTTCCTTTTTCTAGAAATTTTTTTTTTAGGTAAATGAAATCTCAAAAATAGGAGGAGGAACTCTGATGACTTTGAGAAATGAATCCTTTCTTCCATGCTCACTAATATTTTTGCCTCCGAATACAGCTGGTAAGGAGCAAAAAAAAGAAAGGAGCCCATTTAGTTGTTCCATTTACTTGATAATAATTTGTATTGCCTCATAAGAGACTGCTACTTCAGTAAGAATGTAAAATCGCCAAGAAATGACAGAAGAGTTTATGTCAAAAATGCTTATATATCATAGTATACCAATAAAGAAAGAGAAAAATACTATGGCGGTGGTATATATTATCATCATCTTTTCGAAAGAGAGTATAATATTTTTTCCTCGGTATTTTTTTGTAGATTTCAACATCAACTATACACTTCAATATACTGGTCTATACTGATACAATTTCAGAAGCGGCTGACCTTAGTGGTTTGACTGAAAATAGAAAAGCTACTGAAAAAGCCATCAGCTTGGCTGAGAATGGCCAAAGAAAGGCATCTGAGATCTTCTAGAATAAAGGACAAAGAAAATAGCATTCTATTTTTACTTTGACTCAATTTTTTTTATTATTCTTCATTTAATGTTCAATTGTGTTTATTTTAGAGTTTATATATACATTTTATTTATGTCAGGTGCAGTTCTAATTAATTAGTACAAAAAAGCATTTATTTCTAGGAAAGAAATTAGCAATGCATTTCAGCAAAATATTTTACCATCTTTAAAATGTACATAAAAACCATACAAGGGTGACCATAGTAAACAGTTGATAGAAGACTTACCACAAAAATAAACATAACATCACTGACTTACACAAACATTAAAGTTAAAAAGCCCAATTAATCAGATGACATTTTAACTTCAATGTTTGTGTAAGTCAGTGATGTTATGTTGATTTTTGTGGTAAGTCTCCTATCAAGTGTTTACGATGGTCACCCTTGTATCGTTTTTATGTACATTTTAGAGAGCCTGAAGATGGCAAAATATTTTGCCGAAATGCATTGCTAATTTCTTTCCTAGAAATAAATGCTTTCTAATGTGGAGCAGACTTCAAAAAAAATGTCTACTAATTACATTTTATTTGTTGATAATCTCGAAGTTTATGAGTCTTTTTTTTTATACCAGAGTTTATTAATAAATTGTATTTGTTCAAGACCATTATTTAATTTCCCTCCATATTGCTAATACTATATCCTGAAGGATATCTCTAAAGGATTCTTTCGGGTATCCCTGAACGATATCTCTTGGATATTCCTGAAATATATTTTATGGATATCTTTGAAGTATATCTTAGGGATATCTTTGAAAGATATCGTATGGACATCTTTGGAGGATATCCTTGAAGGATATCTTATGGATATCCATGAAGGATATTCTATGGATGTACATTGGATGTCCATAAGATATCTTTTGGATATAAATTGGATGTCCATAGTACATCCATAAAATTAATGAAGGATGTTCAATGGATATCCACTGGATGTCCATGTGTTATCTGGGTAAGTAGCTGTAGCCTAGGAGGAAGGCTGGCAAGTGCTAAATTATCAAAAAAGGTTTGAAAAAAATGTCGAAAATGAAATTTTTTCAAAAAGCGTCGATAATAAAAGCTACAAATACAATTTTTTGTACAATTTTTCATGAATTTAATTACATTTGCTATAATTCCTTTTTCCCCTACTAAATAGGACTTACCTGGCATTTGGCTAATAGTTGTAAACAATTGAAAAATCGCATAAATAACAATGACGCCAATGAATTACCTAACCTTGCAATCACTTTATGACACAAAGCTGAAACAGTGAAAAGCCGGTGAATTTAGCAGGACCAATTGTGTTAATTCGGTGTCTATCCCCTCTCTATCTACCATCGTATCTTTCTGATAATGAATGCACTCTACAGCGCCCCCTCGTGGGCTAGGATGATGAAAGAAAGCTATTTTAAAACATGTTTGAACAATAGATAAAAGATACCTTCTCTCCCTAACTGCATATACCTCTTCCCCTTACGTCTCGACAAATCACTCACCTATCAAAGAAGGCATGCTTATAACTGTCTTTGGTTTAGCAGGCGCAACTTTCCTCTCGACCCTTTCGGGTTGACCTCGGATGAAAACGGACTCTTTTCTGGGAGAGACCATCCTTTGAACGACGTTCATGTTACTCTGCACAATCCTGGGCTGAGTTCTGATGACCGGAGAGGTGGCGCTCCTAATCGTAGTGTTTCCAATTTTCCTCGTCATGTTTTGAGTTGATCTCGAGAATGTATAGACGTTTTTCGGCGAAACTTCGTGATGAGATCTGATCAACTTGGCAGTATCTGAAATAACTTGTTTCGGCTTAGGAGCCACAGGTTTTGTGCGAACATATGAACTTATCGGTTTTATTATGGGATTCATGACTTGCGGACTCCTCACCATAGCCGGGTTCAGAATTCTCTGATGAACTTTAGGCGTCGTTGGTGTGTTCAATATGCTCTTCCTGACGACCTGCTGCCCGGTCAAAACTTTGTTCAAAATCGAAGACGGACTTCTCTTCGGCATCACAGACATTCGGACAACTGTCCTCGCAGGTGGAGCGCTTACAATCTTCCTTATTGGTTCAGTCTTTACTGGCAACTTTACTTTTTCTTCTATCTCCTCCTCGTCTTCCTCTTCTTCAAAATTGCCTTGATCTTCCGTTTCCATTGGTGTATCAACGGGTTCGTTCTTGAGATCTTCTTCCGTTATGTCGGCTGCTGCTAACTTGACGATGTTGTCCAAAGACAAATCAGATTTACTTTCTTCTATGGGTTCCGGTTCAGGAATGTCCGGATATTCTACTCCGGCAATCTTTCCTGTAAAGGGATCGAGGGTGAACTCGGAAGGTGGGCTTTCTGGCTCTGGTATCTTAATTTCATCTGGGAATGGTAGTTCTTCCAATCCATCGTCAGACTCGTCATTTTCCTCTTTTTTTGGAGATTCTGGATATATCAACTGTGCCGGTTTACGCTCTTCTTTACCTCTGACAATTTTTGATACAACTGACTTTGGAGTGTGGTCCGATAGTTTCTTGAAAGCAACAGCTGGCTTTTTATCGGAGAGTACTGGTCCAGTTTTCTTGGAGGATTCTTGAATTTTCTTTGCTAGGTCGGGAGTTTTTGTGATCTCCGGAGATTTTGGCATAATTGGTGTCTTGACCTCTATTGGTTTCTTTGCTTTTGATATGACAGATTTCATAACTCTTGGAGAAGTGACAGGAATATGTTTGGTTGGAGTCATCACAACTTTTTTGGTCAGACTTCCGTCCTTTTTTACTATCTTGATTGCTGCCTGGCCTATTTTTGGAGCCACTTTTACGATAGTTTGCCCCCCACTAGTTGCAACTTTAGAGGTGGTCGAGTCCAGTTTTATAATTCCAGCGGTCTTTGACATAATGTACACTCCCGTACTGAGAGATGGCAACTGTTTTTGGTTGATTCGTACAACCCCATTCGCATCAGGTATCAAGATGTTGGGTGGAAGGCCAGCTGGAAGAGTTGTTGCTTTGCCTATGCCGTTATTTATGATTTGAACTGGAGCTGGTTTTGGAGCAATTTTTCTGAATTGTGGTTTTGGGGGTGTAGGTTTTGATTCAGATTCTGAATCATCGGAGAATTCCTCGAATTTCATCCTCTTTTCAAAAGAGTCGTCACTATCGGGTGTACGGGCACGTTTAACACCAGAAGAAGCCTTCTCGTCATCAGAAATGTTACCGCACCATGCTTTAACTTGATTGAGAGCTTTCTGTTTGCTCGATCTTGTTGGACGACTAAAAAAAAAAAAAAAAAAAAATTTGTTGGTTGAAACATACCAACCAACATCATATGATTGGGAAATAAAATGCCATACAATATTTCCTCAAATTTTGTCAGATGCACCCTGTTCAGAATCATTCTAATACTTACTTGGGAGTTTCTCCACCAATACTTGATGATGATGATACAGGTGTAGACATGAGTGAAGAAGTATTCAAAATCTTAGGCCGACTTTTCACCAAGTTAGCAGCTTGTTGCTGCGCTTTTTCAGCTTTCAGTTTTGACAATTGTTTTTCAAATTCGTCAACCATTAGCTTGCAATGATTGAGGTTCTCCATAGGCTCCCAAGTATTGTCTTCGCTGAAATTAAAATTGTATTTCAAATTGAAAGAATTCAAATGGAATCCAATTTATTCGTTATTAATGTAGAAAATGTATGAATCTCATTTGTCAAGTATATCCCATCATCACATTGGGGTGACCCAGGGGTGCGTGCAAGCTCCATAACTTTTTTCTATCTAAGCTATTGACTTGTTTTTTTTTAAGATAGGTCCGACAATGGGGTACATTCTAAAAATATTTCTACTTATATACAAAATTAGATACACAACTAAGTTCTGTTTTTGGCAATACCCCATTTTTGTTATATTTTTGGAATTCGCCACTAAATTATCGATATAACACACTTTTCTCAGAATTATGTCAATTTGTGCCAAAATAGTGTCGTGCTTAGACCCACAGAAAAACGCATTACTTCAGAACCATTCAAGATAACTCAACCAAATTTTTTCCAGTCGATTCCTTAGGCTTTTGGGCATCTTTTGAGATGCAGGCGAACTGGGAGTTGATGTTCCATCACCTACTATGATTTTTTGAAAATGATAAGTTACAAATGGCAATAACTCAACTTTTTCAAACGCAACACCCTATATTTTATTGCATCATTGCATGGCATTTTTCAAGAGCATTTTGCCGAAATTGGGTTTGTGGGAGTCTACTTTGTGAAAATTGCGAAATTTGTAGCAAAATAAGAAATGTTGATGATTTTTTGAAAAAAAAAAAAGAAGATGAATCGAGTAGGCCCTGTCGTAAAATTTATCGCATCCCTACAATTCTGAAAATAATATGTTTTAACAAAATGAATTTGTAATAGAAACAGGAGTACATCACAAAAGAAACAATTCTAGTAATCTTTACAAGAACAGGAAAGGATGATTAACAGGAAACATTTTTGAGGAAAGGCTACTTATAAATGTTCATATAGGTCAACATCATGTTCCACACATGCTGCTAGTCTTCTAGTAAATGAGCCCCGAACTCTAGCAAGCATTGCTTCATCAGTGATCCTGTTTTTCATATCATCTGCAGTTGTGAGACGATCTCAGAAATTCCTTTCCTTCACGTACCCCCAACGAAAGAAATCTAGAGGAGTAAGGTCTGGAATAGTACCTCCTCTGCCTATCCAACGATTAAGATAGAATTGATCTCATTCTCAATTCTCCCACTATCCTAAGATTATGCACTACAGCACCATCGTCAACTTCTTCCAACATTCTGGAAACATGTTCATGAAGAAAATTCAAATACTCTTCACCATTCAGCACATTGTCGAAAAAGTAGGGTCCAATAATTCCCCCAAAATATTAAGCAACAATCGCTTTTGATGATCAACATCTTCAACCAGTGAGGATTTTTGATTGCATAATAATGCACAGTATGTCTGTTGACCGACCCATTATTCTTAAACATTGCTTCATCAGAAAACATATTTTTCTATTATAGTAGTATAATCCTCGTCAATCATGTAATTCATTTGAATACAAAACGCAACTTCTATTTGCAAAATCATTACCATACAATTTGTGATGTAGGTTCAGATGATAAGGATGGAACTAATGTTTCAATATTATCCTGTTCACACAACTTTGTGAAATATCTGTTTCCGCTGCTATTTTCCTAGTGCTCAAGTGAGGATTTTCCTGTAGCATCAATAAAACTTGCAACTCATTTTCCTCATTAATCCAACCACCAACAATTTCCTTTTTTTTTATTATTATTATTAATTTACAGATAGATTATTACATTCTAAGATTACAATTGATATAAAGTTACTTATTCTAACTTATGCTAAAAAACACTAATACTAGACAGAAGAATGAGAAAGAGATGAAAACAAGAAAAAAAACAAAAATGAGAGAGCAAAGGTCTTATGTTGTTTAAAGTATTATCAATGTACAACTAAATTTGATCTTTTAATACGGCGTTTGAAGGATTCCAAATTGAGATATAAGACAATTCTATTACCGTCCTAGTGATTCTAGTTAAAGGCGAGAAAAGTACATAATTACATCCGTGAAAATCGACTGAGAACGTAGTAGTATTTCTTGTACACTTAGCTGGAACATGGAAACCGATCTGTGATATTGGTATAAGACACACTACCAGTGAGTTCAAATCGATCTCTCAACTTCTGGAATGAAGACACCCGTGGAGTTCTTGCTTCTTGATAGTTTTATGGTAGATTCTACTTGCTAATAAAGAATTTCTGTTAGCTTCGACAATACAGTAGACCATATTCACTAATTCTTCGCGTGTTAAATTCATTATCAAGTACACGGATATGTCAAATTTTACGACAGCGGCCTACTCCATTCCTTTTTTTTTTTTCAAAAAAAAAACAACATTTCTTATTTTGCAAATCTCGTAAACTTTACAAAGTAGACCCCACAAACTCTAAATTGACAAAAAGCTCTTGAAAGATGCAATGCAATAATATATAAGGTGTTGCATTTGAAAAAATAGAGTTATTGCCATTTGTAATTTGTCATTTTCAAAAAAATCGTAGTAGGCAATGGAACAGCGACTGCTTCTCAAAAGATGCGCTAACGCCTAAGGAATCGACTGGAAAGAATTGGTTGAGTTATCTTGAAGCGTTCTAAGTTGTGAATTTTTCTGTGGGTCTATGCACGACGTTCTTTTGACACATAAATTGACATAAGACTAAAACTATTGCAGATAAGTGAGAGAAACCTTGGTGCGCTATATCGACAATTTTGTGGCGAATCCAAAAATGTAACAGAAATTGGGGGTTGCCGTTTAAAAAAAAACAGAACTCAGTTGTATATCTTATTTTCGGACATCCTGTATATAAATAGAAATATTTTTAAAATGTGCCTTATTGTCGGATCTATCATTTAAAAAAATCAAATCAATATCATAGATAGAAAAAAAGTTATGGTGCTTGCACGCACCCCTGAATCACCCTGTATATTCATCATTAAAACCTCTGGCTTTATGAAAAATTGTTGAGTAAATAAAATATCCTGTTCTTTTTCCAAATAAAACTTTCTATATAATCCTGGTTTGTTCTTCTGAATACATTATATATTGTATGTAAAGAAATATATTAAAAGATCAACATTTAATCGAATGGAAAACATTTATCATACTTTTATTGTGCTATCAAAGATAGAAGTTAATTTCATATGAACTTTCAATATTCAGAAAACTGAAAGTACACAAAGAAAAAAACATGATTAGTCCTGATTTGTTTTTTATTTGATCCCAAATAACTATTTGGGAGTTGTTTTTTAGAAACGTTATTAAGGTAGTTCCGCCACGAGACAGTTGAATTAGGAAATTATTTTCGACAGAATCGAAAAATTTCAAAGGACTTTTCGATTTGAAACGCGAAAAAAAATATATTTCGATGGATGGCACTAGAAAGTCGGCGACTAAAAAAATTGATGTCCCCGAAAAGGGCAGCAAAAAAAATTTTTTCAGACCAGGCCCCCCCCTCCCCAGAAATCATACATCATAGGAAAAAATTATCGTTTTTCGATAAAACTTCAATGGACTTTTTATAGTACTCTTTTGAACTTTTTTTTGGGGGGAAGGGGGGGTATCGTTAAAATCGATGGGGTCAACTAGGAGTTTTTTTTCGCGTTCAGACCCTTAAATGGTTCCCTGTCCACAATCCGCATTTCTCTACGATCCCCCCTCTAGGCTGTGCACTTCCCCGTGGACTATTTTGAATAACGAGAGTAGTTTTGATTATATCTGTCAAACTAGATGGTCAATCACTTTGATTTTTTTTCACAATATCTGTGATATCCTGCTCTAGCTCATCCTGGTTTTTCATAAACTTCTTAATTTTAGTACTAACGGTAGAATTAATAATGTGCGCTTCCCCGTGGACTATTTTGAATAACGAGAGTAGTTTTGATTATATCTGTCAAACTATCACTTTGATTTTTTTTCACAATATCTGTGATATCCTGCTCTAGCTCCTCCTCGTTTTTCATAAACTTCTTAATTTTAGTACTAATGGTAGAATTAATAATGTGCGCTTCCCCGTGGACTATTTTGAATAACGAGAGTAGTTTTGATTATATCTATGATTTTTTTTCAGAATATCTGTGATATCCTGCTCTAGCTCCTCCTCGTTTTTCATAAACTTCTTAATTTTAGTACTAACGGTAGAATTAATAATGTGCGCTTCCCCGTGGACTATTTTGAATAACGAGAGTAGTTTTGATTATATCTGTCAAACTAGATGGTGAATCACTTTGATTTTTTTTTCACAATATCTGTGATATCCTGCTCTAGCTCCTCCTCGTTTTTCATAAACTTCTTAATTTTAGTACCAACGGTAGAATTAATAATGTGCTGTTTGCCTATGCATGGTCCATATGTTACGTGTTAATTGAGTCAACTTCAATTATATATATATCTCGGGTTCGGGATGGTGAAACTTGTTAAAATTTTATAGAGGTGTTGTTCACATGTTAAACAATACGTATGCCAAATTTTAATAATATCCTAATTCAACTGTCTCGTGGCGGTACTACCTTAATTCTATAAGGGTTCCGTTTTTTAACTACATAGGGAAATCTAGAAATGGTATACATTCATAGACTTTGAGAAAAAAAAAAAAAAAACAACTTACCTGGGAAAATGTTCCCATTTGATCTGGTATTCCCAACTCTTCTTCTTGGCATTGTATCTTTTTGCTACAATCCTCTCCACTGCATACTCACCCTTTTCAACACTCTTTGTGGTTCTCATAGCTTTATTTGATTCCAGCTCATTCTAAAAAAAAATTAACATTCTTGTTTTAATCTTTGCTATTTTGATCACAATCGACTGCTTAAGAATAGTAACTAGAATCGCTTAATTTAAAAAAACAGAAATACCTTTGGATTTGGCAATATCACCTCTTTAACCAGTTTCATAGGAGGCTTACTGATAACAGGTTTTTTAATTTCTATTATTGGTTTTTTCAAATTCCCAACTGAAGAGTTTTCTTTGTTACTTTCCACTGAAAGAAGAAGAACATTAGATGATACAGAAAGATGCCAGAATATTAATCACGTATAGTTATTCTACAGAGAAATATAAATTATTGCCGATGGTAACTCATAATTCAGAAAAATATATATTTACAGAACAAGAGTTGTATTATAACGGAAGACACTGCTGTAATGTTTTTTTTTATTAGTTATATACTATTTCTCAACATCTCCAAACTTAATATATCCTAAAAGGTATAATCTGTTTGATTTGAGGCATTGTTAAAGCAGTTTCTGAATATAATTTTTGGCTCAATACTCCTTTTTGTTTAGTTTGGTTCAATGGACAAACTTGCCGTTTGGTGATGTTTACATATTTTTACACCCTTATCATGAAATCAAAGTGAAAATTTTGGGTAATAAATTAAAATCTGAAAAAAAAAAAAATGGAAAACACTTGCATTCAATTCAGTTACAAATGGATTTTATAATTTTTTATCTTTCACTGAAGCACTTGGGAATTTTCTGCAATTCATGAAAAGAGTTTGGAAAAGTGTCTCCACTCAAAAATTCAAAGAGGAATTTTTATTGATTTCCAGTAGCAATCAGAAAACCGAGCCAAGGAAAGCATTCAAGTGAAATTCAATCAACGAATGTTTTGAAGGAATGAATGAAAGTAAATGAAGGACTATTCAATTAATTGGGCTTACAAAATATAGAAATACCTTATTCAGGTGAAGATAATACATTTTTGGAATTTTCTCATCCACCTGAATGAAAACTCGATGGGAAAAATATGTTAGGCAAAGAGAATGTTGCTGTAACCTTGTCATAAATAAAACGATTTTTTTATCAATAATGATCTTCAACAAAATAAAAACTTTACCAGATGCATCCAAAGCTAATGGGTCTTGTTCCTCTTTTTTTACTCCAACTTGTTCAATTTTTTTCACCTGTGGTGTTTTTGCATTCTGTTTCAAGTCATTGTCTACTTTGGCATTTTGTTTAACCTCTGTCAACTTCGCAGATGCAATCTTCGAACAGAATTGTAGGGTATCGCCTGCTGACATCCAGGCATCCTTGTCGGTTTTTGGCAATTGAACCCATTTCTGATAGAGGTTCCACGAGTTAGGTATAGGACCTAATTTTCGGTGTTTGATGTGTTTATTTTTCCATAATGTAAACGCCCATATCTGAGGTCGGTTTTCATTTTCGCAAAATGATAACAGACTGGATTTGGTCTGGCATTTTTTTGATTTGTGCTTTTGGAACTCTTCCAGGAAGCTGAATGATTCATGACATTTTCCACAGACCAATACATCAGTAACCTTCATATCTTCTAGCGATTCTGAAAGGAAAAGTTTTAAAATACTAACAAGAATGAACTTTACCCAACCAAAATTCAGTATTTATTTTATTTATACACATTTTCATTGCATTAGGTGTACTGTGTATGATAAAACAAACAACAAAGTTTAAATTGAGAAATAAAAATTTATCGTTTCCTGACATAATGTATTGAAAAGCACAGAAAATATTGTCGCCTATACAATTCCTGGCAACTTGAAAATATAGACTAAATATTTTGAATTCATTATTAAAATCCTCCCGCAGTTTCGTAACATGGTATTGCAAAACTTTGTCATATTTGAAACGCATGGGTTCAGTCAGAGAGTATTTGGGAGATTATAACATTTTACAAATCTCCAATTTATTCCAAAGCATATCCGAATCTCCTTGTTTTCAAGTGCTTTGCTTTTAGATGAATATTCTTTGATTTCCCCAACACTTCAACTGTTCATTTTTGACATGAGAATTTTAAATGTCAAAATGCTAGGGTCTTACGCTTACAAAATTTGGCAGTTATGACTGCTCTTCAAAGATCAACAAGGGCGATTTTTCTCCTTTCTCACAATTAAAATGTATTCACTGACAATAACATCAATCAAACAACAATTCTCTTATCATTTTTAACATTTAATCTAATTTTCTCACCTGCCAAAAAAGGTTGTTTTGACAAAATATAAGCTTTTTAATAAGTATTAATTTACCCTCCAAAACCATAAATTTTCCAATATTCATATAGGGTTGAAATTGTATGGTTAATAAAATGTGATTGGATTTATTTTAATGTTGAAAAAGTACCCGTACTTAGATTTGAAGGGTCGTAACTGTGAAAGTATTCTAGAACACAAATTTTGATTGCAGATTTATGGTTACTATACAAGAATACATGAGTACCCCCAATATCATTTAAATAATCTGGCTTAAAACTTTCCACAACTTAAAAAAAAAACATAAAATCAGTATAAAAAACTAAACTGTTAGTTTGCCATCTATAAATCCTTTTTTTTTTTTCATAAAACTTGAATTCTGAATATGATTATCAACAAAATATGAGGGATACTTCTCTGACAGGAACTACCTCGTTTTCAAAACCTAAGGGAAAGTAGGTAGTTTTTCTCTTTTGACTGATGTCAATAAAGATCTGTCATTTGTTGTATGGGGAGTTATTCCAATGAGACTGTCGGAACATGTTTTAAAATCCAATGAAGGATTACAGAATGGAACAAATAAAAAAATTATGTACTTCAAAAATTGTGGTATCTATCCAGCTAGGGGCTCTGACCATAACAACCTTCTTGACCACTTTCAATTCATTTCTTTAGAAAAGGAGAAAATGTGTGTCAATAACTTTTCTTCATAAACTGCTGCACGGCCTAATTGATTGCAGTTTGCTTTTATCAGAACTGAACTTTAGGGTACCAAGGGCTCATTCACGTCTGAATCTCACATTTTACTGCTCCACAGCGCAAACAAATTTAATCTTGCATTCTCCAATTGAATATATGTGTGATAATTACAACTCCATATGCAGTTTTTTGCGATATCAATACTTGTTCTGTGAAGCATATGAAAAAAGTAGCAATGGAAATATGGAATTGACTATAGTTAATCTGTTTTTGCTGTTTTCTTTTTCTTCTTTTTTTTTACGATAAGAAATTATGTACCATCACTTTTACCGTTTATTACCGTTCATTACCATTAATTAGTTTATATTAGTTTAGTGATTTTTCGTCTCACTAGTGTAATTTACACTTTGTTTTTTCTTTTTTTTTTATATATTAATATTGTATTACATGTCACATTTGAACTTAATATTACTTGTTAATTATCTACTACTTAACAGTACTGATGTATTTAATTATGTCCTGTAATTGGGTTTTACCTGTTGGGCAATAAATGATTATTATTATTATTATTATTATAATTCTCATTTTCTGATACATCTACAGCTGATTTTCGTAGAAAAAAGAGGCATTACATGGATGCCACCAGGCCTAGAAAAAAAGAATTGACCATTTGGACCGCATATCTCTAATGCAGTGTTTCTTGTTTTTCTAAAACTCACAATGCTACAAAAATATTCAGTTCTTATTCAATCAATTATTGTTATTTCTGATAATAAATGATTTGCTAAAATAATGCAATTAAACACAAAAATTGATGTAACTTTTTTGTATATTGAAATTTTCCCAACTGGTAAACAGCGATGTACTCTTGGGACCGGCGTTTTTATTTGCCATAACATCAACATTGAAGCATGTAGTCACACAGCACCCACCCAGTCTGAAACTAAATGTTGCTGTGTGTCATTACCCTGATACCACCAAGGGTACATTGAAGTGAGGCATCAGTTAAATGCCATGCGGTGCTTAACGTGTTATTATCTTTCTTTGTGCTGTACCATCATTTATGATCCAAAATATTGAAACTATATAATCAGAATTTTTCAACATATGCGGACTCACAGTACGCAACGAGCAGTCACATTTCAAAATGGATGCGACTATTGAAATGTTAATTTTAGCCAGAATGTGTGTTGGGGGTGGTTAGGCCAATTACTCAGATGTTAAAAGTCATTACCAAAGTGTTTTAATTACTTGTTATAGCCAAAAAAGGAGGAAAAGATACTTTACATTTTTATAAAGTATTTGAGAGCGCTACTTTTTAACTATGGATTTGTGTTCGAGAGGCAAAAAGCACTGAACAGAAAATTACCAACAGGTTCAATTTTCTAAATTATTACTGATTCTATCGCACTAAATTCACTTTGACAATTATCTGACTATTCCAATACCAGAAAACCCATTACCGATTACTTCATCTGTATATATATATATATATATATATATATATATATATATATATATACAGATGAAGTAATATATATATATACAGATGAAGTAATCGGTAATATAATAGGACAAAAATTTGCAGAAATTGCTCCCATTAGAAACCCATCAGTTTAAACTGAAATAGAAATATGTGCAATTCGCTACAATGTAAATGGTTTTAACATCTCTGTTATTACAGGGTATAGACTACCAAGTGGCAAAATTGATATCTTTATAGATTGTCTATCACAGGCATTCAACCTAGCATCTGACCGTTCTGACTTCATTATTATATGTGGGAACTTTAATATCTATTGTCTAAAAAAAGCTGATATTACAAAATTGCTTCTGGATATTTTCAATTCATACCAGTCGATTAAAAATCTCCCAGGTGCAACTAGAGTATCTACAAATAAAAATGCATATACCATGCATCGACTACATGGTGACTACCCTCTCCCAATCTATTGTTCAATGTAATCTGGTGCAATCTAAGGTAGCTGTTCATTTGGCACATATTCTGGTATATCAAGAGTGGAAAAAAACATATCTCCCTATTTTCACAGAAAATAAAATAATAACAGCACCTTCCATTTTCATCCTTAAATGTATAACTTGCGAGAAAACGTCAAATTTCAATAACTTTCCCCAGTAGCTATTACTTGCTATAAGTTACCCATTGAAGTCAAAAAAATTCTTGAAAGAATCAAAACTTTCCTGATAGATAAATGCTACTCTAGTCACCAAGAATTCTTAACTGACAATCTTTCAAATTTATTAGAACTTTACCTATGTTTTTATTTATTTTATATGTTTACATACTTGCATGTTTTAAATTTATCCACATGTATTTAACTCTGTACCTGACATACCATATATACCTGGTGTATTAAAAAATTATTAATTATATATTATAAAAATGCATGTTGGTTTATATTTATGAGATTGATAAACTCAGACACTGTTTGACTGATCACCAAAAAAGTTGGCACATCCAAGTGTTTTTTCATGGAGGTTTTTATGCAAATCAAATCAAAATATACTTTATTGTCTGAAGAAAATAAATCTGATTGACAAAGCGTTAAAATAGCTAAATACTACTCACACATAATGAGTGTATAAAATCTCGAAATAAAAAAAAACACTTGAAATAATTTCAGTAAAAAAGCATTAAAAACTGTAGTAAAGGTATACCTAAACATGTTTTGAAAATAATTGTGTATACAGGGTGTCCCTGGACTTCCGCTTTTCCTCTCGGGGATGTATAGATGGGGTCAAAATATCACCAGTACTTCATATAACTTTTGTTCCTAAAAGCCTTCGTTACCAAGTAACGGGCTCTCAAAGTTACAAAATGAAAAATGTTTTTCTTTGATAACTTTCAGAGTGAATATTCAAAATCATCTAAATGTTGGTGATTGACTAAACAAATGAATTCCTTCGATGAGCTTTCATGCAGGAGTCAGTTGTTTTGCTACAAAGTCAGGAACGGACTACCCCCGATGGTCCACACCCCAAAACATTGAAATGACTGGGATTTGTCAATATGTTTTAACAAAACAAGGTTACCTGGACAATTTCTTGAATAAAAGTACTCGTGTGGAAAATCGATTGGAGCAACGATTTTTGATAAAAATGCATTTTTGTTCGACGACATCCAACCTGAAATGTCTACCATTATTCGAAAAGATTAATTTGTAATGAAAATAGAAATGATAGGTACAATGTTCATAACGAATTTTTATCATGCAAACACGTTTACCTTACAAAACTCATGGTGTAAATAATCAATCGCAAGCCTCAAGAGCAAACAGAAATGCAAAATCCGCTACAAAAACTGCTCGATATGAACCCCGTCTCTCTCAATACATTTTACGGATATTTTTCACCTATTCATGTGCAGCCGTTTTTGTAGTTTATTCGTTCGCTTTTTATTAGTTATGTCTTCCGATGTGCGTTTTTTCAGCTAAATTTATCTTTGGGTTAAAGATTTTTTCCCATGAAATTATACTTATCAGTGAAACTCCTCAACATTTAAGCTGTGAATACGAATTTGCAACATCCAAATGTTGAGTTTCATGAGATTTAGATAACACAACACGAAACGTGCTTATTCCACGCGTACATACAAAATATGGACTGAATTCGATATTTCATAGTGGAGTAGCTTGTTAGTTCAAAAACACCACAAATCTACATAACTTGATATTTCATTTGAAAAAATATCTACATTGTGAATGAAACTTTCAACTAGGTACTGTACTTTTTGTTTACGACTTTATTTTAGCATATTTTGTATTATCCCTATTATAAATGTTGTTGAATTAACGTTAGCATTAGTATTTCTACTGTGAAAATTTTTCATTTCAAATAATGGTGGACGATCGGGTTTGATGTCGTCGAGTAAAACTGCATTTTTATTAAGAATCGTTGCTCGGATCGACTTTCCACACGAGTACTTTTATTCAGAAAATTGTCTACGTAACCTTATTTTGTTGAAAACTATTGAAAAATTATTTGTCATTTCAAAGTTTTGGGGTGTGGACCATCGGGGGTAGTCCGTTTCTGACTTTGTAGCAAAACAACTGACTCCTGCATGAAAGCTCATCGAAGGAATTCATTTGTTTAGTCAATCACCAAAATTTAGATGATTTTGAATATTCACTTTGAAAGTTATCAAAGAAAAACATTTTTCATTTTGTAACTTTGAGGGCCCGTAACTTGGTAACGAAGGCTTGTAGGAACAAAAGTTATATGAAGTACTGGTGATATTTTGACCCCATCTATACATTCCCGAGAGGAAAAGAGGAAGTCCAGGGACACCCTGTATACCAGCAGACACATTAAAAATTCACTTAGACTATATTTAGAAAAAATTAAAACATTGAATAATACGGAGGTAATAAAAAGAAATAAAAAAAAATAAAAAAAAAAAGGGCAGATGTAGTACGGAGAAGATAAGAATTAATGACAAAGACATACACGCATACACATGTGTACACAGACATATATCAAGAAGCGCTCATCTTTTCATTGAGGAATTCATTTATATAATAAAAAGCCCGCTCAATTAGCAGTTGTTTTAACGATTTCCTGAATAAAGTAATCGAATCAGTGGTTTTGATTGAAGCTGGAAGATTGTTATATAATAAGACGGCATTATATACCAGAGATTTTTTTATTAAATTTGAAGAGGGAAGTCTCAAGTTGTTATTTTGGTGGGTGGATCATTAATTATATCATAAAATGATTTGTTTTTATGTATTGAACATGCAGTTTCGAGAATGAAAAGCGAAGGAAGTGTAAGGATTTTCTGTTCCTTGAAAAGTTCTTTGCAAGAGACTCTAGGCCCAACTTCGCAAAGATATCGCTCAGCTCGCTTTTGCAGAGTGAAGATCATTTTAAAATGTTGAGTATTGCAAGTACCCCAAAAAGCTATGCCATACCTGGCATGTGACTCGAATAGGGCATGGTATACTATTTTTGCAATTGCCATTCCCAGTTCAGTCGATACTACACGCAGAGCAGAGCATCTTGAAGACAGCCTTTTACTACGCATAACAACATGGTTTTGAAAGTTGAGATCACTGTCAATATGAATACCTAAAAACTTATTTGAGGTGAAGGATGAGGTTACCTTATTCCCTAAAGGAATGTCTGGTATACTACAATGGAATGACAATAGGTTTGTTTTGGAAACATCGAATTTAAACGGTTTTCTTCACATAAAGGATTCAATATAAAATTGAACCAGAGAACCATATAATATCAATGGACATTGAATGCAAATGTTTCTTTCTGATAAGCTCGATTATGTTTAATTCAATTTTATATTGAATCCTTTATGTGAAGAAAACCGTTTAAATTCGATGTTTCTATTCATTCCACTTCACATGGCACTTATCTCTCAGGTTTGTTTTGGTTATATTGAGTTACACCATTCTTTCACAGTCAAGATATCACAAGCTATTTTACTGTGAAGGTCCACTGAGTTCTTGTCATGCCATAAGATCTTCTGCAAAAACAGTAAACACACCTTTTATTTTTAAATTCACGAGATCATTGAAATACAAAAGGAACAGAATAGGCCCAAGAACGGAACCCTGTGGTACACCATGCTCAATTTGCTCAATATCTGAGATAATATTATTAGTTTTAACAATTTGGGCTCTTTTACTTAGATAAGACTGGAACCAATTGAAGCTTTGTCCTCTGAAGCAGTAGAGATGAAGCTTACGCATAAGTATTTCATGATTGACACAGTCAAAAGCTTTAGACAGATCACAAAACACTGCAGGGCTTACTTACTTCAAGTTCAGACAGGAATATAAATTTTTCAGAAAGTGAAAGATTGCTTCTTCTGTACTTTTATTAGTTTGAAAGCCAAACTGATGAATTTTTAAAATTTTATGAATAGTCAGAAATTCCATCCATGCTATTTTAATTTAACTTGGCACTAGATGGCGCTGCACCACCACAACTTCTAGAGTGTTCAACCGATCGCCATGAAAATTGGTATACATAGATATTCGAACAAGGAGAATATGTTCGTGCTATCCATTTTGCTATAACTCGCATAACGGGATAATTGGTTGACTGGATAATGAGAAAAGGATTAACGGGCAAAGTCATAGGAATAACTTAGATTGAGAAATACAAAGAAAAACCATAGGAAAAAAATAAATTCTACACGGACGAAGTCGCGGATACCAGCTAGTATAAGTATGAAAAAATAGGTTGAAATTTACCTCTTATCAAAACAGGATCACTCAATATTTCATCTGCTGCCAACATTTCTTCCAATTCAGAGTCTTTCATGATTGGAGTTTGGACAATCTTTATGAGAGGCGTAGTGACTCTAGTAGCTTTGGGTTTGACTGTTTTTTCAATAGTTTTGCTTGATTTGCCCACAGAATAGGTCAATTTCTCCCTAAATTCAGTCGATTTTTGTACAGGTGTCTTAGACTTTTCCACCAACTTGGAGGATTCCACTTCAGATTTTTGTTCCTCCACTGCCGATTCCTTGGTCTTTTCACTTTCTTGTACTTGTTTTTCATCAAACGATTCCTCGACTATGGGATCTCCCTCGTGGAGTCTTTGAAGTTCCTCTTCCAAAGAATATACGGGAACGGGATCCACTGTTGGTTTGGCGGGAGGATCACCGGGATCCACCGCTGCTGCTGCTGGTGCTGCATTATGTTCCTCTTCCACTAGTACTTCATCCTGATTTTCAACTGTAGCTTCCGTTGAATCTTTCTCAGGGCTAACATTATCACCTGAAGTTGCTTCTACAGATACAGCATCGATAGGAGCACATGTCACTGTCGGTGGTGCTGAAATTTCCGAAGTTACGGCAGCTTCAGATGTAAATATTTCAGACGACGCTGGGGCCTCAGACGAGAGGGTTTCCAAAAGTTCTTCCGTTGCCGCCGCTGAAATTGCCAGATCTGACTGATCTTGATCTGTAGGTTCGGAAATTTGGGGCGGCGAATCTGTATCCATAGGCTCTGGTAAGTCCGCGTTACTGCTTGTTCCCTCGCTTGGAAGAAATTCATTCTCATCGACAATAGTTGTAGCGACAGGTTCAGGCTCTACGAGTTGCACAGGCTCCGTATCTTCAGGTTGCATGGGCTCCGTGTCTACGGTAGCCAAAGCTTCATCCGTTTTTTCATCCATTGTGATCGTTCACTTATCAAATCAATTTGTTGATGAAAGTGTTTATGGCTGAAACATAATAAAAAAGGTATAAAATGCAATTCACAACAGACACTTTTTTATATTTAGCGCCAAGTCCATTAATTTGAAATATTCAAGTTATACACCGAAAATAAAATATTAATTTACAAATTATCAGACCAGCAGTAGCATACTCTTGCCCAGTATTCTGCAGTCTCCCCAAATATCAGTTCACGAGATTGGAGAGATTTCAGAAAAAAGTACTTCGCATAGTCACCAACGGTGATAGATTCATTCGGCTGAATAACTTGCACGAGCTCGCAGGCATTGAAAATTTTTCAATTTTTTTTATAGATACCACATTTCAAATAGCGAATAAACAAAGCACATAACACACATCAGACAGAGCAATAATCAACACTCCGGATGCACGGATTGATATATCGAAATCTGATATATTTCACAAGATAATGCTACAAACAAAATTCCTAATATCAATTTATCATTTTTAAACTTCATAAAATATTACCCACAAATTCACGAACTATTATCATAAAGAGCAAGTAAAATATCAGGCCTTCGGACGTGGCCCAGGTGGTAAAGAGTCGATCTGATGTTGGAGGGATTTAAACCATGCCAGCCAGGGTGGTGACCGGAGTTCGGTCCCGGCCACCACCTAAAACCATTTCAAAATACATTTAATCGATAGCGGATACTACCTGCATATTCAATTATCTAAAATCGGTTTTTTGAAAACATCCTTTTCTGATAAAATTTTAAATAATTAAAAATAATCATAGCTTGGAAAAATATAAATTCTCGTATAAAACATAGTCTTAAAAATACTTGCTTAGCATGCAGGAGCAGGCCCAGCGACACGGGGGACTACGGGTACAGCTGTACCTGGCCCTGGACAATAAGCCCCATGTAAAAAATAAAAAAATTGCATTTGTTTTAAAACTATGTATAATAATAAATTTTATTATGAAATGTCTTCACAAGCTAAGTGAGTTAACAATGCTTCGGCCATGTGGCGACAGGGGGAGTAAGGTACCAAGCTCCCCTCCCACTACGCGATTTTCATGCAACATTTAAAGAAATTACAGGTCTTTTAGTATTACTGAGTGCGATTTACCAGTTGCGATTATAAAACATTTTTCCAGACGGGAGCATTGCACTGCGCATTTTCTGCAGTCAGCCAATCAGTCGCGGAAGGTGAGCGAGCATTTAGCAACATTGCCTTGATAAAAAACTACATGCGTGGAACAATGGTTCAAGAGCGATTGAATAGTTTTGCGTTATCTATAGAACATGAAACTGCACGAGAAATAGATTTCAGTGACGTTATAAAGGACTTGGCCACATTAAAAGTAAAAAGGCTCATTTAAAGTTAAAATGTTTTAATTCTAGCAATAAATATTTTAAAACATTCATTATTTCATTATGTACCAACCCAAATACATATAAAGCAGACTATTACTTGCAACTATAGTATAGTAACTACCAGATGGAAAAATAGAGACCAGGGGGCCCACATGGAAATCAAAGTAACGGGCCTCAACATTTCTGTCACCAGGACTGTGTAGGAGGCAAGTTTAAAATCCCAGAACAAAAAACCCGGTATTTACCCAATTTGCCTAACACCAGGCAGAGGCATCCCCTTCGCCCCGCTACAGGAATGGCAAGTTGAATGCCTTCATTCCAATTATAAATAGGAAGAATCTGTTTATATATTGTGTAATTTTAATGTAAACAGTAGGATAAGTTTAATATTATATGACTATCGGAAATAAAAATATTTGAATTGGACAGATTTCGGCTCTACCGATTGCACGGGCTCCGTGTCTACCGGTGAATCGGTTGCATGGGCTCCGTGTCTACCATCGCCGAAGCTTCCTCCGTTTTTTCATCCATTGTGATAGTTCACATATCAAATCTGTTTGTTGACGTTTGAAATGTTTATGCCTAAAATATCAATGAAAAAGGTATAAAATGCAATTCACAACAGACACTTTTTTATATTTAGCGCCAAGTCCATTAATTTGAAATATTCGATTAAAATATCGGCATCACTGTAGTAAAGTACAGAACTGAATAAAATGGCTGCGTTGCCCCATGGCACCGGAATTAGAGGCTATATAAGATATATTCAATTGAATTTACAAGAAAAAGAATGTAATAATTATTGTTCACATGCTCTTTAGTAATCTATACAAGCTTATACAATTAAAAAACTAATTTTACCTTTATTTCTCCTGAAATTATGAAAAGAATCACAAGCCATCCGAACCAAACATAGCGATAGTGCTGCCACGTTGACTAAAAGAACTACGAAATTATGGCGGCAGATTCGTAAAAGAGCAAACCACGTAACGAATATCGTTTAAATGGTTCGAAAAAGTATCGAGATTTCTCGTATATTTATAAGGAATGTGAATTCCACATAATCCTCAAAGAAAAGTCACTTACTTTTTTATTTTCCAAAGTTTGTAAAACTGTATTCTATTACTAGACTGTCCTTAGAACGTCATACAAACTTCATCCACATTGGCGTCAGGCGTTACCTTATCTTGTTGAGCCTGACTGTACGCTGTACGTTATACCTAAAACAATAAACGAACGAGTTCGGGAAACTTCGGAACATCGTTATTCGAATCATCTGAGAATTTTTTGTTACGGGGTAACTGAAACGAATGAAACGTTTTACAATACGAAGCTGATTAGAAACAATTTGAAAACAAGCTTTGTGATGACATAATTTCTATAACTGCCAGGACATCTTGGAAAATGTTTATACTGTTTGAAAATATTAATTGGGGTTCTATGTTCGGGATCTCAAATCGTTTGTTTACTACGCAGTCGAAAAAATCCGACAAATATTTTGCATTTGTTGTCTATTTCGATCAGCCGTTTTCCTAATACCTAATTACTAATTATCACGAAATGAAGAATTTTGTAGTGGTGTAGAGCTACCAATACTACCATTCATCCGATTTCCGATTCGTCGATACTAAAACCTAGTAATCATATAGGAAGATCATCCGGAATTTCTCGAAGATAGACGAAAGAAGCGCATTTGGCTGCTATGTTGCCATGGTCCGCAAGATATGTATCTAGACTCTAGACATTTTAACTATGGCGTATATTGACATCGCTGATATGCACGTTTGTTTAAATTGTTTTTCGATGTAAGGTTAGGGTCTAGTTTTTCGATGCAGGGTAAAGGAATTTAATCGAGGTTACTTCAAAATCAGCCGTACTACGTTAAAACCTGAAATTATATTCCGTGCAGAGGTAGTTCCCGATGCTGACGACATACCATCCGTAAAACTGTTACTTAGACTGTGATTTATTAGCGTCGATATTCGTGTATTTCTCTAGACCGGCAAATTAACGGTAACTGAATGAAAGTAGATTACAAAGTGGACTGTTGTGATAATATGGTATTGGAAAATTCTGGGAAACAATGCCATCCAAATTAGGTACAATATATTTGAGAATTGTATTTAGATTTTTTTTTATTTCTAGCGTATAATTGCTCTCATTGAAATTATCCGATCACTGAAATTGTATTTTTTTTTTAATTATATATAATGAATGAATGAATATTCGCAGGTAATATCCCAAGTCTATGACAAATAGCGGACTATTATTTTCGGGGATAATACCATAAGTGCTTCAAAAATTACCGATAATTCTGAAAAAACGTGTTTTTTTTTTAAACTGCACGAGTTTTTTTTTTTCGTTGTTTCAAAGCATAAATTGCCCGACTCCGAAGAAGGAGCGCAATATTTTGAAACAAAGAAAAAAATAACCGAGTGCAGTTTTTTCAAAAAAACACGTTTTTTTCAGAATTATTTGGTTAATTTTTAAAGCACGAATGGTATTATGTAGAAAATTTCAAAAATACAGAAAGATTCATATTATTTATTGTTATAGTTGATACTACAATTATTGTAAGTAATATTGTCACTGCAGTTGAATTGTCACCTAGCGCGCTGAATTACAGCGATAATCCACATAGTAGGTGGATTACCGATGTAATTCAGCGATAATTCCACACCTCTTATGGACATTTTAACACATGAGTGAAATTTTCACTTATAATCTCCCTAGAGCATGAATTATTGCAAGAAATTCTTTGGGTACATGAATTTTTTTTAAATTATCACGAGAATTCATGTACGAGACAAATTTCCCGCAATTAATTCAAGCACGTGGGGGATTTGGTAAGAAAATGTTATACCGGAATTATATTTAAATAGAAAACATTAGGTAAATATTTATTTTGACGTTATTCACCAATAAACAGAAGGCTGTGTGTAATGGGAGTTTTGGGGGAGATTTTTTTCTGATTTTCCCCGTTCCCTAGTAAAATAAAATATATAATATCAGATAAACTATTATGTAAAATTAATTGATTTCAAACAATTTTCTTACTAGGTTTCAGGGAAATGTTAATATTGACTAAAAATGAAAGTGGATGTTCGTATTGGGGATATTTTTTATTTTTCCCCGTGCCCTAGTAAAATAAAATATATAATATCAGATAAATTTTTATATAAAATTTATTGTTTTCATACAATTTTCTTAGTGGGTTTCAGGGAAATGTCAATATTGATTAAAAATGAAAGTTGATGTTCGTATTGGGGATATTTATTTTTATTTTTCCCGTGCCCTAGTGAAATAAAATTTAATTTTAAAAAAATTTTTCAGGGAAATGTCAATATTGACAACAAACAAAGGTGATATACAGCAAAACATATACCTATACATATATACTTAAATATTTTTCATATTCTTTTAGGTTTAATTCTAAGAAAAATTAATATTAGCGGTAATAATTTGTTTTTCAAATAATTCAGGAAATCGGGATATTTTATTCTTTATTCTAAATAGAATGTTGTTGGCGTATGTTGCCGGTTAAAAAATATTTTGTAAAGTAAGCCATGGATTTGACATTCACTACTCCTGTCAATCAATATTCTATTTGTGGCATGATAAGTTCCTCATAACATTGTATACAATCATAAGTTAGTAAAAAAGTGATAATAAAATGAACTTTCAATCGTATGAATTGTGTTCCTTTTGCAAAGAATCACAGCACATTAAAATGTACCATAAAAATGTAAAATATCTAACATACCTAGTGGAAGAATCTGGATTAAATCCTGAGAAAGAAAACTTATTTAAAGAGATTGGCAACATTCTGCGTGATATTGTGCCTTATTCTTTTGGTCACAAATCTAATACTCAAAAATAAACTGGTGTCTCAGTATTATTTTTATTTTATGAAACACAGGCATATTGTTAAAAAAAAACACCGGTTCTGTGTTTTATTCACCACTTAGGAAAGAGGAGGTAGAAGTGGAATTTTTGAAGAATTTAAAATTAATTATTGATATTATAGAATGTACACCTTAATAAATGGTTATAATATTTCCAACTTATAAAGTAAGTAAATAAAAAATATTGTCAATATTATTTTTGTCTAATTACATGATAGCTGTCATGTGCCGGGAAATTTCCACTTATTAATTTTACTTCTACATGCTAATGTGGATGAAACATTTTCAGAAAATTTGCTGGTTACCATAGTAACAATGTCGAAATAAAGCATCTGATTGGTTAAAAATGACTGGTATAAAATTTTCGTCATAATTCTATCGAGAGTACCTACCTTGTATTTCCAGACAATTTGATGAGACCATATGAACATTAATAATCTGAATAACGCCCGAGAGCTTTAGCTCGAGGGAGATATTCTTTGATTATTAATGTTCTTATGGTCGAATTGAATTGTCTCGAAATACAGGTTGCTCGATAAATTAAAGAAAATAATAGTCTCTATTTGTCACAGTCGAGTGATATTCAGGAAGATTATTTCGTGTACACCACAAACACCACAAAATTATTCGGTAAGATTACGGTCATATTTGTCACTTTCGCTAATGAGAAAATAAGCCAATCATTCATATACGTTTATCAACATTTAATAGACCACTGTCAGTGATGTAATCTGACAATTGTCAAACAGCTGATGAGGAGGCAAGCAAAATCAGTTGTCATCATAATAACACACCAAAATAGTTTGTTTTTTCAGATTTAATAAGGATCATCATGATATTTTGTGCTGTTATGGGATGTAGTATGTAGTAACCGATCCAATCAGGACGAGCACGTGATATTTATCCGATTTCCTTCCAGAGGCATAATTAGGAAATAATTAGCAAAATTATTGGATTTTTCAATGGAAAAAGAAATCTTATTACACTATATTAACAGATAATATGTTCACTAAATGTCTACAAAGTTGATAGAAATCACAACAAATCTTTAACAAACATAAAAAACAATGATCTTCACACACTCCCAAATGCTTTGGCGGATGATCAGAAGATGACCGCCATGTTGTGACGTCAGTTGACAGTGCTCTATTCAACTTACTTTTCACAACCACGAATTACTCATAAACAACAAGAACCATGTCTCCAGACACACTCTTTACTTTTTAGGTATTTTCTGTGATGGATTTGTTCAATAATTTCCGTAGTGGAACATAAACCAAAACGAGACATTTTCAATTTTGGGTGAATATTACGTCAAATCATGAAAAAGTTAATTGTGGCATAATGGTCAGATTATTAAATTGAAGAAAAAAGCATCCTCAAGTCCATTATGCCACAATTTCCTTTTTCATGATTTCTCTCGGACAATAATTTCCCACTTTCACGTTACGTCAAAATTTGACATACACCAAACATCAAGATTAAAAAGCTTAGAAGGCTTCTATCTGTCCAATTCCTATTTCATATTGTTCGATCAGGCAAAACATTGAACATTGTGTAGAAACAAGCGGAAACAAGGACTATAAAAGTGGTCAAAATTAAAAAAAAAATCCGACGTTTCGACGTTTATTTATCGTCTTCTTCAGGGCTAAAAATACATATGGGTTTACAAAACATATTAAAATTCATTATAAAGATAACCATAATATGACATTTTGTGTGTCATATTATGGTTATCTGAACATCAAACAATTAGTTGTGTAACTGAAAGAAACCAGAACAGAAAGAAAACAACAGAAAAAACAAAACCACATGTAAAATCCGAATAGTATCCGAACTTCCCCGAGATTATCCGAAGAATTTTAGGATCCGCAAATTATCCGGGGGCGCCTGAAATTATCCACAAATCGAATAATTATCCGGCAAACGGCAACACTGCGATTACTACTTAAGAGACTGATGATTGCCAATCTGTCGACTAGATTCCATAATTTCTGCAAAATATATCAATCATCAATTTGGCAACGCTATTAGTCATATACATGTGAGAGAGAAAGAACTCACTTCTCTAAAAATTGAGAATACCCCTAAAAATATTTTCCATCTGATCTTCAAACAAATGCGTAACCTAACCTAACCTCAATATTGTCTTTCAGTATGATATTTTGATAAACAAACTAGTTATTTCAGTTTGAATGAATTGAGTTCCACCGGAATATTGTTTTGGATTAACTCGAATCAAGTTAAAAATTAAGCTACTAAATACACCAACAAATATGGATGTTGAGGAAGATCCCAAAGAATATCTGTGGGAAACTGGTTATGAGAAAACTTGGTAATTCATAGTTTTATTTTTCTTTACAAAACATTAATTATACTACCTTACAGGGAAGCTATCAAAGAAGATGAAGAGGGCTTTCTTGAGGCATCGGTAGCAGATATTGTTCAGAGAGCCAAACGAAAACGACAAGCGCTTAAACTGGGCAGTCAAAAACTAGGAATGATGAGACACTTATTCTTGTTACTAGATTGCTCTGAATCTATGTCCAGCCAGGATTTAAAACCTACACGACTAATCTGTTCATTAAAAGTAAAAACTGGAAAAATGCAGTTTAGGGACAATCCACAGATTTTATAAACGAGCTTCCAGAAGTACAAAAGGCCTTATTTTTTAGCATTATTTAACAAAAACACCACACACCCTTATTCAGGTGTTTTTAGTACTTTTTTGTTCGAAAAACTTCCATTTTCTAAAATATCATCCAATGTCACTTAAACCTACCTTGGCAAGTATAATCGAAAAATTAGTTCATAAGAGAGAAGGAAGTTTTACTTGAAATAAAAATCTTGAGCAAGAACCAGTTTGGTTTTCAAAGCAGTAAGAGCACCAATGATGCAATATTTTCCCTTCTATCAAAATTTTATAATTAAATTAAAAGTGGGGAGCTAGCCACAGCTGTGTGTTGCGACCTTTCCAAGGCGTTCGACTGTGTATGTCACGGAATTCTGCTGTGCAAACTCAAATACTATAATTTTAGAAGAATTAGCCTGCAGTGGTTGAGATCACACCTAAAAAATCTCACTGAAATGATAAAAACTAACCACCTCTCTCATGCCGAGACCAATTCAATGTGGTGTGCCACAGGGTTCTGTACCTGGGCCCATACTGTTCCTACTTTATATAAACGGCCTCACAAAAATCAATATATCCGGCAAGTATATATTTTGGCATGATAAAAATGAGATTACATTACATCACAATATTCAAACAATTGAACAAATTAAATCCTTGTGTGCTGATAACTTGCTTGTCTTCAACGCCCCTAAAACAAATCTACTTACATACCGCTGCGAGCTCTTTGCCATGAACTTGGGCACTAACACCACTAAAAATGTCTCCTTCACTAAATTTCTCGGACATCACATCGATTAAAAATCAAAATTTAACAAAAGTGTACAGGAAATTGTCCTCTTATGGAATCCCATCTTCTATAAGGTATAGCATTCTAGGGAGTGTGTAGGAATCAATCATTACAGATGGTGCAAGTTATACAAAAAAGCCTTAAGGTCTCTGTGGAGTCAAGCCACGTGACTCTTGCAGGGAGCTCTACAAAATTCACAGAATCCTCACAGACACCTCGATTTTTATTTTAGAATCTAGATGCTTAATTCATAAAAACCGTGACAAATATATCTCAGCGCCTTGGAATCATAACACTCGATCATTGCAAAAATTGAGTTACCATTACCTATACCAAAAAATAATCTCGCTAAAGAATCTATATCGGGCTAAAAAGGACCCTGCTCAAATGTTATGGAAAAGTGATCTATGTGGGAATTTCCGCCTGAATTTTTTATATTGTTTAGAGGAAGTCTTCCCGATTAAAAGTTACCATTATGCTAAAGTCCAATAATCAATAGTATCGGAGATATTGGCCAATGATACTGGAAAATAAATATTTAATTGGTGTTGGGTAGAGTGTCGTATTTTTGTTTTTTCACGAGACCTTTGCTACTGTGCTATACAAGTTGTTCTATGTAAAGAATAACCCTTGTTTGAGTAAAATTTAAATATAATCTCAAAATATTTCTGTTGTAGGTAATTTATTTCGTAACTTTTAAGGAATATGAATTACACAACAGGTTTCCCCCTTCTTTATTGAATGATTACTTGAATAAATACACTCTTGTTACGATTTGACCTATTGGAGACCTGTGTGGTGATACCTACTATTGCGGTGGCCGATTTGAATTTTCAAGCTATCACATAAACCAAAGATTTTTTTTTTCAAGCTATCACATAAACTAAAAATTTTGGTGATTTCTCCCTAAACTGCATTTTTACCAAAACTGAATCAAGTAGAATAAAAAATAAATTTATTCAATTTCAGCTTCTGGAAATGTTCTTGGATGAATTTTTTGATCAAAATCCAATTAGTCAAGTAGGGATAATAATAATGCATAATAAACGAGCAGAAAAAATAAGTGATTTAGCTGGCAATTGTAGAAAACACATGAAGCACCTCAGCAGCTTGAATAGAACAAGTCTCATTGGAGAACCATCACTACAAAATGGACTAGAAATGGCACTATCATCTTTGAAGCTGTTACCTTCACATGCCAGCAGGGAAATCTTAGTTATAATGGGAAGCCTAACTACGTGTGACCCAGGGGATATATTAAATACAATTGAAGTAAGAAATTTTTATAATATGATTACTTCACAGACTTTTTATTTTGCGATTTTGATTTTTACCACGGATAGTATGGGTCATTATTGGAAAATACAAAATATACTTCCTTTGATGACGTTTCGGGAATAATAATAATTTTTATTAACCATTGTTGGTACAGTGTGTACATATGGTAGGTCATATAAAGCACAAATATGTGTGTAATTTATCCACCATTTCCTGGATAGATAAAACTATGGATATCACATAGTGCAGTACGTACATAGGGTTAAGTCATATATAACAAAAGTGTTTATAAATAAACCACAAAAATTAGGCAAAATTAAAAACATATTAAGAACATTATTACAGCAAGTATATGTAAAATTTTAACCAGTTACAGCAAGACCAGAAAAAGATGACAACATGACACAAGATACATATTTGAAAGTATTAATCACACTGAAAACATCTAAATATTCTTGATGAGCATAGTGAAATTTTCTGTCAGCTAACATTTTGTTCTATCAATAAATATTCTGTCACTGACAAGTTGAAACCATGGTTATAGAAAAACGGAAAAAGGTGCCAGCAGAGATGGCAGTATGTTACAAGATACATATTAAAAGTTAACATGAGTTATAATGAATCATCCAAATATTCTTGATGAGAATAGTAACATTTATTAATTAGCAGACATTTTATTTTATTGAAAAATATTCTGTCACCTCCAGAATTTTTTATTTCAATTGGTAGTTTGTTGTAGAAACTTAGTGCTTTGTAGAGAGGAGAATTTTCGAATTTTGCGGTTCTGTGGTTAGGTATTCTCAAGTGACCACCATGGCGTGTGTGATAAGCATGAGAAGAAGCATTTGTTTCGAAGGATTCAAGTTGCTTCTAATGAATTTCACACTATTTAAAATACATATCGATGGGGCAGTGAGTAATTTATCTCTTATAAATACTGATTTGCAACTGTCTCGGTAGTCCATATCGAAGATCAGCCTAATATACGTTTCTGACCATGAATACTTCTAAAATTCCAAACCCCATGACATTATGTTGAAAGAAATGTTTGAGTAACCATTGCAAATAGATGTTAACAGACTTTCTGTGGTACACAAGTTTTCATCTGCTTAATTGCAAAGAATGCTGAATTCAGTTTCTTGCATATGTGATTGATATGAAGATCCCAGCTTAACCTTTCATCTAGGAATGTTCCCAAGAATTTTACCTCTTGAGACATGGTTATTTCATCAATATGAATCATTCCATGAGGGATATTATTCTTCCTATTGTAAAATTTCATTAACAACTTTTTTAATTTAAAATAAGTTGATTCCTGTCACACCATGATGTGAATGTATCAATGATTCTGCCGAATAGCAACTGTTATCGTTGTGTCATCAGCGAACATAGTTATGTGGCAATCAGTTACATGTTTGGGCAAATCGTTGACGAATGGTACAAAAAGTAAGGGTCCTAGGACTGACCCTTTCGGAACTCCTAAGCTGACATCGCGCTCACTAGACATGTAAGTGTTATTTCTTACAGTCATACTGCGTCCATCCATGTATGATGTCAACCAAGTCATTATATTATTTGGAAACGCAAGCATTTTTAACTTTTCACTTAGAAACTCACCGTATCAAATGCCTTTGACAAATCGAAAAACAGGCTAATTACACAATTGTTGGAATCTATTTCAGAGTAAACATAATTTAGAAATTGATAAGATGCTGTTTCAACAGAATGATTTTTTCTGAAACCATGCTGGTTACTACATAGTAGGTTGTTTATTTCCAAATAACTCATCATCCTAGTAGTTACTACTTTCTCGAATAACTTCGAGAGTGAGCAGAGCAGAGAAATTTGTCTGTAGTTGTCTAGCTCTCTATTATCTCCTATTTTGAACAGAGGAATTACTAGCGCCTTTTTGAACTCGGTGGGAAAATAGCCTCGCAGGTAGGACTGGTTCAGTAGGTAAGTAAGGGGATATTTTATCAGATCTATTATACTCTTGATTGTAATTATAGAGAGTTCGTCTATTCCAGATGACTTTTTATTTTTCATCATATATAGTGATTCAATTATGTCGACTTCTGTAATAGGTCCATTTTGAAATGGGTGAATGATATCAACATTTATACTGGTGGTACAGGGAAGAATTAAGTTTTGACCGAAGTGATTGGCCAATATTGATTCAGCGGCCTTCGAGAAGTGATCACCGAACAATTCCGCTACCTCCTGCGCATCTTCAACAATATTCAGGTTGTGCTTAAGAGTGATGGCATCACCGTCACAAGACGATTTCTTTTTTGTCCCTAACTCACTGTGAATTATGTTCCATGTCTCTTTTGTTTTATTTTGAGCGTTATTTGTCTTATTGGAGAAGTATTCGGTCCTAGTTTTTCTGATTACTTGTGTTCTTTTAACCTATTTTTATATATTTCTCTACATTGAGGATCGACTCTCGCAGAAGTTGACATTAATTTGAATGTTTCCCTTAGATATTTGCCCTCTTGTATAATTTCTTTTGAAATCCAATTCTTTTTAGGTTTTTTAGCGAATCACCTCCGTTCCCTTTATCAAATCCTGGTTTTCCGAAAATAATCACAATTTTAAATCGAAATTTCTGTAGTTTCACCTCCTTTTTCAGTAGGGATATTTCATATTGAATCCATAGTGAGAGAACAAAATTTATCATTGCATGCAGTTTTCCTGAATTGAAAATTAGTTTTAAAAAGCTTTGTTTCCAGAAGTCAGAAAAAACACCTGTTTTCAGAGGGCCAGAAGATGTCATTGGTTCTAGCATACCTAGTTAAATTTAGGTGTAACATTGTTATGGTTATCACTTGAGTAAACTCTTGAAAAACGTCACCAAACAGATTTGATATATCACCACCATTACAGCCAAACATATTTTTTCAGGTATTTTCGAAGAGATTTCATTAACATGCGACCAAAAATAGATTTCACAGGTCTGCAACTAAAAAGCTGTTTATTTTCAACTAATTTTCATATATTTTGGTGTGCTGAATACGAACAAAAATTTGAAAAAAATCCTTGCCGTCAGAATTTAACACAAAATGCAAAATTATCTTCAAATTTAGCTCAATTTTTTGTATGTCACGGTTTTTAACTAAATTTAAAGTAAAAATTACTATTAATTAATTCATATCAGTGCATTAAGATATACAATGCCTAAAAAACACAAACAAAGAAAAGAACTTCTAGAGTAAGCTAATGGAAATAACGTATGAATGTTTTTTGGGGAGGTATCAGAATTGTTTTCCATATTTTGGGTTTTCTCTCCCCCTGGAAATACAAATTATTAGTTATCTGTTCTGAGAAGGGCAAATTACTAAATTTGCTGTGATACGTTACTGCGTTTTTGATATTTTGGATTCTGAAATAAACTAAGAAAATTTCAAATTTGTCAGTAATGTACCGTTTGAAAATTATTTGCCTAAAATATTTTACAACAAAAGTAATATTGGAAAATTCTAAATACTGCTAATTTTGATTTAAATAGAGAAATTGGAAAATCAAAATTGGCAGAACATATATGAACACAAACAGGGGACTGGGACAATACTTAAATTCTCTTGCACAAACAAAATGACACGAAAAAAAAATTGAAAGAAGCTTCATGTATTTTATTGAATGGAAATGATAATATAGCTGCGTGTTCTCTCATGGATCTAACAATCTTCCCGGTACAGAATTCCTTATCTTTTTCAGAATTTGAAACAAGAAGGTGTGAGGTGCTCCATAATAGGTCTGGCCGCTGACGTACACGTCTGTAGACTGCTTGCCAATAAAACTAATGGGGTTTACAGTGTGATACTCGATGACAGCCATTTCAAAGATCTCCTACTTCAGCATGTTGACCCACCACCTGCTGCTACGTGTCTAGATTCAAGTCTGATAAAAATGGGATTTCCGCATCAAATTGAGAATGAAGGACCCGAGGAACCATTAACAATGTGCATGTGGTAAGGCAGATATTCATAAATAATATGAAGATAGCTAGTAAGTAAGAGATTTCCTTTCGTAAATGCGCCAAAAGAAGAGTATTGAAGCTGAAGGAGAATATTTTGAAAAAGTAATAAAATTATTTCCTTGAAAATTATGAAGGTTTTTTGTAACTAAACATTTTAAAAACAGTCATGATACACAAACAACTGTTTTCAATAATTTAAGAGCTTTACTGCGTTATAGGTGAAACATCGTTCAAATAGAGTTGTCGAGTGATGTGGCATATTAAGTATTTCCGTATGTTTAGTGTCTAGTGAATATTATTTCTAAAAATAAAAATAAGAAGATATGAGGGACTTTGAGTATTAAATAATTGTTGCTGGAATAAATTAGTAACTTAAGATTTATTGTATCCAAAACTAACATTATAATAAACATAGAACCGATTTTTTTTTTATTACCAAATCATTGTATCTAAACAAGTGAAAAAATTTCTAGGTCTACATATTGATCAACATTTGGAATAAGATAATCTCATCAACTAGTTGTGCAAAAAATTATCCTCAAACTACTACGCCATTAGAACCATCTCTAGTTCTCTCGACCTCAACGCAGCTAGTAACGCCTATTTTGCATGTTACGCCACTGGTCTATTATTGAGGGATCACTCTTTCAACTCTATACCAATGAACGCTAAGGACTTCTCAAATATTATGACTTAATCACTTCACTTGATCATTCCTTTGTTGTTAGGTTGAGAAAACAAGCATTGAGAGCATTGACTATCTGAGGATGGTCGAACCGAGATTATGTTCCTGGAGCGGCCTACAGGAAATACCCCTTTCCTGTACTTGGGCGTGAGTTGTTTATTCAGGAAATACGTACCGTGTTTCAGAAAGATTCGAAAAGTAATAATAAAAAATAATAATGTACTCATAAAAATATTAAGAATAGACATATATATTTAATAAAAGTTGACAAAAATAGTTCATCCGTTCTATAAACGGATAATATGAGACAATATTTAGAAAAACAAATAGAGTGTAGTTTACTTGAAGTTAATTTTACATCAGTCTACAAATCAATTAGATTGACTAAAAACAATAGTGACATCAATTGTCAAAAACGGCTGGAAATAATTATCTTTTGAAAACTTTGGTAACATGAAATTATGGAGAAACATTCAAAGACACATTCTTATTATAAAAAAAAATCAATTTGCCCACACATAAATACAGAAAAATACATATTAACTTACTCCAACTCAGCATAGCCAACACTGTTCACTTGATAATTTTTTTAAACGACAATTAGTTTAATTGTATTATTATTTCAATTAACTCCGCTAAAAATGCTTATTTTATTTTTAATCGCACGGTATATTAGATTATCGTTGTATGGAAACGGTTTTCTATGAGGTCATGAACTATCGATTTGAGGTTTTTCGTTGACATATCACGTTCTGGAAGCGTTGATCAATAATAGGTAATTTTGGAAAAAATACTGTTCACTCGTGCCTTCACTTGGAGCGATCATTACTCGGTTGAACTTGATCTGAATCCAATTATTCTTAATGGTTTCTTAAGTTCACTACATTGACGACTATATTCGTATTCTTCTCATTGTTATTTCACTACGTTGTGACCGAATGAATTCTAACCTCATTTTGAGAAGTACATGTTCTTTGATTCACTGATGAACACCGAGAAAGTCTCGCCCTTTTTATATCAATCTGTCCCACCACGATGCATCCGCAGATTTCATTCCCACGCTAGCTATCTTCAACCTGTCATAATAAATCAACAGCTTAAAAATTAATGGTTTGTTGCTGAGATGCGAGGATAAATACGCGGGATGTTATCTCTCTCGCGATTGAGTTATATTTAATGGGCTGTCATGATCTATAAATTTATAGCGTTTTTCTGTCGTCATAAATACATTAAAACAGTTTTATGATATCTCATAGCGCAATTCGATTAGGCGAGCTGTCAAAAAACTCTGAATTTATACTTTTGTTCATCAAGACTTTGTTTTTCAGATACGCGTAAATAGGAGGTGATGATATATTAATAGCTATATAAAGAAAAGGGTGATGGTTTATAGGAATTCTTGATTTCCTGTACTTATCTTCGAATGACGAAATATTTTTAATGGGCTTATTTGTTGATTAGCTTGGTAGTGTGGAGGATTTCTGATTTTATTATCTTTCCTAGTGAACTGGTTTTTCTGGCTATAACATTCATATTAAGGAATATCGTGTTGTTTCTTAGGAATGAAAGTTTTTCTGTAATTATGGGGCCTGACATGCACTACATTATGGAATATGTTACTGGGATGCAGGCTCCCAAAACACTACTAACCCTATCTTCACACTCCAAAAGAGAGCCTCTCAGATACATTTGTCAAGCTGGAGTCAGAGATTCCTGTAGAACTATCTTCAGAATTCAAGGATTAGAGAACACGCATGATGTTATTTTAATTTTTCTTTGCATCAGTTCAATTAATATTATATGACAATAAAGCATTTCTGATTCTGATACTTATTTGTTGCAATGGAAAGAACTACCTATATGTAATCTTGAAAAAGCTGGTGATTAAAATGATTTTTAAACTAGTCTGGTTTGAATAAAATCCCAGAATTGATAAATCAACAGTTATTTATATAAACCAAGAAAACTTTTAGCTATTAATTCATTATACAAAATGAGACTATGAACCTTCATTCATTTTGTTAAAAATAATATAAAGCATTCTAATTTATTATTCAAAACTAATAGTGAACAACACAGTTACCCAACCAGATTTTCCAATAATCTAGCAATTACTAGAATAAAGACAAATTTTGGACAAAAATCTATTTATTATAATGGAATAAAATTTCACAATGATCTACCAGACCATTTGAAAACATATGGCAAATTACGATTCAAAATTCATTTAAAGAAATACCTTTTCCATTATTAATAATTTTGGTTCTTCTGATTCTATCATTTAAATTATTCTTCTATACTCTCTGGAGTATATAGTGTTTAACTTTCTTTTTTCAAATCTACACCCAATATATTTCTCTTTTTCCAATCATGGAATGTGAAATTAAAAAAGGAAAATATTTGTCCCAAATACTTTGCCAGCTTGCCATATCCATTAATTATCGAAGAGATTTCAAAGATAAAAATAAAGGATATTTATATTTCAATATTTTGTACTTTCAAATGTTATACTTGTTTTTAAAACCCAAATAAATTTGTCACTATTTACAGATATTTGGTAATAAGAACTGCTTATTATGATTCTTTCCTTAGGTTTTGAAAATGGGATGGTTATTGTCCCTGAAATATTAATTCAGGGTGAGTCAACAGGATTCCCGTGGTTCATTGCTCCTTAATGTATCACTATTTCGATTTCTTATATTTTTTTTTTTGTCAAAGGGATTATCTAAGACTACCTTCCAAAATAATAGAAAAATCGAATTAAACGGTTTTCTTCACATAAAGGATTCAATATAAAATTGAACCAGAAAATGGTAGATCTCAGGTGAAAAACAACTACTTTCCTGGCAAATACCAGTTGTTTTTCACCTGAGATCTACCATTTTCTGGTTCAATTTTATATTGAATCCTTTATGTGAAGAAAACCGTTTAATTCGATTTTTCTATTCATTCCACTTCACATGGCACTTATCTTCCAAAATAATGTTCATTCATGCAGGCTGCATCATTGATGCGTGGCTTACCAAAGTTGTTCTTTTTCAAATGAAACACCCGGTATATTTTCATATATTCCAATCGGCTGTTCCAGTGGCTGCTCAACAATTTTTTCAATTTTGAATTTTGTTTACTGGGAGCTTCGATTTTGATGATTCTTCTTTTATCAGATAGGGTATACTTCATAGTTGATCATATTTGGATTTCAAATGGAATTATCCACCCTTACAGGTAGAAAAATAGGGAATAATTGTGAACATTGGCACACATATGTAGTTGAAAATGACAGATCGCTAGTGTCAATTATCACAATCATTATATTCTATGAGAGGATGGAATGATATACAAAGTAATGAAATAAACTAACCAGAACAACAAAAATAATTTATATTACAACAAATAGTAAAAGTAGATAATCATATTATTTAACTGGTAATAGTTGAAGTAAGGTGGGTGAGTAAGTATTTTGGAAGTAATAAAAAACAAGCAGTTAGTAATTAGTAGATTTCAGCCACAAAAAATTGAAAAATAAAAACTTTTTAACAAAAAATTAAACCGACAAAATACGGAACTGAAAAGTAAAAAATAAAATAAATCTTCTTAGTCTGAATAACTAAGCTCCTAAACTAATGTAAGTAACTAATTTTGAGTCGGCGCCAAACAAACAATCAACGAAGATAATTAAATTACTTCAAAAAAATTATCAGAATGTCACCGCCCAACTCGATGCCATCATTTTACGCCTTACCTAATTCATTTGCTTGTTTGTTTGGCGCCGACTCAAAATCAGTTACTTACATTAATTTAGGAGCTTAGTTATTCAGACTAAGAAGATTTATTTCATTTTTTACTTTTCAGTTCCGTATTTCGTCGGTTTAATTTTTTTTCAAAAGTCATCTCAATGGAAGAAAATATCTAAGATTTCTGGGAAGTCAGTTATCAAATTTATTAGATGATATTCCGTTGGCAATAAGGCAGATAATGTGGCTATAACAAGATGACGTGCCTGCACATTACCACACTGATGTGCGGGAATACATTGATAATGAATTCCCTGAAAAATTGATAGGTAGAGGAGGGCCAGTTCAGTGGCCTCCAAGGTCACCGAACCTTACAAAAATAGATTTTTTTCTATGGGGATACATTAAATGGGTTGTCTATCAAACTCCGCCTACAACTCCTGAAAATATGAAAGCAAGAATTTGTACTGCTTTCAGGGAAATTTCAGAGGACATGCTGGCACATGTGGATACTAATTTCCGAAACAGATTGAGAGTGTGTATTGGTGAAAATAGCAGGCACATTGAACATTTGCTGCATTAATTATTGTTATTTTCTGTTAGATTCGAATAAATATGATTTTTATGCAAAGTTTAATTCCAAATATGATACCAAAGGCGAACATTGTCAATATTTTCTGTGGAAAAATATCCATCTTTTGGATGTAGTTTATCTCGGAAACGAGTTGTTTTAGGTACATGACATGGAGAATGAAAAGTGTAGAGTTAATAAAAGGGAGTTGATTTAAATGAAAATATACAGGGTGTACCATTTGAGAAAATCAAAATACCGATATTTGAAAATGGCTGAGTTTGTGTTGTTGTATCGAACATACTGTACAATTTATTCCAAATTATTGGTATTCTCAATGAACATCATCATATCGACCAACGATTCCCCAATTATCTTTACTAAATAGTTCGAAATGTGAAATAGGTAATTTTTCGAAAAGAAGTCTACAAAATGGATTTTTTTTAAATAACTCGGTAACGCCGCAACGAAATTCAAAATTGAAAAAATCGTTGAGCAGCCAATGGAACAGCTGATCGGAATATATGAAAATATACCGGTGTTTCATTTGAAAAAGAACAACTTTGGTTAGCCACTCATCAATGATGCACCCTGCAAGAATGAAAATTATTTTGGAAGGCGGTCTTAGATGGTCCCTTTGACAAAAAAAATATAAGAAATCGAAATAGTGATACATTAAGGAGCAATGAACCACGGGAATCTTGTTGACTCACCCTGTATATTGCAGAGAAGTATGTCTCATTTAGCCTTCGGAATAATAATAGCTTCTTCATTTTGACAGTAAATATTACAATTGTTTCCAGAAACACTCTCATTATAGTATTTGAATATAAAAAGATGAATAAATTATATAGTACATATTTTGGTTATAACCAGAAAATCCAGTAGGAAATAAGAAACATAATTCCTTCAGAAAAAAGTATTTCCAGTTAATATATTTTTTTGTTTTCAGTCACGTGGATAGTGTAGATGATGGAAGCAAATTGATGACGGGAGGTTATTTTTGCCCTCAGTGTTTCAGCAAGTATTGCGAACTACCTGTAGAGTGCCGAGCATGTGGTTTGACCTTAGTGTCTGCTCCTCATCTAGCAAGGTCCTACCACCACCTGTTTCCCGCTTTTAATTTTGTCGAACTCTCTTTCAATAAACAGACTACAAACTGCTTTGCTTGCCAAAAAGTATTAGGAGAAAGTGACAAACAGGTATGTATTGAAATTCAGCATAAACAACACCATGATAAAAAATATTACATCAAACTCTAATAATATTTTTAAACGGTTTTATTTAGCTTACCTTGTTTGTTTCTTGTGTGGGTCAAATCTAGTAATTTTACCCCCTTCCTGCCCCACTCGAGAAGATCCTAACCTAACCCAAATTATGGCCAGCTAGATCACCGGATCTAATTAATATTGACTCCATTTGATTGGGGTCTGTGTGTGAATGTCGAAGGAACAACTTTAATAGGTTGAGAAAAAATTAAACTATTCTGCAGTCTTTTGATACACTTTCACGGGCTATTGCTTTACGGCTCTGCCCACGGCTGTTTCCGTTTCTACACCGCTGTCCCCTTCGTTACAACTTGTCATCGCTTTTTTAACCGACGAAACCAAAAAGGAGGAGGTTCTCTAGTCGACGCGTATATTTTTTTTTTTATCATATTTTTTAATGTATGATCATGCATAACTTTTTACTGAGACTTCCGATTCCGATAATTCTTTTTTCAGTGGATAGGGTGTACTTCGAACTTGGTTCCATTTGAATTTAAAAAATGAAATCCACCCCTAAGGGTAGCAAAATGAAGGATATTGATCACTCACCCTCTGAATTCTGGTCCGTTAACCATTCTATCAGGCATAATTTTGTACTGGGTTCTTCGATTTGGATGATTCTCTTTTTAATAAATAGGGTATACCTATATTTGGATTTCGAATGAAATTATTCACCCTTACGGGTAGAAAAATAGGGGATAATTGATTTTTCTCTTGTGAACATTGGTAGACATATGTAGTTGACAATGACAGATCGCTAGTGTCATTATTTTTGTTCTCCTACATCCGTCACAATCATTATATTCTATGAGAGGAGGGAATGATATACAAAGTAATGAAATAAACTAACCAGAACAACAAAAATCATTTATATTACAACAAATAGTAAAAGTAGATAATCATATTATTTAACTGGTAATAGTTGAAGTAAGGTGGGCAAGTAAGTATTTTGGAAGTAATCAAAAAACAAGTAGTTAGTAATTAGTAGATTTCAACACAAAAAATTGAAAAATAAAAACTGTTTAACAAAAAATTAAACCGACGAAATACGGATGTGAGAAGTAAAAAATAAAATAAACCTTCTTAGTCTCAATAACTAAGCTCCTAAACTAATGTAAGTAACGAAGATCATTAAATTACTTCAAAAAAATTATCAGAATGTCACCGCCCAACTCGATGCCATCATTTTACGCCTTACCTAAATAATTTGCTTGTTCGTTTGGCGCCGACTCAAAATTAGTTACTTACATTAGTTTAGGAGCTTAGTTATTGAGACTAAGGTTTATTTTATTTTTTACTTTTCAGTTCCGTATTTTGTCTGTTTAAGTTTTTGTTAAAAAGTTTTTATTGTCCTTCATATTGACACTCAACAATGTTCATGATTTGTAATATTTGATGCTGAAAGAATGTTAAAATATCAGAGTAAAATATCAGAGCAGTTGTGAATTAAATAGAAAATATGTGGTGGATTCATTGTTTATTTTCAAATTCAAAAAAAGTTGTTGTTTTCTGTTAGACATTCAAAAAAATAACTTAATTTTTATCGTGAATTTTTCAATTCACAGTAAAATCTTTCTATTCAATGTTCAATTGAGAATGTTTCCCATTTCAAAAAAAAATTTATCTTACGGGCTAATTCATATTCTCGTGAGACAAAAATTTTCTATGAAATACATCAGTACTGAAATTATTTTCTTATAAATGAACAAAGAGTAGCTGAATGAACAAATTCCGAAAGATGAATGTTCATTGACGCCAAGTTGGGGTTGTCTATGCCTACTACGCGACTGGCCTAACTCAATACAATGTTTCTTTTTTTCAGATCTACGAATGTCCAAATTGCAAGAAAATATTTTGCTTGGATTGTGATATTTTTGTACATGAGACTTTGCATACCTGCCCTGGTTGTGCAACAAATCTGTCAACATTTCAAATTACCCATTCCAACTGAGTGTCCAATAAATGTTTTTTTCTTAGTTGATGGAATATTTGAGTTTCACTTGTTACCTTTTGTTCCCCTAAATCAGTAAGTAATTCTAATATATGGAAAACATGAAACATTTTGTACATTGACGTAATGGACTATATGCCCATTGTGACCTATCCTATATCATGTATTTGATCATAAAGGACCAATAAATATTCTATTCTATTCTATTTCAAACTTCAGTTCTGCCGATAATGAAAACTTGAATTAAATCTACCAAAAAATCATAAAAATACTTAATTGAAGCCATTCAGTAATGTTCGTTTCAGAGGAGCATTTTCTGATTTTGTAATTTTATTCACAAGAAAAAATCTAATACCATATATATTCGGATAGGTTTCCCCAGCAGGATTATTCTGAATAGTCAATGTTTCGGTTCGACTGCTTGTCAAAATTAGGGAAATTTACACACTTTTTCCATACCTTTCTCTTACTTTAAAATTTTATTTTGATCTTGCCTATCTTGTTATAAATATAAAATTGAGTGACACACACTTCTTCAAATGAATTAACAGTGAGATTGTGCCAATGGGAGATGATCTGAGGAAATTATATTGGTTATTAAAAACCACAAACTGTACTATACTAAAACAGTGAATGAAACTAAAATGACTGCCTTCCAGAGTTCTCTTGAAGGTAAAACCCCACAACAAAAACAAAAGTCCATTTGGAAAACGTTGAATACAAAAAAAGTCTCAAAATTGATAGAGTGTGACCCATTTAAAATGGAACCACCCCTGTAGAATACGCATTAAGATGTCTAGAAACCCTGGTGTATGCACTCATATCTGAAAATGTGTGGGATCAAACGTGCGACAATATGGCCTGCTTGATTTCTTAGATGGCGACCTGATTCGAATGATTGTTGAGTAGATGTCAACACCAAAGAGCAACTCTCCTAAGAAATTTATTCGGACAATGTTCAGTCCGCTCCGAAATCGTCAAAGATGTGGAAGAACTAGATTTCTGAATTCAGCCATTGTCTTCAATCATTTGGGCAGACAGCGACCAGCGACAAACAGTTTAGTTTTCTTTACTTTATTACTACATCCACCTTTCGAATCGAAGCTTGCCTTGCTCCGTGTCGCAGCCGTTACACGAATCAGTATTTTCCCAAGATTTTAACCTAAAATCTTAGATTACAATGAAAATGGCCTAAAAGACACTGTCGGCCTAGAATTTGATTCTTGTTTGCTCTTGGCGTTTGGCTTATTCAATTGTGGCGTTAGAAAATCGAGAATTCCGTTTTCATTTCGAATTATACATTTATTCAAAATGAAGTGCTTGGTTCCATCTTGCGAAACTGAAATGACATTTTATGTAAGTAAAATATAGTATATAATACCATTGTCTCTTTATATCAGTATAGAACTCTTGTCTATGCTTTAGACAATGATAGAACAATACAATTTAAATGATATTTGATTTCTGAAACACTTCAATTTTATTTTTTCAGGCTCACTCTTCCGAGGCACGATGAGAGGAAGAAATCAAAGATCAATTGAGTGACAAAAATTGTGTCTGCAGTGGGCACTTATGTAGGCAGGATGATATATATTGTGGTAAAGAATTAAATCACATTATTGAGACCTGAAGCTATCCTCAAACTGTTTACGAAAACCCTATTTACCGTAAATCCAAACAATTCAGAGGAGTTTCAGGTTAGTTGATTAAGAGAATAATGAAAAGCGAGTAGGGAACATATATATATATATATATATATATATATATATAAACATTTTGAGTAGGTTATTAATTCATTTTTGAGAAAAATTATTCATCTTATGGAAATAAATTACTTATAGTTGGCTAGCACACCTAGTTATTTGTATTGATTACATTTTTCAAAACCCATGTATTCATTTCAGGAGTTCGGAGATTTTGTTATCCACATCAGCAAACAGCAGGAATAAAAACATTGGGTCAATTGAAAATCTGAATGAAAGGAATATCAGTTTGGTTCAATTTCACTAAGATGAAGGAAACCTGCTTTCAGAAAAATCTTACCAAAACAAGGAAAATATTGTCACTAGGTACTCTTGTAATATGACCAATGGATGAAATTTCTTCTTCAGAAGAGGTAAGATATTAATTGAATTCTTATGTTGGAATTTCATTACAAAAAACAGTTAATCTCTTAACCTTTCGAATATAAACTTGTTTTTCAAAAATATTCCCATTTAATGTTACACTCTGAAATTCAAAATATCTTGCACTACATTTGATGTTCTTTATTCTGTCACTAGAGATATCAAATAGTTATTTATGCAACAAGTGCAAAAAGTAAGTGTTTATTGCACTCGACGTGAAGTTGTCCGATGAGGCCATTAGGCCGAGTTGGACAACACGTCGAGTGCAATAAACGCTTTTTGCATGAGTTGCATACAATATTTTTTCTACGTTCATGCAAAAATAAAAAAATGTTTTATTTAGGTGGCACTAAGTGTGGGAAAATAAAAAGCGTAATTAAATAGTAAAATATTTATTAATTAATTAGCACTATCGATTTGCATTGAGAAAGTTAGGAACGAATACCTATGTTAGGAACAATTTAACTCATTTTTGATAAATTGTATTTTCTAGTAATTACGTAATCCAATATGCAATAAATATGATTGAAAATAATATGCAATTGTTTAAAATGTAATACAATATCACAGAAAATGGACTAAAAATGGCGTCGATTTGAACGATTATGTAGTAGAATGACAGATGAGTGCAATAAACATTTTATCAGAGGAACAAATAAATTCATGTATCATTGTATACTAGATGGATTGTGTTTCAAGTTGTTTCATTCCAATGTTGAAAAGTCCCTTTTGATGCAACCTGTGCATTTTTTATTAGCATGTTCACAATACCAGGAGAAAACATGGCAATATTTCAATCCTTTGTGTGACATTTTTTATATCTATGAAATCCTAAGCTTATCTTCAGTCTGAATGTCAATGTTGGTGACCATTCCATTCCCCACTCATATAGATTGCAGCATTTGTAAACTATTAATACAGGAATTTCGATACTTTTGAGAAATTATTTTCATTATCCATTTATAAAATGTCTATTTCAACATATTTTCTCAAGAAAAAAAAGGCACATTAGGAAAGAAATGACAGCCTATAAAAATTTGGAAAGTTGAATCTTGTTGAGTGGACTTTTTTTACATTGAATACATTGAGAGTTGATATATCATTGAATGCATCTGCAGTTCTAAGTAATGGAAAGTTCATTCTACATTCCATACAATTGGACACTACTGTTGAAAAGCTATTTAATGACAAACAAGATTTTGGTAAAGTGTGGTATAAAGTTGCAGGCTCTCTCTTTTTTGTGAGTTCTGCTATCATTTAGCTGTCCCTCAATGTTCATATATCAATCTGATGAAATCGAATTCAATAATAAATATGCTTGAAACATTTTGAAATACCATAACTTCATGATAGAAAAGTGGATTGAGATTTCAAATATAATGGATTTTGACAATTTTTTTAATGTTTTTAATTTTTAGGAGAAAATACTGTGCACAGGAAACTAAAGTTCAAAAGTCAACACTGCAAATTTAGTATTTCTGCTAGATCCTTCCTGTAGATAAGAAACAAAAAGAAAGGGTCAACATCATTCGAGCCTACAAGACATTAGAATTATATGAGGTAAAAATTTATTTCTATATACTTATGGTTGATAATTCATAATTGTGGAGGTTCTGCCTGGAATTTACAAATTATTGGAGTTGTATTTTTTAAAATTGGATTCAAAAACTGCCTTTAGTATGCCTTATTTAATGCATCTATTTCTTGTGACAGATAACTTTGCATCACTGCGAAACAAAGTATCCACTTGAAGATAGCAATAGTGAAGGTTTCTAACGAGCAATGAAAAAGTCAATAAGAGATATCAAAAAGATTCATAACTACAGGTTGATATGAGGTGAAATGAATATGACTCATATTTAGTTTAGTTGAAGTAAAGATGTTCCTTTTGAAATGACCAAGCTATTTGTATGTTGTCTTGTCTGTTTGTAAGGCCATTAGGTGCAATTCACACAGAACAGGTGCGTGGTGGTGGCGAGGGACTGGCGTGGTGCAGATGTGGAGTAGACTTGGTGTGCTCAATAAACACAGAAGGGATACCGGACGTTTGTCATTGTCAGTTACCTACTTTGAAAGCAAAGTGAAAATGATCTCTTAAAAGAAGGTGACCTGTTGGACCTTGTGAATGTATGTAACATATAAAAGAAAAGGAGATACTGGGTACATCGTTGTGGTTAGATAAAGGAAAACTAGTGATTTGTTCAGCGTTATGGAAGCTCAACATGAACCCTGAATGTTTTCAAAGTCATGCAGTTGCACTTCTTTGTAGAACTCTATTTCAAATTTAATAGCAAAATATCCAATAATTAATTAGCACTATCGATTTGCATTGAGAAAGTTGGGAACGAATGCCAATGTTAGGAACAATTTAACTCATTTTTGATAAATTGTATTTTTTAGTAATTTCGTAATCCAGTATGCAATAAATATGATTGAAAATAATATGAAATATGCAATTGTTTAAAATGTAATACAATATCACAGAAAATGGACTAAAATAGCGTCGATTTGAACGTTTATGTTTGTTCATAATAACAAAAGCTGTAGTAAGAATGGACAGAAGAGGGCAATAAACATTTTATTGCACTAATGCAATAAAGAACCAGTTTTTTCACCATATATAGTTCAATAAAGTTTTGGTTTTGCATGAATGTAGAAAAAATAATTCCCATGAAAAAATGTAGAAAAATCGAATTCCAGTTTCATATATTTTATTTGGGATAACCATGTTCTCATTGGATTCTTATTTCTAGCTGATATACACCTTTTTCATGACAGGGTGGCCTGATATATTATACTCAGCATAATATTATTTACCCACACAAATAATATTCAAACTCATAATATTTAAAATTGATATGAAATGTCAAAAACTAGTATTCAAATAAGTGATTCATGAATAATTTTTCATTTAATATTGATTTATATTTGTTGAAGGTATGAATGAAGAACAACTTTTCAATCATTCCCATCGAAACTTTACTAGGTACATTTGTGTTTTATATTTCACTTGACACAGTGTGAAAATTAATTATTCTTGAAATTTTCAGGAGGCAAATTCGCATATGAAATAAAATTCAGCATACCTAGGAAAATTCAGTATGTCTGTGTCCTGTCCATTTGGTGGATGAAGAAAAGCCAATACGTCCTTGACAACACAGGATCATTTGAGGTATATATTGTCATACACATTTATATTACCTCGCTTTCTTGTCTGTTCGGTACAAATCTTGCAATCGATTTTAAACTAACTTCCTGATGAGTTTTAAAACTTCAGACATAGCTCAGAACTAGTTGACAATGCAATATTAAGTCACTTTCATGTCTGTATGTCTGTTTGTTTGTCTGTAGAACGTTTACGGAACAAAAAGTGAGGTTCGGATTACACAATATCTAAATAGCACCAACAGAATGATCGATGAGTCAATGAGCACTGAATTTAACTGCCTTCCAAATAGTCACTCAATGTAACAACTAAATGAATTACAAATAAATTAATAAATAACCTACTAAACATCGTTAGAATACAGAAAATAGTATGACACATACATTACCCTGAAATTGAAAACAAGCAAATTAAAGGGTTCATTTTAAGTATTTTACCATGTTTATATTAACTCGCTTTCGTTGTCTGTTCTTTTCGGTACATATCTTGTAATAATAATAGCAATCCATTTTAAACTAACTTCCCGATGAGATACTTGATCTTCAAACATAGCTCAAAACTGGATGACAATGCAATATCAACTCTCTTACATGTCTGTCTGTTTGTCTGTAATAATAATAATAATAATAGTAAAGAGCAATCGATTTTAAACTAAATTAAATAAACCTGAAATTTGCCATATGTCTCTGTCATCATCTCATTAAGATGTCTTTTTAGTCCGTTTTATAAACGTGGTATATTAAAAAAATATATCTAAATTTCTGGTTGACGTTCAATAATTATTGGAATTGTTTTTTTTATATTTAGTGGTTGATCGATCTTCACCTACTTGATACACATATTGCATATGCCAAATATCTTTGCATCACATCAAAATAATGATTCACCTAGACATATAATCATTTACAGCTTCTACTATAAAAAATCTCTTCTGAACATTTTGTCCCATTGAGTATGTAATAAAAGTATATATTTATCAAATTCTTTATGGAAAACCACTGTTAGATTGAAATGTATGTAATTTTTTCCTAAAATAAGATTTTCTAAAGTTTTTACTCTGAATGAGTTTTTGGTGTTCTTCTCTGACAGGTGTTCTTTAATTTTTTTATATTTATTAAATAAATTAAAAAATAAATATTTTTTTGTTGAATGAAAGTTATTAATTTTTTTTTATTTTTTTTAAAAAAAATATATAAGAAAAATATATATATATATATATATATATATATATATATATATATATATATATATATATATATATATTTTTATAATTTCTTGACCACATGTTTATTTTCTTTGTTTTCTCGAAATAAGGGCCTTAGTCAGTATATGTATTTTTTATTTGATACGACATTTCAACAAACATTGTTTATGTCATCTTCAGGTAAATTCTTGAAAATAATGTAAAACATCTAAAGTTAAAAACAATACGTTACATAACATAAACAAATATGATTAAAATTCAAAGGCGTTCAAAACTTACAATATAATTTAACAGTTATTCTTTCAATATTTGTTCATGTTGAAAGGAAACATTCTCAATTGAATAGGAAGATTCTTCTGTAAAGTGAAAATCCACGATAAAATTAAGTTATTTTTTGTGAATGTCTAACAAAACAACTACTTCCCGGCTAAACCAGCTGGACATTGAACTCCATCTGATAGATATTCTGAAAGGACCCTAACTCAATGAGTTCCTAATTAAGACTGGAATAGAAAATCAAATAACTATCTGAATAAAATGCAAATTTTCAATTTTAGATTTTTCTATTGAGTTAGGGCCCTTTCAGAATATATATCAGATGAAGTTCAATGTCCAGCGGCTTTAGCAAGATAGTTGTTTTCTGTTGACATTCAAAAAAAAATTCATTTTTATCGTGGATTTTCAATTCATAGAAAAATCTTTCTATTCAATTGAGAATGTTTCCTTTTCAACATGAATACCCACAAGAGGTTATCTTGAACGATGGAAGATAGTGACTAAAGTTTATCTTTCAGTGCAGATGATTCCACATCTGATTTCATGAACATCCTGTTCATAGTTTCAAACAAATCAATTGTGTTCATATTTCACAATTGGAATGAACATTGTTGAATATCTGAGATTGCTAGTATCGAGTTTGTTTTTATCTGTTATCGTTTTTCAAATACATTGGAGTGTTTGACATATTTAGTTGTAGTATGTAGGCTCTATTGTTATAATTTATGCAAGACTTTTTCGTAAAGATCAGTTTATTTTCATTACTATTTTTTTCTTTTGTCAAAATTTCAACCTTGTCAAAATCGAATTTACGTTGATTTTCCTTTTCATGTTTAGACAATGGTGTGATGTCTGATTTTAATCGTATTTGTTTGATGTTATGTAACGTATTCTATTTTTAACTCTACATGTTTTACATTATTTTTAAGAATTTGGGTAGTAAAATCATTCTTGCAAACTTATTTTATTTTTCTTTACAGATCAAGGAAATTGAACCTTGCAGATACAGTTTATTCAGAAGAGGAAAGAAGATAAAATGGCTGATGATTTGAAATTGCAATGGGAATTCAATTTAACAGAAAATATCGAAAACAAATGGAAAACTTGATATTATGTTATATAAAGATATAGATATTATGTTATATAAAGATATACCACTGGATGATTGATGAACCTGGCTAAACATTTTTGAGGGTGGGTTATGATTTTTTTCGATGCACAAATATAAACTACTCCTTCGATTGCCTGCAAATCAATCATCTCTTGGTATATCATTATATAGCCTTTCAGTAACACGTATACCAAATATTGACTTGGCAAAAAAAAATTATGGTGGGTTTAGATTTTTTCGAAATACAAGTATAAACTACCCCTTCGAGGACCTGCAAATCAATCATCTCTTGGTATATCATTATATAGCCTTCCAGTAACACATATACCAAAACTGAACTTGGCTAAACATTTTTGATGGTGGGTTTAAATTTTTTTTCGAAAAACAAGTATAAACTACGCTTTGGCCTGCAAATCAGTCATCTCTTGGTATATTATTATATAGCATTACAGTAATACATATATCAAAAATGAACTTAGCTAAACATTTTGAAGGTGGCTTTGTTTTTTTGAAATATCGATAAGTATAAACTATCTCTTTGCCGCCTGCAAATCAATCATCTCTTGGTAAATCATTAATATAGCATTGAATGAATGTGGTTTTGTGGAGGAACAATGTTTCTTGACATGTTTTTGGGTAACCTTCCACAGTCTGAAAATGAAAGTATAATCAGGAAAATCTATACAAGTGTACAAAGGGCAAACTAATTAGTTCACCCGATAAGTTACTGTTCACCAAATTATATTTCCTATAGAAAAATGATTCGATTTCTCAGTAACTTTTCGTTCCCTTAATATGCCTATAAAATAGTAAAATTCAAAAGATACTTCTCTATATAATTTTGATTTGACGTTTGGGACTATATCTGCCCCTGTTCTCAAAATCTTCTAAATCTCCTTTAATTGTTTGAATAATTTGGTTTTTTCTTGCAGAGTCTTTTTCGCTTTTTCAACTGATTTTCCTGATTATATTTTCATTTTCAGACTGTGGAAGGTTACCAAAACATGTCAAGAAACATTATATATACCTTTCAGTAGTACATATTCCAAATATCCACTTGGCTAAACATATTTTAGGGTGCATTTTGAATTTTTATCTAAAAGCATATCAAATATATCTTGGTATATCATTCTTAAGTTTTCATTTGTGTTGTGTTCGACCATTTTCTGTTAAATTGAATTCCCATTGCAATTCCAAGTCTTCAGCCATTCGATTTGGTTGAAAATTCGAAGGAATTTTGAATCACCCTGACGTCACTGATCATTTGGCCAGATAAAACGGCTGCCAGAAAAGGCCGCTAACTTCACACTGATCTGCTAAATAGGGCTTTTGAATTAATGCAAAGTTGAATATAATCTAAATTTGTAATTCAGAATTTTTAATGACTCTGTTATTGAATTACAATGAAACGAGAAGCACAATTCCTCAAATACTTCTTATTAACTTTGAGATATCACTAAAAAATGATATGAAGTTTCTTTTTTTTAAATAATCATTTTCATTTCAAATATATATTATCCATAGGGATAAGGGATTAATCATGTTTTGGATACAATCTGCCAAAGGAAACTGTCGTTTTGTCCAATTAAATATTCAATGTCAAATTTCAGCAAAAAGTTGTAATTAATATTGAAATAACATTTTTACAGGTTTTCTGAAGAACTCCAAAAATTATCTATAATATATAATAATAAAATATGATATTAAAATGCATTGGAAATGAAATGGAAGCCCCTCCTGTTGAATTGCAAGAGGTTCGGGCTCTCTACAGATTTTTCCAACATTTTAAATATGATCTTGGGTAAAAGTAATTCAAAATAAATAAATTCTGATACAAACCACATTGAAATATTTATTTCAGTTGTATTATATATGTAATAGATTAAGATTATTTATGTTTCTTGGGTTCAATAAAAATTTATTATTATTTTACATCTCATTATATTGATTTTTCCCAAAAATATATGTCCAAAGGTTGGGTTTTTTTTTTCAGACGTAGCTCATTTTTCGAATAAAAAGCTTTGCCACATCTCTGTCTCTCTCTAGCATAGCCTGCAAAGCTTCTGAGCAAAATCATTCATTCTGACTGAATAACAACCCATCATCATTTTGAAAAGGTCTTTGTGGATTGATTTGTTGAAAATATAAACAGGATGTTCATAAAATCAGATGTGGAATCATCTGCGACTGAAAGATAAACTTTAGTCACTATCTTCCATCGTCAAGACAACCTCTTGTGGGGTATTCATGTTGAAAAGGGAAACATTCTCAATTAAATATTGATAGAAAGATTTTTCTGTGAAGTATAGCCTTGAGTGTTCAAGAATTTGGTTTGGTTTGCTCATGCCAGCCTTTTCTGAAACTGGTTCTGGAATCCAATGGTTGTCTTGGAGTGGCTCCGAACTGGAAATATTAATAATAAAACATTATTTAAATAGGTTCAATAAAATATAAGTAGTGTGTGTTGTTTGAGAATAAAGAGAAAAAATCGTCAATAAATATTTTTGGTGAAAAATATGTTGTCTATACCTATATTTAATATGTGTCATTATCATTTTTAGTTTGGGAATTAAATTGAATGCCCGAAAATCAATTGATTACAAAGGCGGTGCCATGCAAATAATTTTTTAAGATGAAAAAAGAAACCAAACATTCTCCAAACCCTTGTGATCAGAGGAAACCAATTGTTTATTTATTTTTTTCATTAAGACTTTGCTCTTTCATATATTTTTTCACTTTTATCCTTGTATCATGTTGCTGCTAGATTTTCCAAATTACGAACGGTCACTTAAATTCAACTCTCTCAAACTACTAAGGAATATAATTTAAAATTTCTGAGAAAGTGCTATGAATGCTAATTTATTATTTTCCACTTGGAAATAATGGTGACACGCAGTCATGGATAGTCATAAAGTAAATTTATAATTAAATTACAAAAAAATTTTCCCCAATCAATGAATCTTGTTTATTTAGTATATCTCTTGAAAGGGTATTGTGAAATTTTGATAATTATTGAGGAATTTAAAAGCATTATTACATGAAATGTTGATCTATTCAGCAATTGCAAATGATAATATTTTTTGGTTTAATACATTGAACTGTGAGAATTTTTCTTTTGAACTTCAATGAGTGCACATATTTCCCAACAACGGATAACTCAACTGTTCATTTTGAATATCAATTTCGTTTTCAGACTTTAATAGAATATAATCAATATGGGTTGCTTTTTTGGGGCTAATATCATTTTTCATACGGTATTTTCATACCTTTAAGTTATGTTTGTATTCATAACCTCCATAAGTTGGAAGACACATCGTATTGGTGTCCAGAATCCTATGACTTTGAGCGTTGAATTTGAGTTAAAAATACCTTTATTGACATAGGAAAGGTCATCAGTATCTCCTGAAGTAATTGGGAGCACAAAGTTTGTGCTCAGTGAGAGATTGTGCAAGTAGGTAACCCAAAATTGTGAAAATCGTTGGAGACTATAAATTTACCCAAAAATCAAACTATATATCACAACCGAAACTTTTAGGACCAGGCTTCGATTTGAACTCCAGAACAGTACTTCGAAAATGGAATATATTATGCGTCAACACAATCTAAGCTCTGTCGTTAATTCATTTGAAGTGCAAACAAAATCCTTAGAATTTATGCTTGGTTTATGCAACGTTCCCAAGAACTAAGCGAACTAATAACTAAGGATTCAACACTAGCAAATCAATGAGCGCGTTTATGGAACCCCTAGTACAAGAACTAAGAACCATGACTAGAAAGTTGCCCAACTTTTAACTAAGAACTTTGGTTCTTACTTGAAAGTTGGGCAACTTTCTAGTCATGGTTCTTGTCCTAGGGGTTCCATAAATGCGCTCATTGATTTGCTAGTGTTGAATCCTTAGTTATCAGTTCTTGGGAACGTTGCATAAACCAAGGGTTTGGAATTATCGGAGAAAAAGTCCCACTTATTGATTCCATAAACTTTTAAAATGTGTTATATTAGCAATTTCACTCACCTGCATTGGTTCGGCAAAAAATCGACATCCTATGACTGACCACACAACATACAAACATGATCCATTTCAATGAATACAAAACATTGGTAAATAACTGAGTTTTGCAGAAATAACAATTCACAAATCATAACCTCAATCGGATTGAAAAGCATTCAAATTTTCCAATTGGTTGGAAGTTTCATAAGTTATATGTCTGTATTCCGCAGCAGTGTGCAGGTTGCCTAAGGTTGGCGAATGCATTTTGTAATGGCCAAACAGATCCAATTCGTTGAACTATGTCAATTTGTCACCATCTATTGTGAAAAATTTGAAGTAGGACGCGGGAATCTCTACCAAAAAGTCTAAACAAAATCGAATCAGTACATACACCAGGGTTTCTAGGCATCTTAATACGCATTTTTCAATCAATCTCAAAAAAACTTTAGTTTCATTTCCAAGGCACTCTATGGTTTTTTTTTCTTTGTCAAAAACGGCAAAAGTTTATTGGGCAATTTTTGTTTTTAAATTTGAATACACCACTGGATTTGTAGTCGCTTTAAATAAAAACCATCAAAATTACATGAAAAAATATTGGTTAACAACGAAGTTACAACAACTTTAATTTTGAAAATAAAGTATTTAATTATAATTTTTATTTAGATTATAGACATATTTAAAATCTGGCAACACTGCTGATACAAAGTAGAACACCAGTGAACCTGTATAGTGAAAATCTGAAGTCAATAGCTCATTCCGTTCTACAGTTATAAGAATGGTAATGTGAGCGAGTTGTGGTGGAAGCGATTTTGTAATAAAAATCTGACTACGCCACTGGATTTGTATATTATATTCCCTTAAAATAATTTCCTAATTCAACTGTCTCGTGGCGGAACTACCTTAAAGTGATATTCTCAAATAACCAAATAGTGAAACAAATATTGAAATCCAAGAAAAAATTGATAAATACACCTATAAAAATTAGCGAGGATCAAACATTAATGCAGCAGGACTTGTTCAAAACGGTAAAGGAAGAGAGTTATCCCGTAGAAAGGCGAATGGTGAGGAGAATTTGATCATCAGGTATAGAAGAGGCATTCCGACAATAGAGGAGAAAAAAACTAGTAAACACCCCGTTACAAGTTTACTGCCAGAATGTGGGAGGTCTTCGCACAAAAATACAAGAACTAATAAAATCAGTACCATAATCTAGCTATGATATGGAAAGCTGGCTTTCTCAAGATATTTTAGATTCTGAATAAAAAATTGCCTCGTACAATGTCTTCAGATGTGATCGTAGTTGTGAATCAAGTTCTAAAACCAGAGGAGGAGGGGTACTGATCTTAGTGAAAAACTCGATAAAGGCAAGTAAGGTGAAATCAGCAATAAGATCAGTCGAGCAGCTGTTCATACACTGCACAAGAGGAAAAGAATGTTTCATAGTGGGGGGCGTTTACATCCCACCTCAAGCTGAAGAGGAAATTTATATACAACACTGTCAGGTTGTTGAGGAAGTGATCCAGAAATACAGTCATTGTAAGTCTTTCATTTTTGGTGATTTCAATGTACCCGAGGCTGATTGGACTAATGAAGCTACTGGAGTTCTAGTAAACTGCCCACAAAGGTCTAAAGCGTTACTCCTAGCACAAAGTTATGGTTTTCTGAACTGCTATCAAAGGAACCTCATCCCGAACACAAGAAACGTATTTTTAGACCTAATTGTCACAAATGTACAAAACTTGGAAATATTCACTCCATTAGACCCTCTTTTTTCAAATAGCATGCACCATGTGAGTTACCCCTTCAAAATAATTAATTTTGAAAGAACAACTCTGAATATAGATTACACCGAATTTTATTATGACTTCAGAAATGCAGATTACCAAGGTCTCAATAACTATTTGAATGCAATAAATTGGAATGTTAATCTCCATTTAGCCAATATAAATGATGCAACTACTGAATTTCATCACCTATTGAATATGGCAATAGCTTTGTTTGTACTCGTAAAAAAATTCAAAACATCCACTCACCCCATGTATTATAGTTGTTACTTATTATTATGTTCATACTGTAGATGTTTAGAATTAAAAGATAAATGAGAACTGTCACTGTCACGACATAACAAATGTAGTGAAATAAAGACTTTTCATCTGGAATTATATATTGAATAAATACCAATAAATATTTAAAATAATACATGGTGTCAGGTCGGTCACAATCAGTGGAAATGTAAGAAAGTTATGGAATTCAACAAACCTGAACCTTTGGTACTTGAAGATGGAAATGTTAGTCTGAACTGGAAAAGATTCGTTCAACGATTCGAATTGTTTATGGAAGCTACGGATATAGATGCCAAGCCAGAGAAAAAGAAAATAGCAGTATTCCTTAATTTAATTGGTGATCAAGGACTTGAACTTCACAATTCATTCACATATGATGTTGTACCCAAAAAAAGAACTTTGGAAATGATAAAGTTGAAATTTGAAGCATATTGTTCGCCCAAGAAAAATGTTATATTTGAGAGATTTCTTTTCAACAATATAATACAAAAAGAAGGTCAGCCTTTTGATAATTTCTTGACAGAATTACGTAAAGCTATCAAATCCACGGAGTACAAAGACCAAGATTGTATGTTGAGAGATCGAATTGTCACCGGAGTATTTGACAAGTCAATTCAGGAACACCTATTGAGAGAGCCAAATTTAACTTTGGAGAAAGCGATTGATCATTGCAGAGCGAAGGAAACAAGTTCATTCCAATCAAAAACGCTGCGGGAAAAAATAATTACCATCAATGAAGTAAAACCAAACAAGCAAGTTGTTAGAAGATATAAAATGAGGAAGCCAAATTGTGATTATTGTGGTTCGAACACGAGCCTAGGAAATGTCAAAAAAACAGAGGAATATCAATGAAGTTTTGGTTACAGGATATGAGAATGCGGAGTCGGACAATGAAATATATATAGATGCTGTATCGAAAAATATGAAGCCAATGGAGCATACTGTTGGTAGTATAACTGTGTGGACAGAAGAGGTGAAAATCAATGACAAAATTATCACCTTCAAGCTTGATTCTGGCGCTGAAGTTAATATACTATCCTTGAATCAACTGGATTTTTTAGGAAGCAAGTTGAAGAATGCCATCAAACCGAATCAAATGACATTGGTAGCATATGGTAGTGAAAGTTTTAAAATTAAGCCTCTTGGTGAGATAGAACTTTTTTGCACTGTTCGAAAAATGTCCGCCCTTATATCATTCATTGTGGTTGATACCATGAATCAAACACCTCTTCTAGGTTTACCAGGGTGTATAAAATTGAATTTGATTAAAAAAGTCGATAGTGTTTTTCCAAAGTTCCGTTCATTTGAGGATATTCTTCGAATCTATTCTGTTGTTTTGAGGGATGTGGAAGTATTCAAAACATCACATTACTTTGAAAAAAATGCTATACCGCGTGTTGTTTCTTGTAGGCGGGTTCCACATGCTTTACTAGATAGACTAAAAAGTAAATTGGACCAATTTGAGTCTCAGGGTTTGATAAGGAAGGTTGATAAACCAACAGAATGGGTTAATCCTTTGGTCATTGTGGAAAAACCAAATAAGGATTTGAGATTGTGTTTGGATCCAATGTATTTGAATTCTTCAATAAAACGAGAACATTTTCCCATACCAACACTTGAGATATCTTCAAAATTACTTGGAAAAACATATTTTTCAGTATTTGACATGAAGGATGGGTATCTACAGATTGAATTAGATGAAAGTAGTGCTGATTTATGTACATTTGCTACACCTTTTGGAAGATATCAATATCTTCGTCTTCCTTTTGGAATCTGTTCAGCTCCTGAAGTATTTCAAAAGAAAAATCAGGAAATTTTTGGTGATATTCAAGGGGTAGGCTTATACTTTGATGATTTGATTATTACAGGGCGTAATGAGGAGGAACATGATGCAAATTTGAGATTGGTTTTAGAAAAAGCATTAAAATATAATGTTAAATTCAACAAATCGAAAGTACAATTCAAGCAAAAAAGTGTTAAATTCATGGGTCAGATTTTTTCTGAAGAAGGTGTGAAGCCAAATCTTAATTATGTGAAAGCCATTACAGATATGCCTGATCCAAATAATAAATCTGATCTGATGCGATTCTTAGGAATGGTGAAATTTGTAGGAAAATTCATACCTAATTTGTCTCGAATTTCAGCACCACTAAGGCATTTGACTAGAAATGATGTTGGATGGAGTTGGTCTGAGGAACACAAACAGGTGGTATTAAAACTAAAATATTTATTGTGTAAAGCACCTGTACTATCTATTTTCAATCCAAATGAGCCTGTGGAAATTGAAACGGACGCATCCAAGGATGGCCTTGGATGTTGTTTGCTTCAAAATGGGCATCCAGTAGCATTTGCATCAAGGAGTTTGAATTCCTCGGAGCAAAAATATGCTCAGATTGAAAAAGAAGCATTGGCGATCGTTTTTGCTATACAAAAATTCCATTATTTTATTTACGGTCTCCAAAAAATTTAAATAAATTCCGATCATAAGCCATTAGAATCAATTTTTCGAAAAGACTTACATTCAATAACACCCCGTATACAAAGAATGTTGGTTAGGCTCTTGAATTATAGCATACAAGTATGTTATAAGCCAGGAAAGTATTTATATATTTCGGATACACTTTCAAGAGCTTACCTCAAAGAACAAGGGCTTAAATCAGATTCTGAATTTGAATATGCTGTACACTCCTTGTGTAATAATTTGCCCATGTCTTCTGAACGAAAAAATCAGTTCATACGTGCTACTGAGTCAGATGCAGAATTGAAAGAAATTGTTGATTTTCATGTCAGGGGATGGCCTGATAAAAAAAATATACCAAACAACATCAAGCATTACTTCAAACTGAAAGAGAATATTTCATTCAGCAATGGGCTCCTATACTTAGATAAAAAGTTGATTGTTCCAGAATGCTTACGTGATGAGATGATACGTTCAATTCATGAGGGACATTTTGGTATAGAAAAATCGAAGTCTAGAGCTCGGAAAATATTTTATTGGCCAAATTTAGATTCTGATATAGAAAAATACATTAAAAAATGTAGTGTGTGAAAAATTTGCTAGGAAAAATCAAAAAGAGGAATTACTCCCATTTGAAGTTCCTAAACGACCTTGGCAACGATTAGGAACTGATATATTTTCATATGGAAACAAATAATGTTTTTTGGTAGTATACGATTCCTATTCCAATTGGTTGGAACTTGTTCGATTAGAAAGTAAATCGGCTTTGGCGGTTATAAATAACCTGAAATCATTATTCTCTAGATTTGGTAGCCCTGATATTGTGGTTTGTGATAATGTTCCTTTCAACAGTTATGTTTTCAAGCAATTCGCAATAGAATGGAATTTTGAAATAAAAACGAGAAGCCCTTATTATCCTCGTGCAAATGGGTTGGCTGAAAAAGGTGTGTCTTTAGGTAAAAACATTATCAAGAAGTGCATTGAGGAAAATGGGGATATTGAGTCTTCATTATTGGTTTATCGAAATACTCCTTTAAAAAATATGGATTACACTCCTTCTCAATTGCTGATGAGTCGTTTATGTAAAACTAAAGTGCCCACATCTGAGGATTTATTACAACCTTCCCTTTGTAAGAATGTCCAAAATAAGCTCAGTAAGAAACAACAGAATGGTGCATATTACTATAATAGATCAGCTAAGTCTTTGGAACCCATTGAACCAAATTCGAATGTTACAATATATAATCATATAAAAAACATTTGGGAACCTGGGAAGATATTACATTCACATGAACCACCTAGGTCATACAAAGTAAGGACTGCTGAAGGTAATGTAATAAGAAGAAATAGAATAGATTTGAGAAAATCCTCAAATGACATCCTTGAGAATGATGTAGAAACAATTATTATGCCATCTACATCCACACCCACAGGGTGTAAAACACAAAATGATTTAATAGAAAGCTCTTTATCGGAGCCATCTGCTAGTTCTTCAGTTATATCTGAGTCTCGTGATTGTTCTATCAATTCTTCATCACCTAGTTCGAGATTATCTACTGATTGTGGTAAAAAAGAATCCATTGGGAATTCAAATTATCCCTACACAACAAGATCAGGTAGGATTGTTAGAAAGCCTATCAAATTTAGTTTTTGATTTTAGGAAAGATGTATTATAGTTGTTACTTATTATTATGTTCATACTGTAGATGTTTAGAATTAAAAGATAAATGAGAACTGTCACGACATAACAAATGTAGTGAAATAAAGACTTTTCATCTGGAATTATATATTGAATAAATACCAATAAATATTTAAAATAATACACCCCAAATGGTTTGATGCGGATCTAAGGTTTCTAGAAAAGCAGAAAAAATTGGCCCACAAAAATGTTATGCTCAGCAGGAGAAATCAAGAATTTTCTGTGTTAAGACGTGCTTGTAAAGATCAATCGAAAATTTGTTATGATAACTATATACAGGGTGTTAATGCTACGCTCAATACTAGCCCAAAATATTTTTGGCAGTATATCAAAAGCAAGGAATCACTCGATAGTCTGCTGTCTACAATGCATTATGAAAATTCAATCGCAAGTAATAATGATCAGAATATTTTGCTGAGTATTTCTCTACAGTATATGACAATTCCCTTAGTGAGTCTGATGATCATCCTAATCTAAATATTAATTCGTATATTTCTAATCCCAGTATATCAGAGACGATGATTTTCCAGAAAATTTCAAAAATCCCCCGCAAACTCAGCTCAGGTCCCGACAGAATTCCAAATATTTTCTTAAAAAATTGTATTTATTCTCTAACTCATCCTATATTCCTTCTATTCAAGAGTTGATTAGACCAAGCAGTTTATCCAAATTGTTGGAAACACAGCTTCATCATTCCAATATTCAAATCAGGAGACCAGGAAAATATACAAAATTATCGAAGTGTGTGCAACCAGTCATCTATTCCAAAATTACTTGACAGTTTAATTTCAGATCACCATATTGTATTGGAGAAGATTGGGGATTTCGGTTTTTCGGACCACTTGGTTAACGGGTTTGTTAGTTTTTTGACTGGTCGTACACAACAGGTTAAAATCGGGGGATGCAAATCAAGCGATATATTAGTTACATCTGGAGTACCACAAGGGTCACATTGTTCACCTCTGTTATTCAACATTTTTGTGAATGATATCAGATGCTGTGTTAAAAACTGTGAACTTCCTAATGTTTGCTGATGACCTGAAGCTGTTCAGACCGATAAAATCATCTAATGATCAAATTCGTCTTCAGGCTGATCTTGATAAATTGTACGATTGGTGTGTTACAAACAAATTGTTCCTCAATGTGAACAAATGCCACTAGATTACTTTCTCAAGAGTTGGTAGGAAATTTGATACATCTTACTACTTAAATAATCAGCAGCTAGAATATACTTCATCGATTAAAGATTTGGGGGTCATTTTTTATGAACAGCTCAAATTTGTTGACCACATAAACAAAATTAGTCATCACATAAACACTGGGTCTTATTTTTCGTAATTGTTCAGGTTTTTCCATGGAAGCATTAAAAAGGGTTTACTTAGCTCTAGTGGTATCTCAGTTAGAATATGCAAGTATCATTTGATCTCCGTTTTATCATGTTCACTGTGTTACTCTAGAAAGGGTGCAAAATAAATTTTTAAGATTTTATTCTTTCAAATTGGGACGTCAAGTACAAAACTATGACTATTCGATTGTATTGCAAGAATTGGATCTAAAACTATTGCAAAAAAGAAGAATTCACAAAGATCTTTGTTATGCAGTAGCTTGCTCAATAGACTGGTGGCTTGTCCTGAATTACTTGAATCTGTCAACTTTCATGTTCCGAACAGAAACCTCAGGCACAGCTATTTATTTTTTATACCCCTCCATCTTACAAATTATGGCAAACATCCTTTAGAAAGAACCCTAAAGTTATTGATTGACAAAGACATCTGTGTTTTTGGAGTCTCTTATGATAAATTCAAGAAATTATTGAATAATATAAGTTGGTGATTATTTAAATTTATGTTATATAGTAAAACCTAATTTTATAAGATAGTTATTTTATGCTGTACATATTGGCTTTCTGCAAGAGCAATAGGTTCCTCTTTTATTGAGAACATATTCCTTTTATATTCTTACATATATATTCTGTATATTATATTTCTATCATTAGTACTTATTTTGTGACATACCAGAATCACTCATGTAATCAATATCGAAGAACTCGAAATGATTTCATACTACATACAACCCCTATACTCATTCGAAAAACCATTCGAAACACGAATTGACGGATCTGGATGGGCCCCGAGTATAGAATCACAATCAACTGCGGTCATAGTCTGGTATACAGACGGTTCAAAGACAGTTGAAGGAACGGGAGCAGGAATACATGGGGTAAGGCCAAGAAGGGACTACATAATACCACTTGGCAAATGCTCCACGATATTCCAAGCTGAAACACATGCTATTATGGTATGCATTGAGTGGTCAAGAGGCATTGAAGGCAATGTAAAAGCGGCCAAAAAAGTAAACGGTCTGGGACTGCCTCCAACCTCAATGAGCTGGCAAAACACAACAAGGTCACCTTGATGTGGGTGCCAGGTCATAGAGGCATTGAAGGCAACGTAAAAGCGGCCAGCTAGCTAGACAAGCATCTGAAACGCTATTCACAGGGCCAGAACCTGTGCATGGGATTAGCAAAAACCGATGCAGGACCCTGATCGACGAGTGGATAAAAAGAAGACACCAACAATATTGGGATCAAACTGTCGGGCAAATACACAGCAAAGTCATGGTAGGGCACCCAAACCGAACCCTGACGGCTGACCTTCTGAACCTGAACAGAACAAAGGCACGTATAATAGTAGGTCTGTTGACTGGACACTGCGGCCTAAGAAAACACCTAAACACCATGGGAGTATGCAGGCAAACCGTGGAGTGTAGGCTAAGTGATGAAGAGGAGGAAACAGCCTCTCATATTATCTTCGACTGTGACGCCCTAAGTAGAAGGCGACACAGAACCTTTGGAGAGATCAGCCCGGAAACAGGCATGAATCCGAAGAACCTTATTAACAGGCTACTAAACCTAATTAAAGGCACAAACCTGTTTGAATGAGGAACCACTGACGACAGAGTGATACAATAGACCCCAGCTGGTCGCAGTGTCGAGGGAAGCTAAGTGCCAACCCTGTCTCTGGCTCGTCAGCTTTCAACCAACCAACTTATTTTGTGAAATTTTTCATTGTAATGGGGTTTATCCCATATAAATAAATTACTTTCTCTAGGTAGTTTGCACCTTTGTTCCACTGATTGGGATTTCTGATCATTTTACCATTGACTCTGCCTGCTTCCCATTTTCCATTCATCCCGTTTTCCCGAAAAAAAAATTGCCAGGTTGGTTCTCAAGTTATGAGCTCACCAACACAGACATCCATTTTTATTATATATTATCTGACCCGACAGACGTCCTGTCCAAATTTCTATATTTCCTAAATTTTTTAACCTGAAAACTCTCATCCGCGTAGAATTTATTTTTTCCTGGTTTTTTTGTGTTGTTCCATCTAGGTTATGCCTTTGACTCTACCCGCTTTCTGTTTTCCCTTTATCCCATTTTTTCGTTACCGAGTTATTCCAGTTATCGCGTTCTCCTGTTATTCCGTTATCCCATTTCCCAAAAAAAATTCACAAGTTACAATATTGTTTTTTAAATTGATTGTTAGATTCCATCACACCAGTCCTTTATTTCCATGATATACCAACACTTCCTTGGAGTCTGCCTTCGTATTCATTATGCTATCACATTCCATATCAAAACTTATCGTTGTTTTTACTATTTTTGATTTTCTAGTGTTTGGCATTTTGGTGAAGAAGCATCATACAACTTCTCCACTATAGGTGGTTCTACTCTATGTAAGGAATTAAAGTCATTTTTTAATTTAAAAAAATTTATTGATAAGAAAGCTGTCATTAGTAATTAGCATCAATAAAAAATAAATATAAATAAACATAAAAATTGTATTAACGATTTTTTTTCAACTACTAGTAGTTTATTTCTTCTTCAATGCCTTTATCCTAGCATCAAGACTGACAACGGTGGAATTAATTTCGTTTAGGCTCATTGCGAAACTCTCCTGTACTCCTTGAAGGAGCATTTTATTGTTCAGCACATGTCCGCTCATCTCTGCCTGGGTAACTTCAATCTGCGATAGGGTTTTCGTCAAATCAGTAGCTGCAAATAAAAGAAATTAGTCATTTTCCACATTCAATTCGACAATCAAGGGTTTGTTGATAGATACTTTAGAGTTTGCAAAACCTTTTTGTGTATTCAAAATAAAAACTATTGAAAATACTTTTAGATTGTATGCTCTGATTAATCAAAAACAATTTGCCGAGTTTCAGTCTTTCATAACAAAACGAGTTTTAACATCGACTTCGAACTTGATTGATATATTATAAAGATTTTTTTTTCAAGCAAAATAATTTGCCTCTCGATCAGTTGATTTCCCTAAATAGTCTAGTCAAGGAGTGAGTTTCCTGCGAAAAATAGTTCCAAGTCTCCAAAAAATATGAGCCATACCTCATTCGATTCGGCATGCAATTCTGAGAAAGAAATTTTTTTTGCTAACGAATATTGAAATTATTATTAAAGAGGAGGAAATTTCCAATAAAAAAGTCCCAACTCCCGGAACTCTATTTCCATTATTTATAATTTTAATTTAACGCTGAAAATTGCTATTGCTGTTTTTGTCATTTTGTTGTCTAGAAAATGTTTTTTTTATATATTCTTATTGTTTATAATAGTTTTTCCATTATTTAAATAATTATTTCGGATTTTTTTTTCTTTAAAAAATCATAATTGGCATTTCTCAATAGAATCACAAAAAATTAATTATTAAAAATTAATTGTTTAAGTAAACAATTTGTTATAAACAAATTCCAAATCTCATTATTTTTTTCTGAAACTACTAAAAATTACAAAAACAACCATATACGACAATAAATAAATTAATAATTTATTTTTTGTTATTCTATTAAGAAATGGCAATTGTAATTTTTAAAGAAATACAAATTCTCAACTAATTATTTAAATAATGGAAATAAAAAAAACTATTACAAACTTTTTTTTTTTGTAAGTCATTATATTCTCTAGACAACAAAATGGCAAACATTTTTTTTTAAATATTAAAATTATCAATTTGTTTATAAACAAATTTCCTAGTTTTTTTTTAAAATGTTATTAAATGCCTGTTTGATGAAAAAATAGCAATAGCAAAACAAAAAAAAAACGTTTTTTTAAATTTTTCATTTTTTGCTAAATTTAAAAAATTATAATAAACAACTTTTATAACATAATCTTGTTGAGTACATATAATAGGGCTCCAAGGAGCGTAAAAATTTTAGAGCCATTATTTAAACATTTATGCCGTTTTATACTTGTTTAAAAATAAACTTTTTTTTCCAACGGTACCTTGTTCTTTTAAGTGTGTTTTTGACACAATAGTTTATTAAAAAAAATTAAATAAATATTTAATACTATAAAAAAAATATTTTATGTGGTGCGGAGGCCTGTTTTCAGGGTTAAATTAAAATGATAAATAATGGAGATAGAGTTTCGGGAGTCAATATTTTTTTTATTGGAAATTCCGATTATCGCTATCGCTTATATTTTTGAGTTATTCCCAAAAAACTGAACCTCTTTTATTGTTTTTGTTTTTTTTAATAACAATTGCAATTTTCATCAGCAAAAAAAAATAAAGTCTTTCTCAGAATTGCATCTCGAATCGAATGAGCTATTGTTCATATTTTTGGAGACTTGGAACTATTTTTCGCAGGAAACTCACTTCTCGACTAATCTAAAAAGTGGTGTTAGTATAAAACGAAGAAAAAAAAAAACGAGAATGTTTTGCCACTTGAAATGAGCAGCATATATATATATATATATATTTGAGTAACATACCTTTGTTATGAAATTCCTCCAGTGCTTCGAGTCTTACAACCGTTTGTGGTAGCAATTTAGTAACATGTTCTGTATTTTTTACCATTTCAAATAACTCCAGAATCTAAAAAAATAGAAATGTTAACAGTTTAAGGCACCAAATCCAACAAAATATGGCATTACATGCCAAGAGGTATGAAAAACAAATTATGCCTGGGCAGAAAAGATACGCATGTAGCCGCAGCATAATTCCCACTAACATTACAGGGCAAAACTTAGTCTTATTGGGGCAGGGAACCATTTATTAGAATAAGCCATTTCTGTTAGACATGTATGTAGTATGTATGTTCTTATTATATATAATTATGAGGCAGTGGGGGTTCTCCTGAACACAAGCACTGAGATTACAGTTTATTCAAACACAAAAAAAATTGACATAAGTTTGACACCAATGTCGAATTTTGGCCAAAGAAGCAAATCCAAACATTCCCTGAAATGATTCATATATAAAAAATGCCAATAGCATCAACAACAGAAATTATATAAAGAACTTAAATCAGATTCATAATAACCTTTTTCAACTCTGATGGTAACATTAATAACTAAAACTGATCTTTACATGTTTTCCATCAGAATTCAAAATCAAAATACTCTAGTTTAGTTTATTTATTGGTGCTATTTATACATAGTATTTACACAAGTCATTTAAAAGAAAATACAATATAAGGTATAATAAATGTTTGAAAGTATACTAACATGAAATGTACATATGTAAAGATAAAAAAAATTATATAAAATTTTTATGTATATAAAAAAAATGGAAAAAGTAAGTATCACATTGAGAAGTTACTGTTTTGAAAATCAGTAATGGAGTAGAAGGCGTTGCTGAGAAGGTGTTGTTTGACCTTATTTTTGAATAAGGCTCATACACTATAAATACATCTCCCAAACATTCTAATGTATTTATCACAAACATTCGTACAAGCCAAAAGCAAAAATACCAATAGTTGGAATATTTTGTGATATATCCACACTCAGAGATCATAATAGGTGAGATCACTAATTTCTGGAAAAAATACCACAATGTCCAGAACGATAAGAAAAGTGGTTGGATTTTTTCAAATAGTATTAAAAAAAAAAAAAAATCCCAAAGAAATGCTCCTGTTTGAACACTGCGAAACCGCGCCAGGATGTGACGTAACAATTTCAGATCTATCGCTGATTGCCGAGAGCGCAAGATAATTACAGAGTTGCCAAGCGTTATTCATAATATTTCTTTCAAATGTGAGGACGCCAAAAAAATTATGTCATAGCATCCGCTATACATACATATCATTCAAGAATAATTTCATCAAGAGCAACTATGAGGAGCCTTCATTTCAATATATAACACATGCTGACACAAGTTCTGTTTCATTCATAGAATGAAACAGAATATTTCCTCAGAAGTTCCGCACAAAATAGTGACACTGGCAACTTGCTGATCGCGGAGAGTGCCAGGGATTACATCGTTGCCAAGCGTTATTCATAATATTCATTTACAATAAGAGCAGGCCGAAAAAAATAATGTCAGCACTCGGTATACATACATATTATTCAAAAATAACTAAATCAAGGACAGCTATCAAATACGAAGTCTTCTTTTCAATATAACACATGCAGACATAAGTTCTGAATTATTCATAGGATAAAAGAGAATAACATTTTCCAGAATTTCCGCGAAATAGTGACACTGGCAACTCAGGAAAATGCCAAATCAGTGGGCTTATGACGTTAAAAGAAGCGGCAATAACGCTGTGTTTGAAAGTCTCTCTGAATTTGAGGGTTTTAGAGCAGCATTTATTCGAATATTACACAATATCTTCTAGGAAAAAGTATGCATATATAATATTGTAACACTATATTTCAACTTCAAGCACATATGAAGCAAATTTGTGAGTTTGTGATCTCGCCTATTAATATAATATTACAAGCTTTTATTTAATTTCACCTGTCCTGCTGTCTGTCTGTAATCAAATCTTGCAAGTTAAATTTGACTCACTTCTAGTTGCCCGATTAATGTGAAATTTGGCAGGTGTTCATAGTTCCCGTGACAATGCATTATGGAATTTGTGATAGAGAAAAAATCAAAATGGCGGCTCTAAGATGGCGGACGAGATTTGTGTTTATGAACCAATTCTACTCAGAATTGGTCGAAAATTATGAATTTTTTGTCAAAATTCATGAAATAAAAATGGAGGCTCCACGATGGCCGACGATCTCTGTGATTATGATCCGATTCTATTCAAAATTGGTATGTGGGGGTTTTCAGGGTCGGAGACTATGAATTTTTATTCAAAATTCACAAATTCAAGATGGCGGAGAAGTTTTGTAATTATGGTCCGATTATGAATTTTTTTTGTCAAAATTCATAAAATATAAATGGCGGCTTCAAAATGGCGGACGATCTGTGTTTATGGTACGATTCTATTCAAAACTGGTATGTGAAGGTTTTCGGGGTCCGGGGTCAGAGATTATGAATTTATTGTCAAAATTCATAAATTCAAAATGGTGGACAAGTTTTGTGATAATGGACCGTTTCTATTCAAAATTGGTATGTCGGGGTTTTTGGGGTCGGAGATCATGAATTTAGTCAAAGATTATTGATTTTTTGTCAGAATTCATAAATTGAAGATGGCAGCCCCAGGATGGCGGCCAAGTTAATTTTTAGATGATCTCCTCATTGAAGAACTAGATAGCTCAGAACTTACAGGAAAAATGCCTCATAATGACGATGCATTAACAAAAATGCATAGATTAAGGCTTACTTACTAAAAAGCATAAAATAAAATAAAAAAAACCTTTTTAAAGACAAGCTTTTATTCAAAAAAGTAAAAATAACTGTTTTGGATGTGCGATGTAGGTTATTCCGTGAGTTATAGATTCAAAAGCTTGTCGCTTTTGTATTCGAACTGAAAACTTTGCGCAACAAGCTCTTGAATCTATAATTCACGGAATAACCTACGTCGCACATCCAAAGCAATTATTTTTTACTTTTTAGCTCATTCAAATAAAAGCTTGTCTTTAAAAAGTGTTTTTTTTATTGATTATTCTTTAATATTGTGTTGAGTAACATGTTTGGTTTCAATCTCCATGTTTTTTAATTATTTTTGTGTTTTAATCTGACTTTTTTAAAACTCACCATTTTGTCCTTCTCATCATTTTGCTGAATCTGTTTCTTTTTCTCAGCTATTGCATCTAGTTTTTGTGAAAGTGCTCCCAATCTCCCTTCAATATGATCAAGCTGTGAAGAATCCAGTAAACTTGCAGTAGCACTCAACTGTTCAGCTGCTTCCAGCAGACTTCCTAAGAATTGAAATCTAATATAAATAAAAATATATAATAATAGTATTGAGTAAGTAGTAAACATGTCAGAGGGAACACATGCCCAGTGCTCTCAGGGAACAATAAATGTTGTAAAACCAAACAATTTGTGCACTATGTATGCACTGAGTGCTGCAGTGTTTTTCATAGGAGCTGTTTGTTGGCAAATTATAAGAAAAAAGTTGTCTTTGTGAAAGACAACAAAATAAAATGCTGTGAACAAGAAGCAACGAGCTACCAAGAAGAAGAGACGAACTTGTTGGAAAAAACAATAAGTGAACTAATCCAAGACAGTGAAAAAAAAACAATTACATGCAGAAACTGAATGAGGAGAAAAACAGGTATTTACAACAAGCATTAGATTTGGAAAGTGAAATGAATAACCTCATAGAGAGTCAAAACAATGTAACACAAGAAATGGAAGATAAGATTAAAGAACTACAAAAAGAACTCCAAGAAAAAAGGAATGATACAAAAACAAATAGTACACAAACAGCTGATATACCTATGACTCACAAATCCACAGAAACCGAAGTGTATTCCAGTGGCGTAGATATTATGGTCGGGAAAAAATCGGACACAAATGAACTACTTGTAGAAGATATGGATAAAATTAAGGTGAAAGAACAAAGGGACACAGTGGCCAAGTTGAATAAAAACATTATTGTATAGACAACACAAAGAGATTACTCAGTTTGAAGTTGCAACAAAGCAATGAAAAACTTCAACATTTTGAAAGAGAAGTACAGGAATTGAGTGATATCAGTAGAAGTATGGTAGAAACAATAAAAGCACTTGAAAAAGATAATGAGGCCTATTGCCAAGAAATAAAGGACTTGAGAGCTGAAGTAAAGAAGACTGAAGATTGTAAGGTTATCATAACTACGAAATCAAAGGAGGATGATGGAGAAAAAAGACGAAGCATTGAAGACAAGAAAAAGAAAAATATGATGCATAAAATATTGGTACTGTGCGATGAAGGTGGACGTAATCTGGGTAAATTTATAGAAAACCGACTTGACAATACTTTTTATGTTCAAACTATAATCAAACCAGGAGCTTGTATGAATGATATTATATCTGATATAGTTAATTTAACGAAATATTTCACTATGAATGATTTTGTAACTATACAAGGTGGTATGCTTAATACATACATAACAAAAACAACTTAAATTTTTGTGAGTGGAATTTAGAACAACTGGCAACACTGCCAAGGTTAGTTCGGGATAGATGATAATAATATTTATTCTCCTTTAGAAAATGTACATACAACGCGACGAAAACACGACTGTACACTTTAATGTTGCCAAAAACAGAGTTTCAACTTTAGAGCTTATTTATCTAATTCTCTGGAAGAATGTCGTCAGATTATTAGAGAGTAACTATAAGGAATGGTTTATCCACTATAGCGTGCTATTTGTAAAAATGATTGCTACTAGTGTATAGTGCATCATAAAAGAGCAACAGACCGTGTGCTTACTGTTAGACGACATCCAAAATGGTTTCTTATTCGAGTATTCATTCAATCACTATTTTCTTCCACTCGTCTTTTTTCGGTGCTACACAACTAGTTTCTAAGAGATTTTGGGTCACAGCCACAAAACTTCAGGCATTTTGCTGTGAGCTTCCTGGATACATTCAACATAATGACAATGAGACCGGAAGTGTAAGTAGTTAGCATATCGTGATATTCCCAAATGGAAAACAAAGCCATCGTGAAAAAAAAAGAGTTAATTAAGTTTTGATCACATTTGTAGCACTGCAGAAGATATCTATTTCTTGGAATTTCCATTTCTAAGCATTCAACTGATTGCAGATTAATTAAATGTAATTTATTAAATAAAAAGGTATTTAAAAAGCTCGTTACTGACTCTTATCCTACAAACATTTTGATCAATCAAAATTAGGATCTCATAGCAGTCAATATAACTGGTTAAACTTTTATTCAAAAAAAACGTGTCAATAATGATTGAATAATCAACCTTACCTAGACCTAGCTTGTATTTACAAATCCTGAGGAAGGTGTTTTGTACAGCTTTAATTTGGTTTTTATAAAAAGTCACAATCTATACATGGTAAATTATACCTGGTATAATTTGTGATTTTATCCAAACAATGCAGTAATTATTAGAACACATTTATTTAGAAAAATCACTTCTTATACTAATAAACACTAGCAGTTCATGTTTCTTACATTTTAGTGTAACTAGCATGCCAAACAGTAATAAACTGCTGTCTTGAATTTTAAATCAACTAATTATGCTCTCAAACAGTTCACACTGAAAGTTGGTGAACATCCATATTTAATTCATTAAAAAAAAAAAAAGATAAAATCCAAGATAAAATATTTATTCGAGGGTAATATCATATGTGCTAGGGGTTTTATCGCTATAAAATATTTGAAATTTTCGAGGAAGCATTTTGCCTGGAAATTTCACAGAGTGCAATTTGCGGTCTTATTATCTGATTAAATCACGAAAGCGAAGCTTGAGTGGTTAAATATAAAATATAAATGAATTTTTAGAATATAAATAATGAAATCTCTCTGTATGAATGCGAAATTAACTTTTTTAAATCATTTAAAACTAAACATTTATATATATATATATATATATATATATATATATATATATATATATATACAGGATGGGGCACCCCATACGACACGGTCCCTGTAAACCAAACCATTAATTTTTTGGAATTTTCCATTTTTTATATGTATATTGATAAGGCTGCAAAAGGAAATTATTTTGGAGTATACAGGGTGGCTCAAAAAGTGTTTTTGAAAATGGAACACGCTGTATTTCGTTACCCTTTTGAATAGGTCAGGAAAAAATAATATGATTTCATATAAGTTACTATGTACCTAACTATAACTGTTCTCGAGTTATTGATTTTTTTATGAAAATTCTAGGTACAATTGGAAACTAAATAACATCGAAATGTATAGAAATCATCCCTTCGAATTCTGACCAAGCATAAAAGAGGTTTGGGCTATCGATTTCGATAAAACCCGTTTCTCAATATTATACAGAATGTTAAAAAATCATAGTCACTTTTTTATAATTTCGGACAAAGATAACTTTGTTATTTCAAATAGAACACCTTGTATTTTTTTGGTCTGAACAATATAAAATTCAATTATCTTTCATTTCATATTGGGGTTCCCTATACCTAACCTAAATAGTTTTTCAGATTTTGGCTTTTTCAAATAGTAGTTCTTATTTCAATGCATTCTTTGAATCAAAATAGCTTTGAAACGACATTTATTTGATTTGCTCACAGAATTCTCATTGACAGTTGTTATACTTCACTTCAACGAAAATATTTACTGTTCACTAAAATGAAGTTATCATTTACATTCATATTCTGACAGTAGTTCATTAAACAGACTATACAATTTTTTTTATTATTCAACTGAAACAACAACAAAATATGAAACACAAATGTATTTAATTCAAAGTAGGTGCTCGAAATGACGACCATCCTGTTGAATACAAAGAGCCACTCTCTCTATGAAAGACTTCTTAACATTTAATAAGATTTGAGGAGTTACTCTTCGAAAAGCAGCCCTTATTCTCTCCTTCATATTTTCCAGTGTGGTTGGAGGAGTGTCGTAAACCTCATTCTTCAAGTATCCCCATAGGAAAAAATCGAGGCAAATCTGGTGATCTCGCTGGCCAATTTTGTGGTCCTCCCCTAACAATCCATTTATTCGGAAAGCACATATTAAAAAACTGTCTGACACTGAATTTCAAATGTGCCGGAGCTCCATCCAATTGTAACCACATCCGTTGTATGATATTTAGCGGCACATTCTCCAGAAGCTCAGGCAGATCATGTCGCAAAAATCGTAAAAAATTTTGACCATTCAAGTTTTTATCAAAAAAGTATGGTCCTATAACTTGTGTACCTATAATTCCTCCCCACACGTTAACAGACCATCTATTCTGGTGATCCAGAGTGCGGAAAAAATGAGGATTCACATCATTATAATAATGGAAGTTGTGTCTGTTCACTAAGCCATTGTTATGAAAAGTAGATTCATCAGAAAATAAAATGGAATCCAAAAAATGTTCATCCTCACTAAACTTGTCCAGAACCCATAGACAAAACTTCGATTGCGATGGAAGTCTATTTCATATAATTCCTGGTGCATCTGAATACGTGCGGGTGAAATTTGTATTTTTTATTACCCTAGAAATGCTCCGTCTGCTTATGCCTGTATCTTTTTCGATCTTACGTTGGCTTCATTATGAGGGTTTTCTATGATTGATCCCATAATAATAAATTCATTTTCCTCATTTCCAATGATAGGTTTTGGCCTATTTGCCTTTTCATAAGCTACACTTCCAGTCCTACGAAATTGATGTAGCAATCGTTTGAAAACCAACTTGTTTGGATGATTCCGGTCTGGATATTTTTGGGCATACACCCTCGACGCCAAAAGGCAATTCTATAAACAACAAGTTGAATAAATGTCGTTTCAAAGAATGCATTGAAATAAGAACTACTATTTGAAAAAGCCAATATCTGAAAGGTTAGGTATAGGGAACCCCAATATGAAATGAAAGATAATTGAATTTTATATTGTTCAGACTAAAAAAATACAGGGTGTTCTATTTGAAATAACAAAGTTATCTTTGTCCGAAATTATAAAAAAGTGAATGATTTTTGAACATTCTGTATAATATTGAGAAACGTGTTTTATCGAAATCAATAGCCCAAAACCTCTTTTATGCTTGGTCAGAATTCGAAGGGATGATTTCTATACATTTCGATGTTATTTAGTTTCCAATTGTACCTAGCATTTTCATAAAAAAATCAATAATTAAAAAAAAAAACAACTTTGATGTCACACTTTTTTGGGCCACTCTGTAGACTCCAAAATAATTTCCTTTTGCAGCCTTAATCAATATACATATAATAAAATGGAGAAATTCCCGAAAAAATTCATGGTTTTGTTTACAGGAACTGTGTTGTATGGGGTGCCCCACCCTGTATATAGTACTGTCCGAATTTATATTTGTACTTGTATATATTTTGGCAGCTAGGTATTACTTTTGAAATTGTTTAAACTTAAATTTAAGTAGCTAACAAAATTGGTTCATTTTATTACCTATTACTCTTTTTTATTATTATTAGGTACTTTTGAATACTTTGAAACTATTGCATCCAAAAAACAATTCCTATTTTTTTTTAATTTAATAAAGATATTCTGATATAGAATTAGATGTCGAAAGATTGGCAAATTTCAATAAATTGTAACTAATTTTTGAAAGAATTGGGTATTGTTCCAATTATTCATTGTAATTCTTCAATGTATATAAAATAACCAGGGCCATAAATAGAACATCGGGACCCAGGGGTGACAACTTATGCCTCCCCCATATGTATGTGTGTGTAACATAATGCAGACTCAAAACAAACAAAATTATTAGATATTCGTAATATGTATGAGCAGAACTGTATCGAATATTTATTCAAAAATTGTCATAAACATATGAGTTCACTTTTGAATTCCACTGATTATTTAGAAGTATGCTTTCCTTGATTTCAGGGAGAATCCGGACCCCCTTAAAAACTATGGGTCCCCTTGAAAACTCCGGACCCTGGAAAACACCCCAACCCCTCTCGTTGGGCCAGAAAATAACTGTTGCCTACAGTGTGTTCATGAAAAAAAAAAGATTCAAACTATCCCGATATGTAGGAAACATGTTTGAAAATTGTCCTATTTGGATCATTGCAGGGCAATATTTCTTTATGTTTTCCACAGAAAAATTTCTGTTGATTATTGCGTGTTGGGGGTGTTCTACAGCATCTGTGAAAATTCCAAAAAAATCGGTTAGGTGACCATATATTAGGTTCAACCGTAGTTTTGAGTTGTATTTATTTTTTGTTATTTTCGAGTTGAGTCAATTGTCTTTTTTTTAACCGAAAATGGGCAGATGTTGAAACCTAAGATACCTATATTTGTTGATTAGCATTCAATCTAGCTGGTGGTTATGAATATCTCTTGTCAACTAATCACCTTTTGAAGTCAAAGCAGTCAAACGAGATAGCTTGTCGCTAGATGAACCAAGAACATCCTCAAGCCTATGTAGTCTAGATTCCAATTCTGCTATTCTAGTAGTTTGGGCTAACCTAGCCTGTTCTGGTCTATAACTGAACTGATAGACTATTCCTGACTCATTTGATTCTGCTTCAGATTCCGGTTTCTCATTGATCCCTTCTTTGAACTGTTCAAGTTGAGACAAGAGTTTCCTGAAAAAAAACTGATATATATATATTTTTCTGAAATCAACGATCAATTCCTACTTTATCTGTACTCCTTGGGGATCAGACATTTTCGAGATTATTTCTTCTCCTAGTGTTTCCTTCAATTTCAAATCTGCTAGCTGTTTCAATGAGTGTTCCACTTTTTGACTAGATACCAAGCAGCTTGGATCATCTTCCTTTTTATTTTTCTGAATTTCCGCTACCTCTTCCATTAATTCTTTCATTTCACACTGAAGGCGATTATATTTTTGAATAGTCGTTTCTTTTTCTCCGGATCCCACCAATTCCCAATCTCCACTCGTAGCATCATATCCTGTTCTTCTCTTCCTACTTATTCTCGAGGAAAAATCAACATTTTCTCCATGTAAAAAATTTCCTTGGAATTTTTTGTATGCGTCTTCGGTAGAAATATGAATTTTTTCGACAGGGTCAGTCTCTTCTTCATAAAAATCAGCAGCTTGTTCAGATTCTGGCAAATCGTTAGTTTCATATACATCTGGTTCATCATGAGCCTTCAGGAAAAAAATATGTTCTAATAAACAATAAAAATGCAGTTTAGAGAGATATCGCGAATCACCAAAATTTTTGATTTATGTGATAGTTCATTTTTCTAGAAGCTTGAAAAAAAAAACTTATTTACAATATTTTGAGGAAATGATTCAATTTTAAAATAATGTCCCCTTTTGATTTAACTCGTAATTCTTTATACCCCATAAAGTACTAACTGGGGTCATTTTGTACCACAGCTTATTTTTCCATTTTCATAAAATTTTGTTTTCTACCTTATATCTAATATTAAAATACATGCTATTCCAAAAGAGCAACATTTCATTTTTTTAACCAAAACGCTTTTTCAATGTTCACACTGGTTCTTGGTAAAAACAAAAATACTTGAGCGCTGGACGAGTTTTAGCGGGCAGAAGTTCCCTTGGTATAAAAGTTCTATTCTTATGTACTGAGCCACAAAGGGTCAAGTTTCTGGCTAAAGTAAATTGTAAAGACTGAAAGAATGATTCCAGAAACCAGAATATGCAGGAAAATACTTGTTCACAACGTACTATAGAGAGTTTTTGCACACCTACATGGTTTACAGACTGGGGTATTTTTGTACCCCCGACACTTTGAACCCTGAACAAAAATTTTGAATTTGTTAAAATCTTATTCCATTTGAAGTATTAAATTGGGAATGATGTGTAATTAGCATTTCTGAAAGGATTTTCCCACATGATTGAATGAGAATGACAATATCTTGATATTTCATAAAAAAACTACAGGTGGGGTACAAAAATACCCCAGTTAGTCTTAGGAAGGTTAATATGTGTGCCTGTGGAAGAAGATACAGCCAATCATGAGGTTTCAATTAGTTGGCGTAGGTGTCTATTGGTCGATGTCTGTGATGTAGAGTGAACTGATTGTCACTATTGTGCCTCAATAATAATTCGGAAAAACCGAGATAAGTCAACGCTAACGAAGTGTCCACAAGCGGAGCGAACCGTTACTTTGTAACGGCATTCAACTTCGATAGCAAGGTTCGCCAAGTGTTAGGTTAGGCTGTGTTCCTTTCTTTAACGTAAGATATTGACTGGGTTCGTTGTTGTGCAGACCGGATGGAGGAAAGCTATCGGAGTGCCTCCATCCGGTTTTCATAAACATCCACGCCGTAGGCGTGTCTTGGGCTGTAGACAATAGGGGGTCAACAAAATGCAACTATTGTAGCATTTGACTTTTGACCGTCAAGTTAAAGGCAATCAACATCGTAAATATAATAATTACTATGTTTCTGGTGGGCAAACATAAGAATTGTGGTATGTATATACATACATACTGAATATTATAGAAAACAGCAGTTTTTCTTACAAAAAAGTACTTAAACACGAGAATGGGTGTGTGTGTGGTTTTTGTTAAAAGAAGGACGAATGGCGAGTGATTTCAGTGGCAGAAAATAGCACAGAAAAATAAGGCCTTTCGTACTTCTAGAAGCACGTATCTTGAGAAGTATTCGAAAAAATACGATAGTTTCACCAAACGGCCTGTCCCAAATCGTGCGAGTCTAATAACTGAATATTTACCGCTGTAAAAATCATGGATTTAAAAAAAACATTTTGTGTTTTATATGACTGACCCTCGGATTTTTTTGGGTTAGGGAGGCTTTTTATTTTACAAATCTGTGGATTCTCCCTAAACTGCATTTTTTCCTATTTAACAAATAATGAAGGCAGGTTCTATCAGCAAAATGTATCTTCTCAGCATTTGCCCCCTTCAGTGAGGGTTGAATAGAGAATTTTTATCTAACGACAGGAACAAAAATTTCTTTGCAATAAATTCATATGCTATATTAGAAATTTGCCGTTGTCCTACCTTCAACGTTCTAGCCGGAACGTTCTTAAAGCATTAATACTCACGATTCCCGGTAAATCAGCATATTTAGGATCGGCCATTCCTGTAAATGTGTTTTTATCAAAATAGATTTTTAATAATGAAATGAAAATATGGAAACCGTCTTCGAATTTACTGACAAGACAACCAAACACCGATTCAACTGGGAGTTGTGAGGATGTCAGTCATAATTGTCAATTCAGTCAATTGTCATACTAAGAAGCTTTCTTTTTGTAGCTTCCTGCAATGGTCAAAGATTATTGTTCTACTCTTTGCACTGGTGCTGTGCCGTGTTTGTTGCCCCTGAGCATGAGCTACTCCCAAATAAACGCATTTGAAGATAATCTTTCTCTTTAAACAATAATTTTAATGTACATGCACATGAGATTTGATTATTGACATAGAGCTCGTCCAGTCCAGTATTGAAACGACCGTTTGGTAGGTAGAGAGGGGGAAAACACGAGTGGACACGATTTGATGTGGCTGCTTATGCTACGGCGAATCTTCACCAGTGTCGCGTCATGCAGCGTTTGAAAGGTTAGCTTTGGTTGATTAATAAATAGATAGTGCAGTTATTTTTTCAATTTTGACAAAATTCACAATCTCTGTCTCCGAAAACCCCCACACACCAATTTTGAATCGAATCGAACCATAATTACAAAACTCGTCCGCCATTTAGTTTTTCTCTAAGAAAAATTTCATGATGCATTTGAACATCTGCCAAATTTCAGCTCAATCGGATGCCGGTAAGTGCTCCAAAAATGGATTACAAATTTTGAACCGGAAAAAATGACATGAACGAAGCAAGTTAAATATAAAAGCTTGTTAAAAAATGTTGTATAAATGCTCACATTGAAATGCACAGATTCAACTCGATTTTATGAATGATACAGAAACTGTGACTAGGACTATGATAGTGATAATGTTGCATACATTTTCTTGATAAGGGAAAGGTTTGTGGTGCTATTCCGGGGCTTGAAGCCATATATTTATTAACTACGAATATTGATAACTGGCCATAAAAGCAATCCAATGAAAGTGAAGTCGGGTTATATATGTTTTTCCTTATATTGGCAGCGCATAGTTATGGCAACCGAACATCAACCAATATATGTCACACCTATATTTTCGCGCATGCGCATCAATTCAACGTTGCAGATTAGAAAGAGTCCGAGCGATGGTCACGCTTCATTTGCTTTGGCTTCACATTTGCTGTCTTTATTATCAATATTGGTACTTAATACATATATGCTTGAGGCACGACCTAAAACCTAAAAAGAACGGGCCGTGTCTGTGTTTCGTCTGTGGGCCGTGTCTGTGTTTCGAGTAAAATCTAGTACTTTTTGGACAAAAACAAACATGAAACATTTTCACACAAAACAACATTGAAGGGAGGATTCGACTTCCGGCTCGTGTCGTGGGATACAGACGTCGACCACGTGGTCAGGTTAATGTCATGGACGTATAAATTTATATGGTTAATGTGAGTTATTGTACAGCCATTCCACGTGCATCGGAAATTTATTTTATTACTGGCATATTATCTTGCAATAGATAGGCCATAAAAAACAAGCAAGCAAACAAGTCCGTTTCCTTTTTTCTTGTTCGTAACTTTTACGTTTTGGCTTTAATGTTCAACAACGATCATTTTTCATTTTATGATATTTATATATATATATATATATATATATATATATATATATATTGTAGCTCTATAAACCCTCAAATAAAACTAAAGTTACACCAAAATGATGAATATAATCAAGGTCATCTATCTAGTACTTTTTACGGAGCTGATCTAGTACGAAAATTTTCACTCCAGGAACAACGCTGACGAGTGTAATCTCGGGTATTCACTAATAACTGATAACCCCGCACCACGCAATAAATACTCCAATGTTTGTACGTTTTTCGCAAAATAATAAATAATGTGAAGTGTTCATTTCAAATGACAAAAAGGTACGTGAAAACTATTAAAATACCATTATCTTCGACATTTAGAATGATCTGTAAATAATATATTCCTCAGAGAAATTATAAGATCATCTGCGAACTAGTCCTATAAAAAAATATTATCGGTGTTGACCTTAGAAAATCGACGATTCTTTTCAATTCTGCAGTATCATTGATTTTATTCTTTTAATAATGGAAAGGTATAATTTCAGTATTTGTAATTTTTTGCAAATAATAAGTATAGTAATGATAACTTGAAACGCAATACCCCTAATAATATCTTTCATTCAGGCAGGAATATTTCGACTATTTTGTCTATTGTCTCTCTTCAGACAGGGCCGTCTTTAACATATTGGAGGATAACGGACCCCCTATGGCTATGTTATAACAGCGGACTATTTTATTAACAATGGGAAAATAGTTCTAGATTTATTCAACTGTTTTTTTTTCTTTTTTCTGAGCAACTTAGGATATGACCGTTTTGACATTTTCTTTTTTAACTCAGTATTTGTTACTTTCTTACACTGAAAACAGTCGCGAACATAAAACAAAACAGAACAGGCGAACGACGACTTCATTTTTAGTCCCGAACGCAAAGAAAGTGCGGTTACGTGCGCGTGAAACGGGAATCCCGGCCGACCGAAAATATCATGTTCGCAGGGAAAGTCCCGATCATCGAGTCGGTTAACTTGGGTGGGTCGCGTTCCGTTTTACGTCGCAGGGCCCCCCCTGGATCGCGGGCCCTGAACACTTGCCCAGAGTGGCCAATGGAAAAGAGAGGTCAATCTTCAGATCAGAAGAGAAAAATGAAAATCTTGTGTCAGAAGAAAGACCTTTTCAACCTAATAGCATTTTTACTCAGATAATGGTATGTTGTCTTATTTGGAGTAAAGGTGACCTTTTGGGTGGCGAGCATGGAAATTGGCGGATCCGCCAGCCATGCATACCCCTGAAACTCACTTTAACACCGAATAGCACTTGCTATTTTTTCTGCAAACGTGAAAATATACAAATCGGAAGTGAAGTTATCAATATTTTCAGTGCTGTATTTCAGCTGAGTAAAAGTAGAGCCCCTGTATGCAGTGACAGTTGATCATATATTAGAGTACAGACCCTTATCCGTCAGTGTCAAAATGATATAATATATTGAAAAGGGAAACATTCTCAATTGAATATTGAATGGAAATATTATACTGTGAATTAAAAAATCCACGATAAAAATGAAGTTATTCTTGTGAATATCTAACAGAAAACAACTACTTTCCTGGCTAAAGCCACGCTGGAAATTGATCTACATCTGATAGATATTTTCAAAGTAAAAATTTTAATTTTCCAGTCTTACTTAAGAACTCATAGATGAATGAGACAAAGAAAAATGTTTTCCAAGAAGGAGCACCAGAAATCATTTGTACATTTTTTCCATCTTTGCAAAATGAGATTGCTTCTTTCCAATTCTTGGAAGTTAAAATAGATTTTCGTCGACAAAAATGTATTGGAGACCTAGTGAATGCGATGACAGTCTTGCATCAATGTTCACATATGATTTCTGGTGAGTGCTCCTTCTCGGAAAACACATGTTTCTGTATCTCATTCATCTATATTTGAGTGCTTAATTAAGACTGGAATAGAAAATCAAATAACAATCTGATTAAAAATGCAAAAATGTTTACTTTCAGATTTTTTCTTTTGAGCTAGGGCCCTTCAAAAATCTATGTAAGATGTAGTTCATTGCCCAGCGTGGCTTTAGCCGGGGAAGTAATTGTTTTCTGTTAGATATTCACAAAAAATGACTTCATTTTTATCGTAGATTTTTCAATTCAGAGAAAAGTATTTATATTCAATTGAGAATAAAAATATATTCCTTTTAGGTTATGTTTACAAGTATGAGTATTAGACCAGTAGAAATAGACAAACAATTAACAATAATTACAAATGTTTTAAAATAAGTTTTGTAAATAATGATTATATATAGTATATCAACATTATAAATTCAATTTTGCAAAATATACTGTGCGTGGCAAAACAGTGAATAATAATAACTTGTATTATTTATTGCCGTTTTGATAAAAATTACAAACATTTTGCAAACAAATTATGAACAATCAACATTTTGTTGAATAAATACCCATTTAATAAAAAGGCTTGACATTTTGCAAGAACTTTGGAAAAATACACATTAAGTTAAGTGTAGTATGAAATTGCTAAAACCTGAGTCACATGTAAATAGTATATATTATATATATATATATATATATATATATATATAGTATATATATATATATATATATATATATATATATATATATATATATATATATATATATATATATATATATATATATATATATATATATCATGTATGAATAAATGTCAGAAAATTTATTAAACTCCTGTGCGGTCGGGCGACCCCCGTCAGGATCGAAGTTCCTTACGCTTTTATTTCTCTTTCGATACTCTTTTTGACACTAAACATGATTTCACTATTGTCTCTCTGTACATACAGTGCTCGTCTAAAGTCCGTTCTCCCCCTACTAATTTCGCAACGAAATTTGGAAGGCTTAATAAGGAGATAAAAACCTACTTTTTCATGAAAAAATCACAGCTAAAAGTTTTAAAATGGCGGCTAAGCGCCATCTTCAAAAAAAATTTTAAATAGAAAACCCCGTATAATATTTTATTTTTGAAATCTAATATACTTTACTCCTAAATTCAATTGTTTTAGAAATATTAACGTTTGAAAAGTGACATTTTGGTCATTTCAAACCCAACCAAAAATACTAATGTTGCTTTCAATCAAGTTTGCATTGGAAAAAATCGTTGTCGCGGTAACATCTTGTTTACTGTCAAACTGAACTGCTAACTGTCAAATAGTCCGTTGAGCGCCTAAATCCTTTTATGAAAAGTGTGATCATGGCTCGTAGTTTAGACGATAAATTTGAAGCAGTTTTGATATTTGGAGAAGCTGGAAGAAATTATCATCTAGCAGTCCGTATGTTTAATGATATATTTCCCGAGAATCCTATTTCGAGGTCATATTTGCGCAAACTTTTAAATAAGTTCCAAGCAACTGGTACGCTGAAAGATGCTCGAAGATCAGGAAGACCGCCTAGAAATTATTGCTGAAATGGTAATTAATCCGACTCAGTCGACGGGGCTTCCTAAAACGTGTAAGTTTCGCAGACGAATGCACGTTTTTTCTTAATGAAAAAGGCAACAAACAGAATGTACGATACTGGAGCGATACTAATCCGCATATTTTTAGAGAGGGACATACCCAGTTTCCTAAAATGTTTGGGCGGGGATTTTGGGCAATCACGTTGTTGGACCGATTCTCATCAGAGGCAATATTACAGGAGTTCTTTACAAAAATCTTTTGGAAACTGAAATTGAACCTCGAATAAGACAAATTGTATTAAACAATCAGGAAGAGTTTGAAAATCGTGAAATCATATTTTAGCAGGATGGCATCTCCCCATTTTGATCGCATGGCCAGAGAGTTCCTCGATACAAACTTTCCTGGGCGATGAATAGGTCGCAGGGGAAGTACAGAATGGCCACCAAGATCTCCGGATCTTACACCTCTAGATTTTTTCCTTTGGGGGTATCTGAAGTCAAAAATCTACGCCACTGAATGCCAAACAATAGGAGAGTTGGAACGCAGAATAGTAGATACATGTGAAGAAATAGATGAACAGACTTTCATCAACGTGAGAGAAGCTATTTATTTAGGGCACTTTATTGTCAAGATTTAGGAGGGGGCCACATTGAACACTTGATGAAATAATTGTTGGGGTTAAATAAAAGTGTAATTCAAAAATAAATTATAATTTTTTAGCTAACTAATTTGTTTTGATTGTGAATTTACAGAACACATTCGTAGGCTTCGAGATTTTCCGGTAAGCGGCACTGTCTATCCTTAATAAACTCTCTTTACGCCTCTTATTAGTCGAACTCATTAAGAGATTTAACTACAAATTAATAACAACGTTTAGTTAGCAAAATGTTTTACCAGAAGTGACCAAAATCCATACTTCATTTTAAACCGGAATGTCACTTTTCAAACGTTAATATTTCGAAAACAATTGAATTTAGGAGAAAAGTGTATTAAGAGAAAACTGTTGGGAATTATGAGCAGATTTCGAAAATGGAACGGAGTGTTTGTTCTACTTGAAAAAATTATTGAAAATGGTGCTCAGCCGCCATTTTAAAACTTTTAGCTGTGATTTTTTCAAGAAAAAGTAAGGTTTTATCTCCTATTCAAGCCCTCCAAGTTTCGTAGCGATATACCTGGTGGTTCAAAAATTAGTAGGGGGGGAACGGACTTTAGACGAGCACTGTATATAAATAGTAAACACTCGAATCACATCTACATTAAACATATGTAAACAGTAAATACTTGTATCAAGTTATACAATATTTTATGAACTTACTTTTCCAAGTTTGTATTAGACATACTTGCTGCACTTTCCATTTCTCGAATCTTCATTGCAAAATTGCAATAATGAAACAATATAACTCACGTAAGATTTAAAACAAAAAAATAAATAACAAATATATTTTCTACTTTGCTCCAAAATCTTACATGCGCAAAGAAATATTCAATTCCACAACGCTCATGTGCTACAAATACACGAATTATTTCAAAGATCAAACGGAGTTGCTGTAAAACGAGAGACTACCAAGCCAGAGGTCCGGGGTTCAATCCTCGACATTACCATATTTTTTTTATATTTATTTATATTTTATGTTTGTTGTGAGTACTAACATTTTAAACATATTTCATTCGGTTACTCGATTGGCCAGGTTCTTCAACTCCGAATGTAATTCGATATGGAGATTTAGAATGTTTATATTTGTATATTTTCGTCACATAAGGAAAAAGCGTTATGCTCCCTCCATGGTTCCAAACGATCCTATAAATCAATCAATATCTAGGTAGCAGAATATGTTGCCATCAATCTCATGTATCCACCATTTTGTGTTTCTTTTTTTTTCTCAATATTTTTCCCTTTGAAAGTTGACGTTTTCTATTCGATCACTTTGAATTATTATTATACCATGCAATAATATACCTATATATCCTTTTTCCAAACTCCTCCGCCACAGTAAAAGGTATTTTATTCCTGATTATATTATATCAAATTGACTTAAGTATTCAACGTAAACCATTAATCCAACTTTGGCATACAAAAAACATAAGGAATTATGTCCAAATAAAATAACTAATAAAAACTTTTTTAAGGACAAGCCGTGTACTAAAACGTAAAAAATAAGTTTAAGTCATTGCTGGCAATGATTTAATTATTTTTTGTTGAATTATTTGGTTTCATAAGCTTGTCGCGCGAAGTGTTCATAAAAGTAGGTGTCAATTAATTTCATTGGACATGGTTGGTAAGTAATAACTTGTCGAAGTATTAATTTTATTACAATTTGCGCGACAAGCTTTTTGAAACCAAATACTTAACAAAAAATAATTAAGAGATGACTTGAACTTATTTCATACATTTTAGTACAGGCTTAAATAAAAGCTTGCTTTAATTAAAAAGGTTTTTTATTAGTTATTTTCTTTTTAGTTAGTTCACCTGAATCTGTTCATTTCCTTCAGAGCATCTTTATTACAAGGTCTCTTTCCTGTAAATTTTGAGCTGAAAGAAATCATGATCTCCGACCCCAAAAACTCCCACAAACCAATTTTGAATAGAATCTGACCATAATCACAAAACTCGCCATCTTAAATTTATAGATTTTGACAAAAAATTCATAATCTACGAATCTGAAAACCCCCACATACCAATTTTGAATAAAATATTAATATAATCAGAAAACTCGTCCTCCATCTTGTATTTATGAATCTCCGACCCCGAAGACTCCCACATACCAATTTTAAATCAAATCGGACCATAATTACAAACCTCGTCCGCCATCTTGGAGCCACCATTTTGTTGATTTTTCTAACATTCCATAATGCATTGTCACCTGAATTATGAACACCTGCCAAATTTCAAATCAATCGGACTACTAGAAGCCGGTCAAAATTCACTTGCAAGTTTTGACTCAAACAAACGAACTAATTAACTAACTAAGAAGTTAAACTAAATAAAAGCTTGTAAAAAGGATATAATCATCTAAACATACGTTACATAGAAATATAAAAGAAAGAAAAATATCTTCCACGTAATACCACTCAACGATAATATCCTTGTATATATATCCTATCCTACCGCTCATGTATCATTTTAAATTTCCCGCAAGCAGAACAGCAGTGCGGATGGTTTCGTACAAAGAGAGTAAACTGAATAGGAGGCACTAATATGTATATATGATTATAGGTGTATAGATTTTTATATTTTTTTTATATTTTATATTTTTGACATGTCCAATACCATGTAATATGGTCCTAATGGAATAAAAAAAATATATATTATTATTAATAAGTTCTAGTCAATCAGAATCTTGTAGCATTAACGCATCATAGTGACGTACTTGGACATGAGTACAGGTGGCCCACGTAACATACAGAGTGGTCCAATATACATTCAAGAGCCTGTAACTCTCAGATACCAGAGTGCGGAAGCGCTAGTCCGCCACTGTCCAGAGTGAATAGTGGCCATGACATTACCATATACGTCACTATGACTCACAAATGATCTTTCATCTCTTTCTATTAGTGTCACCATTGTCTTATGGGGCATAGACTCTCCTATAACGTTTAAGCTGGATTTATAGTTAGACGGACTGTAAACGTAGACGCACTGTATACGTAAAACCCTTATTACACTATGCCTTTTTCGTGCCTATTTGTCTGCCTGACTGCCGGTGGCTGAAATTTTAAACAAATACGCATGCGCGCGTGGCTATTTTGTTGATTGTTTCAGGCGTGAAAATAAATAGGACTGGTTCTATTTTTCCGCCTGAATCGAGGGGATTTCAAGGACGTTTGTGGAAATGTCAGGTTTGCCAAAACAATAATTATCTATTTGACTTGACATAACCAACAAACAAATGAAATTAATCGCATAGTTTTCCTTTTGTTCAGTATGATAGAAAAGAAGAAAAAATCTTGTACCAGGTAAGGAAAAAGTTGAAACAAATAGTCTAGGTTTACTAAATTACTCAATCATTTAAGGTAAATGTCAATTTTCCTTAGGTTTGCAGCTCTGAAATTGGCGCCTGAAACAATCACCAAAAAGGCATGGTGTAATAGTGCCAGTTATTGGGGGAAATTTAGCCAACAAATAGCCATGAAAATAAGCACAAAAATAGGCACGAAAAAGGCATAGTGTAATGAGGGTTTAACAAACGGACTGTAAAATATTATTAAATTTATAAATCGACGGAACGGAATTTTTGCGCATGGGTAGAAGTGATAGTGATATTCAACATAACCTACACATTATACGAATCATTAACAGCCTGTGTTGGTTTGGATTTTTATTATATTCTAAATATTTATCTATGCTTCGTTTTCTGTCACAATGGATTATGAAATACATGAAGGTATGCTTCTTGGTGCTGTGGGACTGTTGTTGTGTGCAGTAGCATTGGAAAAGTGTCGACAAACTCGACTAAGACGTTACAAAACAAGACCCATAATCCGTAATAGGAAAGTAGAGAATGCCTACAATAATTTTTTAAAGATGAAGGCTGCTGATCCAGATAATTTTTTTAAGTATACGTGAATGACTTCCAGTATTTAATAAATAATTAGGTCTTGTAAAAAACATCACACATAATTCTTTATTTTGATTGGCCGGACGCAAGAAACGTAGTGTAAAAGATGAAATGAGCTGGATTTATAGTTAGACGGACTGTAAACGTAGACGCACTGCAAAAAGATCAACTATAGATTTTATGTACTCTTGTTTATAAATGAACGTAAACGCATGACGTAACGTAAGTGAAACGGACTGGAACGGAAGAGTTGGCCAACTTTCATCTTTTACACTACGTTTCTTGCGTCCGGCCAATCAAAATAAAGAATTATGTGTTATGTTTTTTACAAGACGTAATTATTCATTAAATACTGGAACAGTCATTCACGTATACTTAAAAATTGATCTGGATCAGCAGTCTTCATCTTTAAAAATTATTGTAGGCATTCTCTACTTTTCTATTACGGTTTATGGGTCTTGTTTTGTAACGTCTTAGTCGCATAATTATTGTTCTTCGAGTTTGTCGACACTTTTCCAATGCTACTGCACAACAGTCCCAGCACCAAGAAGCATACCTTCATGTATTTCATAATCCATTGTGACACAGAAAACGAAGTATAGATAATTATTTAGAATATATAATACAAATCCAAACCAACACAGGCTGTTTATGATTCGTGTAATGTGTAGGTTATGTTGAATATCACTATCACTTCTACCCATGCGCAAAAATTCCGTTCCGTCGATTTATAAATTCAATAATATTTTACAGTCCGTTTGTTACGTATACAGTGCGTCTACGTTACAGTCCGTCTAACTATAAATCCAGCTTTTTGGCCAACTCTTCCGTTCCAGTCCGTTTCACTTACGTTATGTCATGCGTTTACGTTCATTTATTAACAAGAGTACATAAATTATATAGTTGATCTTTTTGCAGTGCGTCTACATTTACAGTCCGTCTAACTATAAATCCAGCTCTCTTTGGGTTTCGTACACCTTCGGAATCGTATGAGTTCGCTCGCCACACAGACTCGTATATAATAGAAAGAGACTGAGAGAGAGAGAGAAAGTCGCACGGAGGAGGCATAACGCTTTTTTCTTACGTGACGATTTAAGTTAATGTGTTTGAGAATATCTGGACGACAGACTATTCCATTCAGAAGCTTGAATATAAAAATAATGTCACCAAATATTCTTCTTTTTTCTAGGGTATCTAACTATAGATGTTGTAATATATCCGTATATATCTGATGATGGTGGGTTATATTGGCTTTAATAGGCCTTTTCATTCAGATGATTTTTTAAGGCGCATGCGCTCGGTTTGAGACCCAAAGTCTGATTGGCTATTGGGAAAGTGAATAGCCATTGGTTAGTTTTGAAATAACAATTTGAGATTGGCTTAGTTCAAAATTAGCGGTATTTTCACATTATGTCAACAATCAACTTCATGACAAATTCACCTGCATACATTGGCGTTCGTAACTTTCTTTGTAGGTTAAGTAGTTACTACCTATCTTATACCTCCAAAAACCTTTCATTCGTAGATAAAATAATGTACACGAATATTTTCTAATGGTGAGTTTTCTTCTCCATGTAAATTCAAGTCAACTATCCATAGGAAAACTCGAAAATATTTTATTTCCTATAAAAAAAAATCGCCTTCAATGCCGTTGGGTCTGACAGGTAAACAAAGTTAGTCATTTGTCATCTAAATAAAAAAGCCTATTGAACATACTCTTAAAAATCTATTTTGGACCCTTTCTAAGGTTCTACTAATATGAGCTTCATTAATCGGGGACCATATCAATTATCCATATTAGAGTTTCGATCTAACTAAAGAAGTATATACTGAGCTGTTTTTTGGCGCCCATGTATTCAAAACGTATTCGTCCTGTGATTCAAATACATCCATTCTGGCGTTGAAACGATGACGTCATATATAAAATGATTCAAAACGTATTCATATAGTTTTGAAACCAGAGCCGTTTTCTGGCGCCCATGTATTCAAAATGTTTTGTCCTGTGATTCAAATACATCCATTCTGGCGTTGAAACGATGACGTCATATATAAAACGATTCAAAACGTATTCGTAGAGTTTTGAAACCAAGTCGAATTCAGTTTCAAAACATAATTCGTTGTTTTGTGATTGTCATATTTGAAGACGTGAGTGGATGAAGATGTTATGTTCCAATTTTTTTCAGTAAAGTAAGGTCAAAATTTTGTTTATTTGCTTTTTTTCCATTCAATGGTGTGTCCAAGTGGTTATCGTAGATCATACAATTTCACTCACAAATGATTCATTAATGTGAAAGATGGTACATACAAGAAAACTTTCATTTATGCAAAAATAAACAGATTTTTTAGGATTGTAACATAACATCACCTTCATCCACTCGAGTCTTCAATTCATAATAATAGCCCAAATAAATCTTGGTAGTGGGACATTCCACTAATAATTGTGAGAGTTTGAAATTTAAAATGAAATAGATTGAACTAGGAAATTATATATTAACAATTGAGTTGGAAACCTACAATGAATCACAAGGTCAGTTTATCAAAATATTGTCTACGACTTCCTCACAGAAAATTTCTTAGGTTAGGTTCGATTATTGAATCGCATTCGAAATTATGCATTCTTGCGGTTCGTGATAATAATGACGTCACGTAGAATCGTATTCAAATGCAAGATTGAATACGTTTTTACGCCAGAAAACACCTCAAGTCGAATTCAGTTTCAAAACATAATTCGTTGTTTTGTGATTGTCATAATTTATAATAATACCCAAATAAATCTTGGTAGTGGGACATTCCACTTTCCACTAATAATTGTGAGAGTTTTATTGTCTACCGAATTTCTAACAGAACATTTCTTAGTTTAGGTTTGATTATTGAATCGTATTCGAAATTATGCATTCTTGCGGTTCGTGATAATAATGACGTCACGTAGAATCGTATTCAAATGCAAGATTGAATACGTTTTTACGCCAGAAAACACCTCTGATTCAATACAATTAATTGAGAGTTCCTGACAGTTTCGTAATACAAATCCCAACATTTTTGACGAATCAACTGATACAGGGTATGTAAATCGACTTGGTTACTTTGGTTGGTTATTTTATGTCCCGTAAATGTTATATTCCTGAAAAACCGGTAAATTTTTTCTGAAGTTTGGTTGATTATCTGTCACCGAAACGACCGATGACCGATGTTTAGAGATCGGTGAGTCCGGTGAGTATTGTCACTTGTCATTTTTTTTTTCGTGGCTGTTTGAACTTGAACAGCGTGTTTGTTTTCTAGTTATTTTTGTCAAAAGCTCCAGCGCAATCATAGTGCGAATTTACACGATTCAATAAGATTGATCAATAATAAATTGAACAATAAAATTGACCAATATGGGTTATTTTTGACAATTTATTGGTCAATTTTGGCAACAGTTTCTACTCAGGAATACCAACATACTGACAAGAAATGGTTCAACTATAGGAAAAGTTCCGAATATTATTCAATAGCTTATTGAATTGACTCTGATCCATTCTTAAATATCGTTTGAATTGATTAGGATCTGCACTCAGGAATTTTTCGTGAACTAATGTCAAGTTTCCTTTCCCTCTTTTCTCAATCCAAGATAGAATCCACCATCTTCTACATCTCTGTCTTTTATATTATATTCAGCAATGCACATCGCTGCGAATGTAATGCAACGTAAATTATGTTTTTTTTTCGCACAATCATTTTTCTTGCGGTTAGGGTAGGGTATGTGAAATCGCGTAAATAATACCTGAAAATCTCTGTTCTAGCAGGCATCCAATTCATGGCCGAAAGTTACTGCAAATTGTCACTAAAAATTGATGAAAAATTAGAACCGATTCTAAACTCATCAATTTATTGGTCAAGTTCAAATTGACGACAATTTTCTGTTTACACCTATCAATAAAATTCAAGGTCACAAAATTGACTAATTTATTGGATCGTGTAAATTCGCACATAGACATTATAACTGATGGACTGGCCGTCACGTGACTAACACTTGGTTCCTTACGGACTATATAAGAGAGAGAGAGAGATGAGAAAGTTCAGGAGTGAATAAAATATTGGGAATTAAATTTATATTCGATATCATGAAGTGGAATTGAACTAAATTGGGCGATTTCAAAATTTGTAATCAATGCCTACATAAAAAACGTTTAGGTAATCTATAAAATTTCGTGTCTGTAGAAAAAAAGGCCCAAATATCACATCACATTCAACCTCTGAATCAAACAAAATCCTACCACCCATCTATAATAATAATAATAAATCTATTAACTACAATATAAATAGAGGCACAAAAATAAAACTTAGTTAATAAACAAGAGAAATCACGTAAACCGTTGACAGTTGAGCGTGACTGAGAAATTAAATTAAAATTTCATCATAGGTTCATTTTTCGGAAACCTGTGAAAATGTGTAAAAAAATCCATAAATCACTACCTACACTCCATGCTTACTCACCTATGCAATTTCACATCCAACCGTTGTTTGTACCTAACTACACAATTGTAGACTGCACACGAAGAAGGCATATTTAAGAATGAATATAACTTAAACACTTCAGAAACACTGGATAAATTTATAAAAAACTTGCAAAACACCACACGAAAACACATATAAACAATATACGAAACCAATGTTTTGCCTGAACTCATGTCCTTTTTCACAGGTATTCTGATATCGATGGTCTCTTTCTCACAACCAGTCCATATTATTATATGTCTATGAGCGCAATGGAAAACGTGAGTTTTATTTTTTATTAAATTTGTAAAGGAGTGTTACGGATATCTGCGATATTTCATTAGTTGTTATAGTTAGGTCGAATGACAGTAATATATTATTCATAATTTTGGTATGTAGAGAGTTTGGATCATTTTGATGTATGTTAAAATCACCAGTCACCACTAATACCTAGAAGTACCGTAGAATGGGGATACATTGATAAATTTTTTAGTTCAAAGTGAAATAAATTTTGCTCCTTCAACATTAAAATTTGCCAAAAAAAACTGCAATATCGGTTTTTTTTTTACTAACGATTTTGAAAAAATGGAAGCAAACAATTCAAGTTGATGATCAAAGTTCTACCTGAGATTGGGGTTAATTTGATCACCCTAGCGTTTTCAAAGGAATATTAACGTAACCCTACTAAAAAGGTTTAAAAAAAATTATTAAATATTTTTCTCATTTCTCTAAGGGCAGAAATGCAATTTGGGGTAAGTTTGATCACACTAAAAACCTTCTACCAACTAATCTTTATTCATTATAAAAGGAACAGAAATAATATAGGTACACAAAAGGAAATGAAAATTCACATAATATGCTACATTTCTAAAACATCAATATCAATTTCAAATTTATAAAAGATATTATTATCATTTTTCTCCAAAGAGGGATTTGGTAAAATCTCAATAATATCACTTGCTTTGAGCTCGGAGGTGTCATCAGGAACAAGTCGAAATAGTCTTTTACTTTTTCTTACTGATTTTAATCCCACAACAAGAATGTTGGAGTCCACTTCCAGGATCTTACAAACATATTTATATTTTTTTTCCCTCGTTGGGAGTAAAACGTGCCCAAAATAAATTGGCCAACTTCGAAATCTTCTGAATTAGCTTCCTCTTCTCCAACATCGCAAATTGAAGAGACAGAAGCAGGACGGTCTTCGATTCCAAGCTCCCCATCTTCGTCATCGTCAGATTCTTGTCCATATGCTGCCGTGGATATACTACATCCAGGTTAAACCTCTAGTCGTGTTCTTTTTCTCTGTGAAGGGACTGCGTCTCCGAATCTTTGCTCTTTCAAAAATGCTGTCAGTGCATTTTCGACAATAGGGGTAGGGTGAGCAACTTGTTCTGGTGGCAAATTCTTGAAAACCTGCTCCCGATCTGCAGGATGAATACCAGTACTCCGGAAAGAATTGATCAAGTTTCGTTTGATTGCAGATTCTAACTTTCTGGTTTCAAATTGTATCTGGTTGGTTTCGTTTGGTTTGACAACTCGCGCGGTTACGGTGTATATTTTATTTAGGCTTTTCTTCAGAAGAGATGAAAACATATCTTTGGGAACAGTGCTTAGACGCAGATTTTGCAATTTAAAATCTGTTAGTGTTTCACGCCATGCCCCTTTCATTGGTCTAAAGAACCCAACGTCTAAGGGCTGGCAAATATGGGTTGAATTTGGAACCAAGCAAATAAAATCAATATCGTTTTCAACACACATTTTTAAGACACCATCATCCAAGTGAGATGACAAATTATCCCCAATCAGAGCTTTTCTCCCTTTTAAACGTTTTGCATGTGGCAAAAATAAAGTGGTAAACCAATCTCGGAAGGTCACACCATCCATCCAACCACTTATGGTGCGATTATATCTTGTGCCCAAGCTACAACACGGCTTGTTACAACATGGAGGTCCTCTTGGACCATTTTCTCTCCAAGAGTCATAAAGGTGGACACTTCTATAAATCACATAGGGCGGCAATAATGTACCACATACCATAATTGTGGTGCAGCTTTTCGAGTGATTCATTACCTTTTCCGGGTATTTCACGCCCCGTCTATAAATCCCGCGCTTCTTGCCGGGATCATCGGACAAATTAGATTCGTCATAATTAAATATATTGCTGCTTGGTAAACCTCTTAGTGTGTTCTCCAAGTTGTCATAAAATTCTCCCAAAGTTTCCCTTGACACTGATGCTCTAGCCCTTTTAATGTTTGTAGATATGCGTTGTCCGTAAGATTTTTTATGCCGCTGAAGAAGACTGTATGTCCAGTCTATTCCAGGAAGGTTCTTCCTTTTCTATCTAAATAATATTTGGCCATCATTCTCATATCCAGAAGCGATAAGGGGAATCCCCAATCCGCGCATTTGGCAGCCGATTTTAGAATGGCCAACTCCTCGTCATGGGTGAAAATTGTTGGACGACCCGGATTATTACCATGGATTCCTTTAAATCGGTTATACAAGGTTCCAAATGGAATACTAAATTGTCTTGTCGCTTTGTTGATTTCAAGGATTTCCCTGGCATTTATGCCACCTTTAATAAATATTGCTGGGCCACCATGTTGAGATTACCTTCTGTTTCTGGAGAAATGGGATGTCAAGTTATAACTGGGAATAATAATACATCGCACATCGTCGTCCAGATACCAATGTTCAGTGACACAGAATATATCTATATTGTACTCATGTAACAATACCTCTGCCTCGTCCAACGTTCAAGTTAATAGTTTTTGAGTTATTTGCAAAAAACAAGAGCCCTTTTTTGAATTTTTTTATTGTTTATAACTTTTGCAAATGTTTATGTGCGGGTTTGAAACTTTCGCACATTTTTCTTGATATTATTACGAATCCAATGATCCCTCACACGTATTTTAATTTGCAGTAGCAAGAATTAACTCGTTTTTGAACTTGTGAACCAGTCTAGTACCCCAAAAGGAAAAACAGATTACTCACGCGACCGTCTGTCAGAGCCATTTTTCTCAGAAACCATATTCATACAAGGATTAAACAAGGGGCAAATGGGGTGCTCGTATTTTATATATAACATGTGTGTAATTTTAAACATATATATATATATATATATATATATATATATATATATATATATATATATATATATTCTGAAAAATATTCAAAAATAGACCATATTCGATCCTTCTCCATCTCTGAAATTACTGGATCTATAATTTTAAAGAAATCGGACAATATAACGCCTTTCCTAAATTTTACAGAAAAAATATAACGAAAGTCCTAGGTCTTATAGATTTCTAGAAATTAATATTACAAACTTAAAGTTTACGAAACACTCTGCGCGCAGGTCGAACTCGCACTTGACCGTTTTTTTATTGATGCATATATCTGCTAGACATACTAATATAACTGCTATTGAGGATAGTGGCATCATACGCATAAGGTTAATAGGTTGACTTGGCCAAACATAATTTTTGATTTGACTCCCGCGCCATATGTTGGTTGAAAATATACAAGGACTGTTTTCGTTCAAATCCACCGTTTGGGCTACTGGCGTGTATGGTCCAATTTATTTTCATACATTCTGAATTGGGTGATGATTTCACATATTATAATTCTGAGAAATATTTGCCATCTCTTTCCATAAATAAAATCGATGATGAACTTTGAACCTTGTTAATATAATTTTCAATGTCTACTCTTCCGGTATCGTGACGTTACAATTAATACCGCAGAACAGCTAACACAAGGATTGGTATACGATGTTCCAGTCCTTATGCTGTAGTTCAACTTTGGAGCTCATTGATCACCTTTGATTTTTATATTTACGTTTACTGCCGAGGAGAGACCCCACGGGAAGACAACATGAGCCAATACTTGCATCAGTGTGAAGTTAGCTGCGAGCAGCCAGCTGCTAGAATATCCGAACATGGACAATTGACAAGTGGCCTTGCCTTGCGAACGTAATAACTACTTCGTTCGCAGCCATCATGGTATTTCGAAACAAACAAAGATCATTTAAAGATGAATGGAAAATATGTTCCTCAAACAAAAAATTATAACATGCTATTATTATTCAGCAAACGACTGCCAAGATGAAAAAAACGTAACAAAACAATAATTTTTTTCGGCTATTTTGCAAACGACTGTCAAGTTGAAAAATATTTTTTCTAGTCATATTTGATGCGTTCTATGGACTACTGAAAAAATAATTACTTGATCTGCCGTCCCAAAATATACAGGGCACTCAAAACGTAAAAAAAAACAATAATTTTTTTCGGCTATTTTGCAAACGACTGTCAAGTAAAAAAATATTTTCTAGTCATATTTGATGCGTTCTATCGACTACTGAAAAAATAATTCCTTGATCTGCCGTCCCAAAATATACAGGGCCCTCAAAAAGAAAAAAAAAACAATAATTTTTTTCGCTATTTTGCAAACGACTGTCAAGTTGAAAAATATTTTTTCTAGTCATATTTGATGCGTTCTATGGACTACTGAAAAAATAATTACTTGATCTGCCGTCCCAAAATATACAGGGCACTCAAAAAGAAAAAAAAACAATAATTTTTTTCGACTATTTTGCAAACGACTGTCAACTTGAAAAACATATTTTATAGTCATATTTGATGCGTTCTATCGACTACTGAAAAATTAATTCCTTGATCTGCCGTCCCAAAATATACAAAGCCCTCAAAAAGAAAAAAAAACAATATTTTTTTTCGACATTTTCAAACGACTTCATTAAAAAATTTGCCGTCCCAAAAAACAGGGCCCAAATGTTTTTCGGTCATTTTGCAAATGACTTGAGAGGAAAAAAAAATTCTAGACGTATTCTATCTACTTCAATCAATCAATCAATCAAAAATATGCTTTATTGTCGAAGACATAAATCTTATTGACAAAGCTTGTACTACAAATATTAAAAATATAGATATTTTACAATTGTTTGTTAGATTCTAATAAAAGAAAGAAACATACATTTAAATATTCAACATAGAACATAAAATTAACAATAAGCATTAAGTACCCACAATATAGTTAAAAAGAATTAATAAATATTTATAGAAACACACAAACAATCAAAAATACTATCTGTTTTACCACAAAGATAACACACGGTAATTATAAAGTAAAAAATAAATATAATTGAATATCACATTGTCAAGATTAAAAATAAATAAGCACATTATTTATTTAAAAATAATTACATTATTTGGTTAAAAATAACTCGTCAATTAATCAAAATATCACATAAAAATGTATGTATGGTTGAATAATATATATTAAAAAATATTAAAATGTTAACTAATACAACCACTTATGTTTTTATTGAGGAAATCTTGAACTTCGTAAAATACTTCATCCACTTGAAAATATATTATTGCTCTACCGCTCAAATAAATTATTCGAAGGCAAATTTCCAAACCCACCCAGGAGGTATTGCCTAGCCAAAACATTTTTTAGTTCACATATATTTCTTTTATTGCAGTTCAATAAAATCAACTTTGGCTACTGGGTGCGTTACCTTTTTTGCAGGGGGTGGTTCGCCAGTAGCCCTATCATCCCACATCTGTCATTTTCTCTACTACTTATCATCATATTCATTTTCATGATATCCATTTCACAAACCTGATCGAACAGCTTTCGTTAGTCCATCTTCATAATCCAGAAGGAATATAGTGCTTGAGGTGAAAATAGTATATTAAAGTATAAGTGGATAAAAAGGGCTTTAAAACACGCGCGATTTTTCGAGCACGACGGCGCAGCCGGAGTGCTCGAAATAGAGCAAGTGTTTTTAAGACCAGTTATCCACGAATACTTTACGTTATTTTTTTTTATTGGTGCACTTTGAAATCATATATACTGGTATTATTACTACAAAAAATAGAAATAAGAACTAATAATGCAAGAAGGTTGAATTCGTGATGTGACATCAGTATACCTTTCGTTGTCATGGAAACGAGAAAAACATTCATTTGCAATTTGTTACCAAAGATCAATATTTGTTGTCACCAGAGCTCAAAAATGAATTATTCTAATATCGATTTTTTGAATAGTGAGGCAGAATCGCGGTTAATACCACGAAAATCCAGTGATATATATAAAAAAGAATATGAAAAGTTCATCAAATGGATGGAGGAGCACATATAAATGAACGAATTGTGAGTAATATTTTGACGTTACAAGGTACTCCTGTCAGATCAATAATCAAAAATTTGTCATTTAGACTTCACGTTTCTCGATTTGTTGATGTTGTCATGGTTACCTTTAAAAAGCGCGCGTTTTTTAAAGTTCGATTTAAACACGCTGAGGCGTGCTTTAAATGGGTAAAAAGTGGCACCAATAAAAAAAACTTATTTTTTTTACTGACGCTTCTCCGCTCATTCCGAATCATTGATATCGCAAAAGACATCCACAGGCTCACCGTAACAACACAAAAGCCGCAATTTATTTACCGTGAAGACAAAGATGAGACGGTTCCCATCTTTGCAAAAGGCCTCCTACCTCCCCTCACAGCCATACCACTAACCACCATTCATTTATAATATAACTTTCATAAAATCATATTGTTTTCGATAACATATATATTTCTTAATCAGCAGGGCAGTGAGCAACCGTCCAGTTAAATAAAATCAGAGAGTAATAATAACATTATCATAATTATTTCTTCCGATGCGCATATTTAATATTGGCGACATATCAGGCACATATTATATGAAATGAAGGCCTCATTTTTAGCTTTAACGCATTCTCCATGTATAAATCTTTTAAAATGTTCGCATTTTGAATTAGCATCCGAAGCTGTTTTTGAACAGATGATACACCGAAGTCTCATCTCATCAGAACCACGTAGTATTACATGTTTAACATAATTTCTGTATTCTGGTAGATTCTTCATATCTGTCAAATTTTTTTTTAAATTAAATTTTCGAAAAACTGAATACAGAGTACTCCACAATTGAAACTGTCTTTTTGTTTGTAGTGGTCAAGCACCGAAACCGACAACTTATCAACATTGATTGGCTCTTCTTTAAAATATTCATTTTAGTATCTAACAAAACGACAGAATTTATTCAAATATATTTTAGTTTTAGATTCGTTACTATTATAAGGGTCCAAAAAAGTGAAAGTTTGATTAACGAAATTAATAATGGCTAAACAATGATGATTATTATTAACGAGTATAGGCATAGCAACGAAAGCCTTCGAAATTTTCGTCTTTTCTAAGAAATATTCGGTAAATTTACCAGAACTGCCAAAAATAACTGAAGACATTTCTTCTGGCATAATTTGAAATGTATTACCCGCATCCAGTAAGTGCAATGAAACGTCTATTACAAAATTAGTTACCCAATTATTACCGTCTAGCGAAGAGAAATCTGAAATTTTTATTTCATTCACGCATTCCATTCTTTTGAATACGGCAATGGTATAATATCTCTTATTTGATATATTTCTATAGTAATTAATATCATCAATTAAACCATTTGCAAGAAATTTCATGTCTCTCAAGGGTCTCCACTTCAACATATTTTCTTGTGTCGCGTCAAATCCAACTAGCTGTGGTAAATAATGAAAATAATAGAATTCTTTCAACTTCACTAAAATGTTTCTAAAAAATTCCTGGCTCCTCTCGACTCTTTCAATTTTCATTCCTTCGAAGGTGTATATAACCAAATCACACCATGGCCTATTGACTATCTCAAGTAGTCCCTGTATTTGATAAAAATAATTACTAGTAGGCCGGAGTCCTCCATCTTTGTAAAAGTTTTGCATTTCCGTTTCTTCTGGATTACAATGTCTGATTTTGTAAGGGCATTTCACTTCTATCATACCATCTTCGTCGAGAAGTCCATCGGGTGATCCAGTCAGAAACGGATAACTCTTGTGAACCACCAAACCACTTTGTATGTAGTTATTATTTCTTTTCTTTATAAATTCTTCTATTGCCGTTTTCTCGTACCTAATTCCATGTGTGGTCGCCTCGGTATTAATCTTTCCCTGAGCTCTCAGATTTTTGGCTAGGTTGATCCTGGATTCTTTTGATTGAGCCTTACAAATAGTTCTAAAGTTTGAAGCAGTCAAACGGATTTTTCTTTCCATGAACCATTGAGAACAATTTCTTTGATCCCTGGTTCTTTCCTCGATGTCATTCCTTCGTAAGCATTCTTTCTCCATATTTTCCATATATCGGTTGCATATTCTTCCGAAGTAACGACGCACATTCTACAATAGAATTTATCTTTATACGATTTATCTTCAGAATCTTCATCACACGTTTGATGAATCCATCCTTTACATCTATCGCACCGTACCCACTCAGCCGTAACGTCGAGATCACCGCGACCACAATATAAGCACTTATAAGAGGTTGTTTCATTTAGGTTAAGGTTTCATTGGCACAAGAATTGCGGATGTATCGGTCACTGAAAGTTTCGTCCTTAATTGAGGCATCACAGTTCATATGAACACCTCTCTTGCATCCATCACAAGATATCCAGTCTTAAGTATCTAGTAGTTCATATCCACAATGAGTACAAATTTGTTGCAAAGCTTCATCAGTTATCGGTATGATTATACCATCGTCTTTCTTATTTGACTCTTGTGTCGCCAACCGTTTGAGAGAGTTTCCAAAAAAGTGTGTTGCTGATGAAATCTTCCCTTTTTTTTCCATGATTCTTGTGCTACATGTTCACTTGCAGGATCGTTGTACCTCTTCTGCTGTTTTGTCAGGTTTGATTTCGGAATGTTCAATTTGAATTATTTGTGAGAAGCTAAAACATTTTCTCTGGCCTTTCTCAAAAATCTAGAGCACTTCATATTCCTCTCGCCACCAATAATGTTTTTAGTGAAAGAAAAGTGCCATGTGAAGTGGAATGAATAGAAAAATCGAATTAAACGGTTTTCTTCACATAAAGGATTCAATATAAAATTGAACCAGAAAATGGTAGATCTCAGGTGAAAAACAACTACTTTCCTGGCAAATACCACGCAGAACATTGAATGATATTCACCTGAAAATCCATGCATACTTCCATAAAATATCAATGGACATTGAATGCAAATGTTTCTTTCGATAAGCTCGATTATGTTTAATTTATGTCGTGTTCACTAACAATCGCATACCGGCTTCAGGCTTCTGGCCTCATCGTGAGTAGCAACCAGCCAAAGGTGCAAAGAACTCTGGCTGAAGTGAGACACAACGTAAACAAACCATCATCGATCTTGTAACACCTATAGGTACGCCGGAAAAGATAAACTTTAACTGGCGGTACCTAGTGACAGAAAGAAACACTCCGAAAATCTCCACCTCGATAGGTTTCTAAATAAAAGATCCTTCTCAGTAGGTGGCAAGCCCGTCAGCATATAGTGAAAGAAAAGTGCCATGTGAAGTGGAATGAATAGAAAATCGATTAAACGGTTTTCTCATAAGCGATTCAATATGAAATTGAACCAGAAATGGTAGATCTCAGGTGAAAACAACTACTTTCCTGGCAAATACCACGCAGAACATTGAATGATATTCACCTGAAAATCCATGCATACTTCCATAAAATATCAATGGAATTGAATGCAAATGTTTTTTCGATAAGCTCGATTATGTTTAATTTATGTCGTGTTCACAAATCGCATCCGGTTTCAGGTTGTCCTCATCAGTAGATACAATAAGGTGAAAGAACTCTGGCTGAAGTGAGAACACGTAAACAACCATCATCGATCTTGTAACACTTAGGTAGCCGGAAAGATAACTTAACGGCGGTACCATGACAGAAAGAACACTCGAAATTCCTCATGTTTCTAACTAAAGATCCTTTCAGAGTAGTCGTCTAGCATATAGTGAAAGAATGAAAGTGGAATGAATAAAAATCGAATTAAACGGTTTTCTTCACATAAAGGATTCAATATAAAATTGAACCAGAAAATGGTAGATCTCAGGTGAAAACAACTACTTTCCTGGCAAATACCACGCAGAACATTGAATGATATTCACCTGAAAATCCATGCATACTTCCATAAAATATCAATGGACATTGAATGCAAATGTTTCTTCTGATAAGCTCGATTATGTTTAATTTATGTCGTGTTCACCTAACAATCCGCATACCGGTTTCAGGCTTCTTGGCCCTTGGATTTTCAGGTGAATATCATTCAATGTTCTGCGTGGTATTTGCCAGGAAAGTAGTTGTTTTTCACCTGAGATCTACCATTTTCTGGTTCAATTTTATATTGAATCCTTTATGTGAAGAAAACCGTTTAATCTGATTTTATTCTATTCCACTTCACATGCACTTTTCTTCACTATATGCTAGACGGGCTTGCCAATTCTACGAGAAGGATCTTTATTTAGAAACCTATCGAGGTGGGAGATTCGGAGTGTTTCTTTCTGTCACTAGGCACCGCCAGCTAAAGTTTATCTTTCCGGCGTACCTATAGGTGTACAAGATCGATGATGGTTTGTTTACGTTGCAGTCTCACTTCAGCCAGAGTTCTTGCACCTTTGGCTGGTTGACTACTCTGTCCCGATGAGGGCCAAGAAGCCTGAAACCGGTATGCGGATTGTTAGGTGAACACGACATAAATTAAAACATAATCGAGCTTATCAGAAAGAAACATTTGCATTCAATGTCCATTGATATTTTATGGAAGATGCATGGATTTTCAGGTGAATATCATTCAATGTTCTGGTATTTTGCCAGGAAAGTAGTTTTTCACCTGAGATCTACCATTTTCTGGTTCAATTTTATATTGAATCCTTTAGTGAAGAAAACCGTTTAATTGATTTTTCTATTCATTCCACTTCACATGGCACTTTCTTTCACTATATGCTAGACGGGCTTACCAATTCCTACGAGAAGGATCTTTATTTAGAAACCTATCGAGGTGGGAGATTTTCGGAGTGGTTTTTTCTGCACTAGGTACCGCCAGTTAAAGTTTATCTTTTCCGGCGTACCTATAGGTGTTGGCAAGATCGATTATGGTTTGTTTACGTTGTGTCTCACTTCAGCCAGAGTTCTTGCACCTTTGGCTGGTACTACTCCGTACTGATGAGGGCCAAGAAGCTTTCTGAAACCGGTATGCGGATTGTTAGGTGAACACGACATAAATTAAAACATAATCGAGCTTTATCAGAAAGAAACATTTGCATTCAAGTCCATTGATATTTTATGGAAGTATGCATGATTTTCAGGTGAATATCATTCAATGTTCTGCGTGGTATTTGCCAGGAAAGTAGTTGTTTTCACCTGAGATCTACCATTTTCTGGTTCAATTTCGGTACATATTGAATCCTTTATGTAGAAACCGTTTATTCGTTTTTAAACCGCTTGCATGGCACTTTTCTTTCCTTTATGCTGACCGGCTTACCTACGGAGGGTCTTTATTTAGAAACCTATCGAGGTGGAATTTCGGTGTTCTTTCTGTCGCTAGGTACCGCCGGTTAAAGTTATCTTTCCGGCGTACCTATAGGTGTTACAAGATCGATGATGGTTTGTTTACGTTGTGTCTCCCTTCAGCCAGGTTCTTTGCACCTTTGGCTGGTTGACTACTCACTGCTGATGGGGCCAAACCTGAAACCGGTATATTGAGGTGAACACGACATAATAAACATAATCGAGCTTATCGAAGAACATTGCATTCATTCCTTGATATTTATGGAAGTATGCATGGATTCAGTGAATATCATTCAATGTTCTGCGTGATACCGGAAATAGTTGTTTTCACCTGAGAATTTTTGGTTCAATTTTATATTGAATCCTTTATGTGAAGAAAACCGTTTAATTCGATTTTTCTATTCATTCCACTTCACATGGCACTTTTCTTTCACTATATGCTAGACGGGCTTGCCATCCTACGAGAAGGGATCTTTATTTAGAAACCTATCGAGGTGGGAGATTTTCGAGTGTTTCTTTCTGTCACTAGGTACCGCCAGTTAAAGTTTATCTTTCCGGCGTACCTATAGGTGTTACAAGATCGATGATGGTTTGTTTACGTTGTGTCTCACTTCAGCCAGAGTTCTTTGCACCTTTGGCTGGTTGACTACTCCGTACTGATGAGGGCCAAGAAGCCTGAAACCGGTATGCGGATTGTTAGGTGAACACGACATAAATTAAACATAATCGAGCTTATCAGAAAGAAACATTTGCATTCAATGTCCATTGATATTTTATGGAAGTATGCATGGATTTTCAGGTGAATATCATTCAATGTTCTGCGTGGTATTTGCCAGGAAAGTAGTTGTTTTTCACCTGAGATCTACCATTTTCTGGTTCAATTTTATATTGAATCCTTTATGTGAAGAAAACCGTTTAATTCGATTTTTCTAATAATGTTTTTCTTGAGATTTCCGAAATAATTTTCCACATAAGTATTTGTGACATGTTTCACATTCGTTCGTTTTTTCAGAATTATTCCAGTCCATAAAGAGCAGAATGGCATTTATTTCAATAATAACATATCCAAAAACTTTTCGCTTTGGTATATACTTTTGTCCGCGGATTCTACAGGATTTACCACTTCCTCTGCTACATTTAGTTCATCTTATAAACATTTAGTTCATCTTATAAATGAATGTTTCAGACAGGGCGTATTCCCTAACATTCTCAAATGTTCTAAAGTTATACCTTTATATAAGAAAGGAAAAATTACAGACACAGCTAACTACCGGCCAATATCACTTGTTTCAATTATATCAAAAATAATAGAAGCTCTAATAAAAAATCGGTTAATTTATTACTTCGAGACAAATAATCTACTATCCCCCGAACAATTCGGTTTTAGGCAAGGAAAATCAACAACTCTTGCACTGGTTAAGTTTGTAGAAATAGTAACAGCGGCAATTGAAGAAGGAAATTATGCTGATGTGAGCCTATGCGACTCGAGTAAAGCATTCGATTGTGTAGACCATTATTTAATGAATTTGAAATTGAAATATTATAAAATTGGTGGTAAAGCTCTAGAATTTATTGATTCATAGTTATGTAATAGGGGACAATTTGTTGATATAAATGGACAAACGTCCAAACAGAAAAATACTAATTATGGTGTCCCTCAAGGATCTATACTGGGCCCAATACTTTTTATAATATACCGTGTGTAACAGGATCATGGTACACCCCCCGTATCTCCTTTAGTTTTGAAGGTAATTAATTGAAATTTGGGATATACCATTAACATAATAAGCGGCACTTTTTGACCTACAAATGTTTTTTTTTTCATTTCCGGTTTCGCCGAAAGTGATACCAACTTTCGATTTTTATATAGAACACCCTGTATATTATTACATTTCTGAAATTTGCATAATTTTCTGAATCCAATGATATCACATAAATAACATTTCAAATGTCAATATTTTTGATAATTGAATTTTTAGTTTTCCATTTAAGTGTGCCATGATGGTTCTGATTTATTCCAATTCACCCGTCTAATGCTAGAAAAATTCGAAATCCCGTCAAAATACTAAATTGCGTTTTTTATGAGCAAATAAAGTTCATCGTAATCGATTTTGGGGTAAAACTCAATTTAATCAAATGGAACCATATTGGTACCGTGGTACCATTTATTAGTACTATTAATAAGGAATTTATTCATACCAGCTAATAAAATGTGCGATAAATACCATCAAAATTACAGCTAAAAGAAAATGAGATAATACAATTACGTTGTTCTAATTTAATGCTAAGAAGTTACTAAGGTGGCTTTGAAATACAAAAAATGAACACAAAACATTACAACAATTGTTCGAAATGCTGTCCATTAACGTCAATGCACTTCTGAACTCGCATAGCTTCGAATGCCTGTTGAAGGTAAGCAGTTACTAAGGAGGCTTTGAAAACAATGAAATTATTCATTCGGATTGTCAAATAAATAGGTATTGGTTTATCAGTGTTTTTATTGTGTATTGGAAAAGTCTTTACATTTGTTATTTTTATTCAAAATGCCCCACATTTATACAAGGGATGAAAAAGTGGACATGTTAATCATTTATGGGGAATGTAGAAAAAATGCCGTTGCGGCTAGAAACCTTTATGCCAACCGATATCCTGATAGACAATGTCCAGCGAGAAATTATTTTAATCGTCTTGAAAATCGATTCCGAAGAGAGCCTAACCATGATCCCGAAGAAAACTTTATCATTGACGAAGGAACGGAAATTAATGTTTTAGCACGAATAGAAGTTGATAAGACTGTTTCTTTATGGCAAATTGGGTTTGAATTGGAAATTAGTCACCAAACGGTGAGCCGAATCTTGCACAAACATAATTATAAATCTTTCAAATATCAATTGCACCAGCACCTGTACGAAAATGATTATGAACGTAGGATGGAATATTGCAATTGGATTTTGCAGAATAATGTGCAGCCAAACAATGCTTTTTTTGGAAGGATTTTATTTTCGGACGAGTCTAGGTTTACAAATATGGGATTATTTAACCAACAAAATACAAGGTATTGGTCACAAGAAAATCAAAATTTATTGAGGGAGGGTAACTTTCAAGTGCGGTTCGGTTTCAATGTTTGGCTTGGAATACTCGGTCGTAGAATCATTGGTCCAATAATATTTGAAGGATGCTTGACTGCAGATAGATACTTAGGATTTATGCAAAATTAAATTGAGGACAGGTTAACTGAATTACTTGTCCATCTACGACAGGGAATGTATTTCCTCCCCATAATTCAAGAAAAGTAACTGATTACCTTCAACAGGCATTCCAAGAAAACGTAATTTCGACAAATGGTCCTGTGCGATGGCCTCCAAGGTCACCTGATTTGACGCCTCTTGATTTCTTTATTTTTGGCCATCTATGCAACCGCCGTTACAACCCGCGAAGACCTGGAGTTGCGAGTAAGACGGGCAATTAATAGTATAACGGCCCAGCAATTAGCGAACGTTCTTCAAGAAACAGCTCTGCTAGTTCAGACCGATAAACCAATACCTATTTATTTGACAATCTAAATGAATAATTTCATTGTTTTCAAAGCCTCCTTTATAACTGATTACCTTCAACAGGCATTCGAAGCTATGCGAGTTCAGAAGTGCATTGACGTTAATGGACAGCATTTAGAACAATTGTTGTAATGTTTTGTGTTCATTTTTTGTATTTCAAAGCCACCTTAGTAACTTCTTAGCATTAAATTAGAACAAAGTAATTGTATTATCTTATTTTCTTTTAGCTGTAATTTTGATTGTATTTATCGCACATTTTATTAGCAGGTATGAATGAATTCCTTATTAATAGTACTAATAAATGGTACCATGGTACCAATATGGTTCCATTTGAAAAAAATTGAGTTTCACCCCAAAATCGGTTACGATGAACTTTATTTGCTCATAAAAAACGCAATTTGGTATTTTTGACGGGATTTCGATTTTTCTAGATTAGACGGTGAATTGGAAAAATCGGAACCATCATGGCACACTTAGATGGAAAACTAAAAATTTAATTATCAAAAATATTGACTTTGAAATGTATTGGTTTTAAAATTTTTTAATATACAGGGTGTTCTATTCAAAAATCGAAAGTTGGTATCACTTCCGGCGAAACCGGAAGTGAAAAAAAATTAATTTGTAAGTAAAAAAGTGCCGCTTATTATGTATATGGGATATCCCAAATTTCAATCAATTATCTTCAAAACTAAAGGAGATACAGGGGGTGTACCATGATCCTGTTACACACGGTATATTAATGATATCAACAGCCAGTTACATAATAGTAATATAATTCTTTATGCCGATGACGCTACATTCATAAGCTGTGATAAGGAAATCAATACTGTTCATGGACTTTCTAATGATGTAGAAAAAGCGGCTGAGCTATACTTTTCGTCGATTAAACTAAAAATGAATGCGGAAAAAACTCAAAAAATCACTATTTCAACTAGACAGAACAGCACAAATACAGATCCGGTTAAACTATTGGGATTTCATATTGACAGCAAATTCACTTGGAATTTGGAATTCGCATATTGAAAATGTATCAAAAAAACTTTCCTCAAGTCTGTTTCTGCTACGAAGATTGAGAATGTCTGTGTCCCATAATATGATGAAAATGGGGTATTTTGCTTTTATAAATAGTCACCTACAATATGGAATTTTGATCTGTGGTCACAGTAGCAACATAAAAAACCTTTTCACGCTACAAAAACGAGCAATTCCAAGGACACACTGTAGGGAATTATTTATTCAATATAATCTTCTTACCCTACCTAGCATGTATATATATATATATATATATATATATCAATGTTTGGTCTATGTAAAAGAGCACGTATATACCTATAAACAAAACAGTGAGTCTCATGACTATAATACAAGAAATAGAGGTAATATTGTTATTCCTGCAATACGACTCCAAAAATCACAACAAGGTGTTAACTATTATGGCCCAAATTTCTTCAACAAACTACCTGATGATATGAAAATATTGAATATAAAAATATTCAAGAGCAGATTAAAACAATATTTGATCAAAAAATGTTTCTACTATAAATACTGCGACAATGTTATTTATTTATATTTATTTAGTTTACAATTTAATTTATCTAATATTTTTATTTATCTGTGATCTTCTACCTTATATATATATATATATATATATATATATTTATTCATAGTATGTACATAGCTTTATCCTTATTTTAGATTTTGATAAGTGTAAACATTTGAAGAAATGTAGTAACACAATAAACAAACAAACAAACAAACTTTAATTTTGATCAGTAAATCACAGAAATGTTTATTGAAGAGACTCATTTTATGTAAACCTGTGTTTTTTTCTTCGCCATTACATTTTTTGTTTTCGTCGATTTTCAAGGAATCCAGAAGATAAGTACTGTTTTTCATGCCATTTTCCTTTCCTACTTCCAATGATTCAGCAAGTTTTTTCTCTACTGCTACATTCTTGAATTGACTGATGAGCAGAACAGCAATATTCAGAACCAATTTTCCAGTTCAATAAGGTTATTTGAGTTGATTGCATAGGCCATTAAATCTTTATAAAACAGATCTCACCCTCAAAGTTTGAAAATTCGTCGATATCTTTGCAAAATTTTTCATGGGATGTAGCGCTGCAAAGAGTGAATTGTTATTAAGTCTTTGGAAATACGTTTTCCCTGATTAGTTATTTCATAGGTCTTCTCGATATATATTCCAATAGAGTTAATCTATTACATGCTTTGCAAATTGCATGTATATTTGCAGAGACTCAAATCTGTTAGCAACAGATCCGAATACGGGCCACTTGTTTTGTTCTTCATGAAAGTCCGGAAATCGTTAAATATTTTATAAATCGTTTTAGAGTAGTGAGTTCCTGAAATCATTTCAAAAATTGGGAAAATGCGCCTTGTACAAATGGATAGCATAGCTGAATATAAAAATACTCTTTTAGACGTTTCTATCGGTTTTCTGACTATGCTACACCGGTGGCATCGAAGAAAATCGTAGGTAAGAGTCCGCCTTCTCTCTCTTCTCGACAACTTCTAGTTGTTCCTTACTAAAAATTTTCACGTTGAATGGTAGGTTACACAAATTGCTTGAACGTAATCAGCTGTGTTCCTTTTGCATTTTCACTCAAATCCATGATATCATTCTTATCTCCTGTCCCACTTGAGCTATTGATTCAGATTTTATTTTGCGAATGGTACAGTCAGATTTGATTTCTTGAAAAATTTCCAAATTGCATGTCTTCATTTGCTTTGATAATACATTTCCTCTTGTATTCAAGGTTTTTATGAAGGATATGTTTTTTTTACCAGTTCACGTTCCACTCCTCTTACGATTGGGATGGCAGAAATCCACCGAAGTTGAATAAACATCCACTTTTCGTGATCTCACTAATATTTTGAATTTTTTACAGTTATAATTTTTATTTTTGCACAACGCATAAATTTTTATGGTTCCGTCTTTTAAATTTTTTGAATATTTAATGATAATGTAACGTAAATAAACTTAACTTGGTTCTACTAATTTATTTAACACTTAATCTACAACTTAATTTATATTACTACTTCACTGTATAGCTCGATCGTATGGGCTCGTTCAGATTGTCCGTGAGACTTGAGGGCTGTCTATTTATCTCCGTCACAGAATTCTGATCTTTCAGATTCCGGCGGTTGGCGATCCAGCATGTTCCAATCGTTTCAATATCGACCGTTACTTCCAGGAAAAGCGGACTGGATGGTTCTCGAATATCTCCGGGATGATCTCATGCTGTCGATGGCAGCATGTGAGGCGCAGGTCCGGCCTAGGTTCGTTACATTGCCCCTTCTTAAGACATTTCGTCACGAATTTCATCCTTGGAGTGTACGATATCTGCATGACTCCCCATATCTGCACCCGTGAAGTTCCGATGCGATCACTCCACGGTCTTCGCGTGATCGGTCGTGGAAGAGGTTACAGCAAACCAGATCCTGACGCCGCTGGATCTGAATATCGCCTCCAGCAAAGCTACTTATGACTCTCCAGTCCAACCCATCAATCCACAGGATAATTTTGGAATTGCTAGATCCACCAGGTTCTGGTCCACCATAGTATCTCTTAGTTTGGTGAGACTCTTCCAGACATCTTCATAGGACGGTTTATCTTGGGAATGCCTCTTGGTAGCTGGTAGTAGATGTTTCTCTGGCCTTCTTCAACTGTAGCACCCACCAACTTCTGGATTCTGCTCCCGCAGTGTTTGGATTGATAATTTCTTAGAGGAACACTACGGCGATGCCCCTGGACATTCGAGATCTTCTGCCACACAGTGCGCTAGGTGCGTAGTCAGCAGGCACTCAGAAAGGTCTCGTGACTCCTCTCTAGTAACCCATGTAGAACTTTCTGCCCGTTTGGATACAAGGACTAAACTTCTCGAACGTCATATCATCCTCCGGTGGCAGGGGTGCGATCGGTCATGGTTTCTAGCGTATGGGGCCAACCTGTTGAAATGGACGACCCTTGGTTTCCCTCAGGGTGGCTATGGATTCGGTACACCAAGGTCGTTTATCCTTTTCACAATTTTATACGGCCTTCCAGAGTTCCGCAACTTTGGTGATAGTCCACGACGACGTTTGGGGTTGTACAGAAACCAGGTCATCAACCTTAAATCCTCCAGCGTCGGCCTTGATGTCATAGGTCTTCTTTAATCAGCTGGCACTCTGGATGTTCAACCGGACTCGTCGTGGATGTCGTCACCTGCCGAAGTTTGCTGACGTAGTCCTCTCCCGCAGTGTCTTGTCCTGGCGGTATCCCAAACTTCAGGTCACAGGCAGTCGCAGTTCTCGGCCCATTATAATACTAGCAGGAGTTTGACCGGTTGACTCGTGTACTGCGGATCGATAGGCCATCAGGAACAAATGAATACTGGTCCCAGTCCTTTGATGGTCAGAGACAACCTTGGACAAGTGGCGGTTGATCGTCCTGTCTCATCCGTTCCACCATTCCATCGGACTGCGGATGTAGGGCCGTGGTTCTTATCTTGCGGATGTTCAGCGGTAGACATATTTCTTGGAAAGGTTTGATTCGAAATTTCTGCCTTGATCGAGTGCGAGCTCCATTTGGAATACCGAATCGACATATCATTCTTTCCGCAAGACGTCGGCGACGGTGTGGCTTCCTGGTTAGGTAGGGCATAGGCTTCCGCCCACTTACTGAAGTGAGTCCATTGCCACAAGGGATGTATTTATTCCCGTGGTCGGATGCGGAAACGGGCCGGCGATGTCAATGGCGATTCTCTCGAACGGGCTTGCCTACGTTGTACTGACGCATCGGGGCCTTGGGGCGTATTCGAGTCCATTGCTAGCGAGCGCATCAGCGCACTTCCTGCACCAGTCCTGGACGTCAGCGACAATTGGCCCAGTAAAGCCGTTGCCTCACTTTCTGCGGGTCTTCGTCACTCCCAGATGTCTCCGGCGACTCCATCATGGATTTCCGCAGCACTTCCTCTCTTCTGTTCCTGGGAACAATTATTTGACGTCTGTCTTCCTACCAATATCGGCCTCACACGTTTCAGGATCCCATTGTCCGGGATAAGAGAGTTCCTTTTGTGCCCAATAGGACTTAACAGCCGGCGAGTAACCTGCGACTTCCTGCCATGATGGTCTTCGATTGCCTTCTTCCAGCTGACGCTAAGCCAAGGTCAGGGGTCTCTCTTGGTCTTTCTGGATCTTGCTGTCATTCCAGTTGTCATCCATTGCCGCGGTTCTACAAAGTGTTGCTTCTTTCTCTTCTGCTCGTCAGCAGTAGCAGGCAATCATCTGGACATGTAGTCTTCGCGACAAGGGCATCTGCATTCTTATGGCTAGTTCCGGCTCGATGTTCGATCTCAAAATCAGATTCTTGGAGTCTCAGTCCACGTGCTACTTGACCCTCAGGATTTTTTGGAACTGTAAGAGCCATTTGAGGCTGCATGTCAGTTCTCAGCAGGAATCTTCTTCCATACACGTATTGTAGAAGTGCTCCATCCTTCACAACAGCTAACAGCTCTCGCCTGGTGACACAGAAAATTGCGCTCTGGTTTGCTGAATCTTGCTGAAATAACCAATGCCCTTTCCCTCCTGCCCTCCTGGATCTGAGGATAGGACGGCTCCAAGTCCCGTTGCTGGCGTCCAGTATCAAAATAAAATTTCCCCGTTGGGTAGGGATGAGCTCAGACAGGTGCGTTAATCAAAGCTCCTTCAGCTTCCTGGACGAGTCTGGCATTCTTCGGACCACTGGAACTTTGTTTGACCTTCCGTGGGGCCTGGTCAGTGGTTTAGCGATGTTTGCGAACCCCAGAAATATCGGATGGGTAGCGCAAAAACCCAAAAGGAAACTTGGGGTTGGTGAAATATCTTTGGGATGGGCCAATCCTTAACAAGCTTTGATTTTCCCTGGTCATCCACTGCTACCCTTCCCCAGAACAGGTCCCGAAGGTATCGTACTTTTTTGGAACAGGTGGCATTTCTTAGGGCTCAGCTTCAAGGTTCCTCAATCGCAGGAATACTTCCTCCAATTTTTTCCGTGGTCCTCAGACGATCTGCCGACCACAATTATGTCGTCGGATACACTGACACGTGTTCCATGAAGCCCCTTCAGTACTGTTTCCATCAATCTTTCGAATGTAGGGAGCATTACAGAGCCAGATGGCATAGCAGGGTGAACTGCCACAACCCCAGGCCGATGAAGTAGAAGCAGTCTTTCCTCGATCTTCCTGAGCGAGTTCTACTTGCCAGTACCCACTCTTCAGATCAAGGGTCAGAGAATCGTGGAACCAGCCAGCGTGTCTAGGGTGTCATCTATTCTCAGGAGGGTAGCTGTCCTTCTTCGTGACATTATTAAGTTGGCGATAGTCTACAAAAGCGTATCGATCCATCCTTTTCTTCACCCAATTACGACTGGAAGGACCAGGGGCTGTCAGATGGTTCGATAGCTCCTTCTTTCCCATATCGCTGGCTATTTTGTCAGCCTCTTCCTTCTTGGCAGAGGAAGTCTTCTTGCTGATTGGATCAGGTCAGGCACCCCAGTATCCAATCTTATGCTGGACCACATTAGTTCGACCTCCTTTTCCTTGTCCGGTATCGAGAGATATCCCCTGGTACTTTTTGACTAAATCTCTTAGTTTGGGCTGTTGGGCTGGTTTTATATCTTTGGAAGAGATGGCAGCTAATTTTCTAGTTCTGTTGGGCAAGTTGTTGGGTTGAAACTAATCGTACCTCATACGCCCCGGATCACAGATGAACTGACGAGGGAGTGCCCTAAATTGTTCCTTTCTTTAAAGGTGCACAAAGTAATTGACATTCTGGCCTTACCGGTACCAATTTTCAGCGTAGAAGGGTTTTCCTAGGGCAATCCCTCGTCAATTTTCTCATCATGAAGTTTGGGCTCGAACATCACCACGCACTCCACTGCTCGCACTCCCCTCCCGGCGAGGCCTCCAGGATGGTTTCAGCCCTCCCCCAGGTACGCTTACATCCTCAGCCAACGCACACGGATCAACTCTTCACTTCTCCCAGAGTACCAGCTCTTCTCCGTTGACCATGGGACGCCGTCTTTGAAATCCAATTCAAACCCTCTAGATTCATGATGTCCATTCCGATGATTGCATCGTCTTCGATATCCGCTACAAGTGCCTGATGTTTCCTTTAGTGCTGCCCAAAATTATTTTTAATCAGTGGCTCGCCATATACGGTAGCTGGCTCCTGTTGCGTGCGTAGCTTCAAGTTATCCCGGTTCAATTCGTTCCGGTGTTCTGGCAGGAAGGCCCGAATGTCCTGAGTCGCACCTGTATCTAGCGGCATGGTGCAAGGCTCGTTATTGATGGACCGTCTACAGAAACACCTCTTTTTCTTCGTTGCAGGATAGCGACATATGCTTTTTAACCGGGGGCCCCTGGACACAGGCCGACGATTCCCCCTTCTCACCTTCTAGTTTTCCCCCATCGGGTCGTGTTTTCAAAATGTTGGACATGCGCCATGCCCAATTTTCCCAATTCCAGCATCTTATCTGCCTTTTTTTCTCAGGAAAAACTTCCTTAATCACTTTCTTAGCGAATTGCTGGGCTCCTGTGGGGTCTTCCTCAATCATTCGGACTTCTTTTGGCTTTTGCAAGATTTTTTTCGCTGCCTCAGATTCCAAAGCGTGCCAGTGCGTCTACGAGATGTGTTGGGACGGGCAAAAGTTCAACGCTTTCTGTTTCTTGGTCACGGAGTCCATCCAGGAATGTTGAACCGCTAGTCGCTCCTTACTTTTTCTGGTGTCGGATTGCGAGACGAACCAAGCGTGCAATGTCAGTTCGAATTCTTATGAGGATTCGCCCGATTTTAGCACCCCGATTTTCCGGCTGGGAGTGGTATACGTTTTCCAAAGGGGGCGTGGCCTATCAGAATTCAAGATGTTTTAATCGGCTGATCCTTAGTCCTCCTGTTCTTGGGCGGTGAGGGGTTTGTAGAATTTTGTCGTTTTCCCACGAAAGCGGGTTCAGTGCAAAACCCCTCCCCTGCATTCCATCCGTTGCTTTGGCCGCTGCAGAGCTCCCCGGCGGTAATTGGCCCATGGAGTTTTCAATCAAAACTGAGGCGGCTTCATGGGAAAGCTTCCCTATTTCTGAAATGCCCTTTGGGCCATCTTTTATTTCCCTCTTAGACTTTATCAAGTTCAAACTCAAGTCCAACATTGCATTTTCGTTAACCATCTTTTTGTGGAGGCCCTTTTAATTTCTTTTTTCCAGCTTCCCGATCGTTTCCTTTTTTGTCCATTTCTGCCTCGACCCATCTTTAGGATTTTTATCCACCTCCGTTTCATTTGCTCCCTAATTTTATCTATTTTGTCTAACTTTTCCCATTCTTTTCTTCTGGGAAATTAGCCACCCACACAGTTTCTTTTTTAGGCCTTGTGTTTCCAGGAACTTCTCTTCCAGGCTTCTTGAATTTTCTAGAAGCTTCTCTTTAATTTCAAAATTTTCTTAGGCTTCTAGAAGCTTCTCTTAATTATAGAATTTTCCTGGTTTCTCTTAATTTCTAACATTTTCTTCCAAAGTCCTGGGAATTTTGTTGCAGTTCTTTTTTCCCACGGATTTAGTAGTTTCTTCGAGTTTATTCTTTTCCCAAACTAAAACCCACCTCAGGACTTCAGAAAAAAATGTTTCGGGGTCCTCCCTCTTATTATAAGTCCTTCTGCAAGTCTTTCCTGGAGTACTTGCTTTTACCGTGTTTCCAGTTCCCTTTCCTCAATTCCTGTTTCAATTCCGCTGCCTAATCCGCAAGGCCTTTTCCTGAACTCATTTTTCTTTGACGAGGTATCAGCCCTTTTTCCCACACAAAAAAGTTTATCAGTTTTTAAAACCCCAGAATTCTTCCAGGGGGCCACCAGCCCTATTTCTGTTTTTTACGCCGAAGATTTATCAGTTTATTTCCACGCACAATTTTCCCCCTTCGCGAAAAGGGATTCTAAATTTTTTGTTTCCCGCGAACAGTGTATCAGTTATATTCCACGCACAATTTCCATGCGAAAACGGGCCCTTCTATTTTGGGCGTACAAAAGGTCTATCAATTTATTTTTCTGACTATCCACTCCCCGATCACTTTTATTTTCAAAATCCTACCCGAAAATTGTAAGCTAAATAAACAGCGGTTTTTACTAATTTAAATTTTAAAATTAATCTACAACCAATTTATATTCTCTTTACGATACGATCGTATGGGCTCCCTTCAGTTTCCCCTGAGACTTGAGGGGCCCATTTATCTCCGTCACAGGGAAATTTTGATCCCTTTCAGATTCCGGCGGTTGGGGATCCAGCATTTCCCAAACGTTTCCAATATCGACCTTGCTCTCCGCGGAAAAAACGGCTGGATGGTTCTCAATATCATCGGGGATGATCTCATCGCTTCGATGGCAACATGGAGGGGGGCAAAGGGCCGAGCCTAGGTTCGTTACAATAATGTACAAACGGTAGTAATTTTTTTCCCAAATTTTGGTTTTGAAATAAAGGGGTAATGTTTTTAATTAACCTACCATTTTAATAATTGGAATCTAATACGTGCCCTTCGATTAAGGAAGGATCCCTCTAGTACACTTCCCCAATTTTTTTAAAAAAAGCCCAATTAAAAAGAAAATCTCACCCCTCCTTCACAAAAAAAGATATGCAATTTTGAAGTCTCTTAGAAACCCTTCTTGAAGCCCAATAAGGGTTTATAACGTTTCAAATGCAAAATTTCTCAGATGGGAAAACAGGTGTTAGGGGTGGGGAGGATGGAAATCTGCTAACGATTTGATAAGATCGAAAATATAACCCTATTAATGACGTTAAAAGCTCCTTTTTGCATATTCATGCATTTATGCTCATGCGTGTACTATCAAAAAAGGATATATCGTTGGAAAACTTTAGTGATGTCAAACTTTTGGTTTGCTAGTCGATCACATTCCCCTCCTCTTCATTGATGGATGCATTCACCAAATTTCGGATTAAACTTCTGACCTCCCAAAACATTCCAAAAATATAATTTGTAGGGCTATTTTCACTTTAAAAGGGGAATATATTGTTATCGTGTACTTGATGAAGAAAAAACAGAAACTTACCATCACTGCAAAAAGTATTATGCAGCGAAATATTATTTTTTTTCTTATTAAAGGTTATGTACCTTTTGGGATGTAAAATCAAACAAAAATTTCCAGTAATCGATAGAACACATTAAATGAACTAACAAATGTAAGGAGTAGTGTTTTATATTTTAGGTGGTTTTTTTACGACTAGTTTGTTACATTTTCGATAGATCTGATATCAACTGATGGGTAACTAAACCAAGAGGGGATGCATGTGACAGTAGTTTTTAAAGGAATAGTCGAAAAAAAGTTTGTTTTTTTTTCTTTTTGAGGGCCCTGTATGTTTTTGGGACGGCAGATCAAAAGGGAAATTTTTTTTTCTCAGTAGTCGATGGGGAAAGCATCAAATGATTTTGGGTTTTTTTCAACTTGACAGTCGTTTGCAAAATAATTTGGGAAAAAAATTATTTTTTTTTCTTTTTTTAGGGGGCCCCGTATGTTTTGGGACGGAGATCAAGGAATTATATTTTCAGTAGTCGAT